>CM069447.1:64661295-64883399 GCA_035610835.1 Ophiura sarsii | reverse complement strand
AATATCTTAAAAAACTACACATACATTAAAACACATGATAAAAAGATTATAAATATATTCAATGCAAAGAACACCTCAAAAAATACAAACAAATTTGTTAAAACAGCCATAGGAGAAAAATACAGTCAGCTGCTATTGATAAAAACATTGCGATTTAAAAGTCAATAAAACATCAATTATGACAAGTTATATGCAGTTTAAAAAATATATACGTCTCACAGGGCCGGGCCCGCCAGAGAAGTGCTCCCGCGCGGTCACATTCAAGTGAGGTGTTTCGTAAAGCGGTATTATTGTGTGTGTTTTTATTATCATCCAGTCCGGGAACATTAAAATCAAATCACATCAAACTTTTTTGGATAATGTGTATCGTCAATATATATATTCTGCTTGATCTTACCATGGGATACCAAAGAATGACTCCGCGGCCGGCTAGAACATCGGGAACTTTTCCTAAGGCTTTTATGGAGCCCGGGGGACAGATATACTGTTGATTAGCGCATCACAAGAAGTTCTGTCACTTGCATTGCAGTACATACTCAATAGGAACTTGTCAACGATTTTGGTGGACAAACCAAAGAAATCGCACGCATGCGTAGAAAAAAAATGAAGTCCCCTTCTAGGTTAGAGGGCAGTAGAGGGCCTTTTCGATTTTCAGACGATGCCGGACGTACGAATATTTGATAGGTTACATTTGGTGGGGGGGGGGGGGGGGGGGGGGAACGTTAGGATCCGTCCGCCACTGAATACCGTACGGTTTGTATTTTCGTCAATGTTTATACGAACACATTTCACTCCCAGTTTAAAATGTTGAAAAAACATCATGTCAGGTATAACAGGTATTATTTTATACTCTTGAATCTTGTGCGTACAATGATTCTATACATGTGACACCGGTCAGAAGAGATTCATCATTGACTTGTGAGCACTAATTACACGGTAAATGCAAGAGGTCCGCGTCACTATATTTGTATCAATATTTTTCAACTTTTCCGTGCCGATAATACTAATTAGTCAACATTTTGGCTTCATGTTTAATCCACGGTTCAAATAACCGATGCCTATAATGGTTATAGCTTAACTGCTATTTTAATTTCCAATAAAAAACTATTTAGTCTTTGGATCGCCGCCAATGAGCTGTCCAAAGCGGGGGGGGGGGGGGGGGGGGGGGGGGGGGGGGGGGGTCTGGGGGGGGGGGGTCTACGAAAATCATACGTAGCCTGTGCCTCCCACGTTTGATTTTGGTAGAAGAAACATACGTGCATGTGCCTCCCAGACTTTCTATTATACCTGCATCATATGCAAAATTAACACGATCGGTATACCAAAGTGAAATGTCTACCGATCAGTATAGGCCTACCCTTGTATATACAAAAAGGTAAGTAGAAAATTGTGTTCTCAAAAGTGTAATAATTAACCAAAGTTGGTTCTAAGTGTATTTTAATCTATAACCTATCTAACAAAGTACGGTCCATTCTATACCATCAAAGAGGGGCATAATGAAAACCTTTTTGATTGCCACCCATCGATATACCAAATTTCGCGAAAAGGCACTCCAAAAGGTTGGCACGTTAATACGTAGTACCACTATATAGTGAGAACCCCGGGTCCAAAGCTATTGGTCGAGGTCTTTAAAAATAGATTGTAACAACATGCAACAACACATAAAAACTGGTATTGTCCATCTTTTAGTTTCCAGTAAGTTAATGATTATATTAGCGCAAAATGACCAGGCGCCTTTTATGTTGCAAGTTTCAATGTCATAATAACTTCAAAATTATTGACGATACTGACACTTGAATTTGTTATCCAGCTCCAGCGGTTTTAGGATGATAATAATTTAGTTACAACATGGGATGAATTTTCTGTGGTCATAATCAAAATCCATCCATTATAACATGAAACCAACGGAGATTTAAAAATTACGGCCGTTCGTGTTTACCATAGTCTGGTATTTTCAATTTTCGACTCTACAAATGACGTGTATTTTTTAATATTCATTGATATGATTATTCATTGTATATTCATGACCGTCACTGCCTTCTATTGTTATAGACAATGAGTGTCCAGGGGTTGATAAAAGTGTGTAATTGTAACACATTCCAATTCTGGTTGGGCCCTCTCTATCTATGATTTTGTATTATTGCTCCCCGGTGTTGCTCTTAATTAAATGGATGGGCACGGCGCTCTTTGAGGACAATAGTTGCGTAAAAGCTCTTACCCAACAGTCTACGTCTTCATCAATTAGTGGGGAATTGAATAACACAGGACATCGCGCTTACTATCTAGTTCGAATTTACTAATGACTGATCAAGATTATCGGGTCAAAGTTGTTGCAAATGCATTATTTGACACGATCTCGACCGTCTGAAGACAGCGTACGTTATTGTGCTAGTCTAAATCATGAGAAAGACACATTTCTATATTGGTGTATATTTAAACGTCTCTCCAGCAAAACTATATTGCCGCCTTAAATGAGTTTCGTAGCAGTGGCGTTTACAGAGGGGAGGGGCAGGAGGGGCAGGAGGGGCAGTGTATAAAACTTCATCCATGTGTAAACCTGAGAATAATTCCATCTTGAGTCTGGGTTTAAATTCAGAACAATACACAATATATACAATTCAATCGTTGTGTCTTTTACAATACAATTGAATAATTGTGTCTTTAAAACGTACTGCCACTGAAATGAACATAAAATTGGTTATATGATAAAAAGGCTTTATCATTTTTTTTAAACATGTCGACTTTATTTCAGATAAAAATCCCCCGCTAATTGCGTTGGGCTACCACAAAATCCGCATGTTTGAACTACATCGAAATATTTAAGCAGGGAATTTCCCTTATGTATAAAAAATGATTAATGGATTGATTTCTGATTCCCTTAGATATGCCGACTTTATAGATAAAATTCAATCGCTAATTGCGTTTGCCTTGCTACCTTCATGTCTATACTGTATCGAAATGTTTTATCATATAGGGGCAGAATAAAAACGCACAACGGTCATTGAATAAAAATAAAAATAAATGTAGTGGAATAACATGTTTTGTCCTTATCCTGTAATAGTCACCTAGAGAATCAATTTGAAATCACACTTATTGCATTTGTAATGTTAGAGAGGGAGTTTACAAGATGAGATATTCAGGAACTAAAACCAGATGTATAGCTTGTATAATCAATATATGGGTTGAGATTAAACCACCAATCGATGCTTTTACAATGATGTTGGATTTTCAGATTGGATTCACATTCATTTTCATAGTATTTATATACCCCCCCCCCCCCCCCCCCCCATCTTTAGTAGGAAAAGGGTTTATAACACGCATTGTCCTTACTCTGCCCCTTTTTGACAAAACGGGGCAAAACGTCCTCGACTCTAAGACACCTACTGAATCAAAATTAATCTCAAATCCCACTTATTGCATTTGCAACGTTAGAGAATGAATGTATCACTGCGTGCAACCTCGATCTGGTGGTTTGCATTGGGAGTTCACAAGATGAAATATCCAGGGACTCAATGCAGAATGAGAGCTTTAGTAATCAATATTAGGGTTGGCGATCAAACCACCCAACTGTGTCAACCTGTCAAGCTCGGATTCATAAATATCATTTATTCTAAAGCCAGCCTTGCGAGGCCATTTGTATTTTCAAATATAAACCAATCATGCAGTGTGTTTCGAAATACATGTTTTGGTTAATCATGGCATAATGATTGGTGTTTCAATATTGATAAACATTATATTTCCTAAGGATTCTATAGTTATCCAGATCTAAGTAATCCTAGTTGAATGAAAATAAAATTTTGATTTGAAACTCCTATTTTTAATACTTTTAATTGTTTCAATATGATAAGTAGAATACTATTAGAATTTCGTCCCTCAATTGATGGTCATATCAGTAAGATAATCGTAAACAAGAGGCATTTTCTTATAAGGTATTATTCCGAGTTTGGCCGCAAAAATGTCTTTTTTAGAAATCCACAAAACCCATTTAATTATGATGGAGATAAAAATGTATATCATTTCATGGAATACGGAAATTGGTTTACTTAAGTAACTTATTATAAATCTGCAGATGTCTGTATAATCATTACATTAACTTACAGAGAAAATGAAACATGATGTTTTATCAATGGCTTGAAATCAAGCCAATATATATCATTTATATCTTAGTTTTATATCAGAGTTGTCTGTTGATCGCTCTCAAGAGTGAAACTCTGAGTAGCAACTACAATTCCATATGGCTTCACTTATATTTCGCTCTGCATCGCATTGAGCACTCTGCAAGAAGATTGCTTCTTTACCAGTATCATTTAAATTTTATATTTTTCTAATAATTTCTTCTTTTTTTGTAAGTAGTACAAATTATTCTGGTACACCGTATATAGTAATACTCTGCAAGTAATCATTAATGATACGAAAAAATAAATCATACAATTTAATCAGGTACATAGTACTAATGGAGCCAAAGTTGCTATAGTAACATAACATCGACGTTATTAGAATTGAAATTATGAACGTGGGTTCATTATCAACCACCGGGTAAAACAAAATGAACTGCGTAAAGATTGTTGTCATAATAAATATATTAGTATATTAGTATCAGTTAGTTATATAACAAAATTGAATAAAACAACATAATGGAATAGTTCCTTGAACTAAATGTAAATGCACAAACCTTGAACAAATATAGAACTATATGCCAACCAAAATACCGTACACGTATATAATTATCACTTAATACATGTATATAATGATAATCATTTATATTTTATATTTTTCATTACAATAGTAATGATAATAAGTAAATATAAAAAATGCATATCAAGGTCGAAAATTAAAACGATATTGGATTAATTAGTAAGTAAAAGCATATCGAACCAATATAATTAAACTAATATATTTTGAATTAATTCTGATAGCATTATGTTCATTGATGCAGTAAGTCAGTAGGGTGAATTGCTGGAAACTTCTTATCTCTCGTCTTATCTCTCGTAATGAATATAATAATAGTTGTATGGCAAATCGCTTGGACGTTTTATTCCATTTATTTCAGCGTAAATAGTATTCTTTTGTTAGGGTCAGATTAGTTAATATTTATTCTAATGAAGATATTCATTTAGCTGATGACGATGTATCCTAACAGACGCCATTATGTTTTGCAATAATTTAACACAGTCAACACAGGGCAAAACAATTATCAGTCAAAAGGGGAAAGGGGGTCATAGATGGGAAGCTATTCCTGCCAACAATTTGTAAATATGTAAATGTTTTGAAACGTGATGACTTAAGTCTCAAGCAATTCATGAATCGAATGAAATTGTCTTTGGATACCACGTACCTCGACTTAGTCTGAATGTATAGCACAATGTCGAATGCTTTGTGATCACGTCAGTTGTCGGTAAAGACGTATATATTAAGTAAGTATGCGATGTACGTCGTACTACATGTTACATCTATCTGTCTTTCTCCCTTTCCTCATAGCAATAAGAAGACGTTGGGGCGACACAGTGACGGATCTAAAGTTTTAAGTTTTCAAAAGCTTCCTATCATCGGCTATTCTGATCAGGCGGTCGTAGTTAATTTCTGTCCACTATATAATGTTGTCCATCTATGTCTTTGTTGGTCTGTTCCTCTTTCCTTGCAAAATGGCGCATTTTCTAAGCTGTTCTTCTCTCTACTTACATGCCATACCCACATGTTACAAGGATACATTGACATGAAAGCATTCATAAAAACATTGTTACGCTTAAAAATGGAATAATCACTACTGCATATAGTTGAAATAAAAAGGCAAAAGCTAGTCTGATGGAATTAATGTTCCACATACCCAACCTGCGTAATGATGATGGATGCTTAACAATGCAACGTTTGAAGTAAAGCATGATGAGTTAATGTTAATAATATTATATGTTCGTCTTTTCTTCTTTTCTTTCTGATGTCAGCCCGGACTTAGGGTTGGTCTACCCCGGCTTGGTCTACCCCGGGTGGAAAGTCATGTGGGTATTTCAATCGCTGCATATATATATACAATCCTCAAAGAGTAAGTGGGTAATATTAATATGATCTAAACTCCAAAACTATAGCTCCTACTACAACATGTTTAATATAAATTAATTAGTAAAAAAGAGTACCTTGCTCTAATTTGAAATATTATGAGTAAATGATTACTGAATATTAACAGAGCTAGGTGTCCACAACAAAGTCCTCTTATCAGTTTAGCATTTGTGTTTTCAAAGCCCAAGTGCGAACATGAAAATAATACTTTATCTCGTTGTTTTCGGTGTAGCCTTCTTAATTTTTAACCGATCTTCGTGAATTGAAGATGGGAAATTACTCCATGATTGTAATATCGATAACGTATAAGTTGGCGCTACACTATATTTTGAGAATTACGAGCGGATTTGTTATTGAGAACTGTATTCATTTATTTGTTTTGATTATTGTCATATTTCTTTTTTTTCTTCTTATTTTTGAGAAAGGTATATAAAGTATACAGCCACGGTAAAGTAAGGACGAGACACTGCCATGTAATATTCAAATATTGTTCTGTTGGTCACATGTTTCATCTGCTCAAATAAAACCCCTTATGCGCAATATCAATGTTAGTTCACAAAAAATAAATATTACTTTAAATGTGGGAACGCAATATGAGAATAGTTATAAGTAATCGGAAGATTAACTGGAATCTTCACTGCACCGTTACTCTCGGTCAAACCAAAACTGAAATTAAAAACAATTGAAAGGCGTCTCCCTTTAACATTATTATTATATGTCGTTGGAAATGTATTATTATTTCACATACAAAAAGGTAGAGATGCTGAGGTTGTCGGATTTGGTAAGGATAATTGCAATTCACGCGTAAATTAATAAAAATAGACCTCTACTAAAAGACTGCAGGTTTTCTAAAAATACCCATCACAGTGCTGTACGGAAACATGCATTCAGCATTATTCTATCTAATACATGACGATCATAAGATATTCTCATTCAAAAGAAAATTAAGTGAAGAACATTACATAGTCAGAGGGAACGTAAGGCATCTTATAGTTCGATCAGTTCCAAATTGGCGAAGATTCATTACCGCGAATGAATGCAGAAAGACGCGGGCGCATATGAGCGGCAACAAGCGGACTGTGCATCATGCGTGAATCATGCGTGATGCGTGCGTGGGGCAAAAACCGTGTGCGTGTGGTCATAATAACGCACACATGCTTGGATTACATTTGCGCGCGGATAGATAAAACCGAATATTTCTCGCCAATTTGGAACTTATTTAAACTATAGTATCAACACATCTAAGTTTAAAAGTTAATCGTTCGGAGTGAAGTCTGTCTTTAATCATTCCTGCAAATGTAGCAACGTTCTAACCCTTTAAACCCGACGCGCCGGTATCCCGGCTTACGTGTAAGTGTACCGTATACCCGACGAGCCGATATAGAAAATAAATATTGGAAAATAGAAAATGGAATCTTACCAAACCTATTTCATTATCCAGATCAGTATGTTTCCATTTAACTTTTTTTTCTCATTTATTTCCATTTTATTACTGTAGCTGTAGATTGAAACTTGAGATGAACAGCGAAACAAATTACGAAACTCCTATATAATCATTTGTAAGACAAGATTTAATGTAAAAAACTCTTAATCGCATTACTGAAAAAGTGCTTCTAACACTGTGGGGCTTTTATTTGTAATAAATATATCAAATTCCAATTGGGAATATTTGTATTGATCATTGTCTACACTAAAGTGATCTTGTGTCCATTATTCTATTATATTTAGATATCTAAAAATCTATTTATGATAAAATGGTTTGCCAATCATCATATACTATAATATTTCCAGAAATATTTGATGGATTTCAATAATTTCCAGCTAGAAAGATGCACCCAATTGTTAGGCACATTTTGATACCACATTTGTTGGCCTTGAGACAATGCAACGATAAGAAATTGTGCCATTTACCAATTTGTATACAGGAAAAAAAGTGGCACTAAATCTCACTGGCTATGGCTGGTTTTGTCTATAAATTAACAGACATTTTCTTGGTGGATTTCTTTGCACAGACATGGGAATCGACCAAACAATTATGTGTGGCATTATTACAAGAAATTCAATAAGCAGATCATAATACCAAGACACGGTAGCAAATGTATTGTCTAAAATGTTTGTTAATTTTATGGACAAAACTAGCCATAGCCAGTGAGATTTAGTGCCACTTTTTTTTTCTGTATACAACTTGATAAATGGCACAATTTCTTATCGTTGTATTGTCTCAAGGCCAACAAATATGGTATCAAAATGTGCCTAACATTTGGGTGCATCTTTCTAGCTAAACATTATTTAAATCCAACAAATATTTTTGGAAATATTCGGGTATATGCTAGGGGGAACTTACATCTTTTGTTGGGTGTATTTCACAAAAACATTATTTGAACATTATTCAATAAGATGGATTTCAAGTTTGATCAAGACATTTAGGGCCGTATTCTCGTACTGAAAACCGTTTTAGCTTAAAACCGTGTGTAACTAAACACGTGTCTAAATTAAACGGGAGTATATCTTTAAACGACGTGTTTAACAAAACCCAGTTTTAAACTCCGCACATCTCGTCCCCGGAGTGGTCGTGCGTTCACTGTATACGGGTATTGAATTTATTGTGGCCCAATTGGATTAAAATAGATATAGACCGGATTCTTCAAATGTACATGTATTTAATACTACACGATCTGCACGTCAGCTTGTAATGACCGAGTAATCATTAAAGGCAACAAATGGTGCACGAGTTTAATTAAACACGCGTTGAACTACCACATACCCATGTTTAAAGTTAGACACTTTTTAATGAGTTCGACGCGTGTTTTAGCTTAAGTTTTGAGAATTGCGTTTAGTTAGCGATGTGTTTACAGTTTCAGAATTTGTCGTTTAGAAGGTGTAAATACTGAAATTTCATTGGTTAACATGTATCAAATCTGATCCATATCGTATAAACAAGAAAGTCACGATATCGTCGATTAACCGCGTTACCAGCATTTGCGCGGTGTGATCGGTAAGATATTACGTGTAAAGCGATTGTTTTGCGTCTGTGTAAGAGTTGCTTAAAAAACGACACGTAAATAATAAACAAACAAAATAGCGGATGATTTAAATGCAACTGAGTCTATTTTTGTTACATTCTGGGGCCGAAATAGACCGCAAAAAGATTTAATCCACGCCAAAAAAAATAAACATACAACATAACCGGTCGTGTTTATCGCGCTGATTTTATAGACATAGGTGATGGCGCAGAGCTTGTTAACGGGTTGTTAACTTCGGGGGATTTTACGGAGGTGGTAGGAAGGGAAGTAAATTCAGCGCCTTGTTTGGATGGAGTTTCGTTTTCCGCGAGTGTTTAGATATATGTTTTCTTCTTTTGGGGCCTTTGGACTAAACGATAAATTCGTGATCCCCTGCATGTTCACATTGATACGGAAAAATACCTATGGTTTGAGCCAAACCATAGGTATTTTTCCGTATTGTGTGACTAGAATGATTGTTCTGTTTCTTGTATAGTGAGTTAACAAGATACGATATTCAGGTACTAAAAGCAGATTGATAGTTTTACTTATCAATGGGTTGATATTAAACCACCCAACTGCGGCAACCTGCCATGTGCGAATTCATAACAATGTCACTCGTTCTAATTTTGCAAAAAAATACTCACCGTCCTAATATGATGAATATATTGTACCAGTCTCTGAAAGGAATGGACGTATTAATTTAAGATCTTTTCTTGGCTGCAGTTTTATAGAATTAATGAAATAAATACTATTTTAATATGATTATTTTGTTCGTAAGTGGTTCAAAACATTCTGGGAAACCGTTTAGTTACACACCGCAATTAATATAATCCAAAAAACGATCAAAATAATTCATAGCATTTAAGCAGGTACATTACTAATAGAGTCACAGTTGCTAAGGTAACTAGTACAAATAAAAACAACCGTATCAAGACAATTAATGTCATAATATATTTAGTAGCTTATTAGATTAAAATGATTTACACAAAAGTATAAGAAATCAAAATATTTTAAAAAGAAATAGTGGTAAAAATAAATGGGAACGAACATATGAGATACACATTTGCTAAATAAACATAGAACTGTAGACAAACTAAAATTCTGTACAAGATAAAAGAAATAAAAGAAATTAAGCAGTGTGAAATGTTGTAAACATAAATTGAACGTGAAAAAAACCCATGAACCGGTACCAGACTAATTGAAGCTAGCAACCAGCAAGAACTATAATGGATAATCGAAAATAGCAGAGCAATGTAATTAAAATACGGTCATGTTCGTTATGAAATATCTCTCATAATGTACATGTATACCATGTTCGCTTTCATTTATTGATGGCTAGATAGCAGTATTTTATTAGGTGCTGTTCAAATATACCTAACTTATAGAAATGTTTATATAACTGACGACTGCGTATCTTAAAGGTACATTATGTGATCTTTTGTCCAGGGGACGCCCACAATCCTCGATAACAATTGGATGCAGATTTTCTTGCAGATTTACTTTTCAGATCATAAATCATACATATATTCGAAGTTACAGAGCGATACGAATCTTAATTACCTCAAAATCATGGTTTTAGAGTGAATTTATAGTAAAATTTGAAATATTGATTGTACCGTAGCGGTTCAATCTATTTTCAAACCATAATTTTGAAGTATTTAGGAATCGTATCGATCTGTAACTTGGAAGACCTTTATGATTTATGATCAAAAATGCAAATCTGCAAGAAAATCTGCTTTCATAGTAAAAATCAAGGGCGCTACTTGGAAAAGATCACATAATACATATAATATGCCTTTAACAGACGCCTTTGAATTATTTGTTTTAATGATTGGAAGTTACCTTTGACTTTTTGGATACTAAGTGCCTTGACTTAGGCTGAGTATACATATACTCCCCTTTGCATCTATAGCGTAATGCCCCATGCTTTGTCGCCTTGTTATTTGTCGGCAAGGACGTCTATCGAAAGTGTGTCTGTCCTTATTTTTGCTACACCTGTCTCTTCTTTCAAAATCGTGCATTTTATAGGCTGTTCTAGGCTAAAAAAAACCCATGTTTACGCTTCAAAAACGGAATAATCACCTATTGCTTATCGTTGACATAAAAAGGCATTATCTAGTCTAAAGGGAGTAGTGTTCCGCATGCCTAACATGCGAAATGATGATGGATACTTAACAATGCAACATTTTAAGTAAAGCATGATGAGTTAATGTTAATATATGTTCGTCTCTTCTTGTTTTCATTCGAGAATCAGTTGTACCTCCCCCAGAGAATCCGACGCTCCATTTAGCGGAGGTTTTGTTTTGCGTTAACAACACGGATTCCAAGCATGCGTTGCCAAATCTAAAGACGTTATATTCTCGTTTTATTTATGAGATAATAATAAACATTGATACATCGGTTTCAATGTTCAACATTTACGCGATAGAGGTGGTGATAGGTATGCCGAAAACCAATCGTATAACTTTTATTCAACAATAAAGTTATTTTTCTAATTAATAACTAATATTTGGGGTGTGCTGGGGGGCAGTACTATATGTGTTGGTGCACGCATATATACATGTATAATGCTGTTGCTTACCAAATGACTCTATCAACATTGTAATCACTTTCACCGTACGACCACGTAACTTTTGAATAATTGAAACACTCTCTCACCGAAATACTCCTATGTAATGGAATAGTGTGCTAATTTCTGGTATATTCTAAGTGCAAGACATTTATAACTTAGACTAGTCTCAAGACTCCATTACGGAATAAAGCTTTATAATCCTTTAATCCATCAAAGAGTAAAGGATATTGTGCCAGGTTAATTATGTGCTGTCTTACATCAAGGATAAACCAAATTTCTCACCTAAAGACCACATTTTTTAGAATATTTGTTTTTCAAATTTGTCACCGAAACACCCTTTTGTGTTTGATCGTCAACCTCTCACTTAATGATCCCTGTCTGGCTCTCTCAACCAATGCCTCGGGATTCAATTGCCATACTTAAAATCATATTCATTTCATACGCGAGTGCTCGGGTGAGGTACAATACACCGACGAAGATTTCTTTTTTAAATATATACACAGTTCTCAAAAAGAAGCTTGATAAAATTAATATGCTCTAAACCTAACTCCAAAACTAAAGCTCCTACTGAAAAATATTTAATATTTGATTACAAATTTAAAAAAAAACAATAATTCGCTTTAATTTGATATATTACCGGTGCAGTTTTACTGACAAAGTCCTTTCATTTCAGCATTCGGGTTTTATAAAGCTCAAGTGAGAACATGACAATTGAACTTTATCTCATTATTTTCGGTGTAACCTTTTTGATTGTTAACCTACCTTCGTGAGAAAAATCTCAAATTGAAGATGGGAAATTGATTTTGATTTTTTTAAATTATTTTGTTCCTTTCTTATTTTGGAGAATGTCATATAAAGTATACAGCAGCCAGGGTAAAGTAAAGGCGAAGCACTTAACCATAATATTACAAATATTGTTCTGTAGGTCAAATTTTTTCACCAGCTCAAAATCTCATGTTATTGAACGTAAAATTCGTGAGAAAAATCTCAAATTGAAGATGGGAAATTGATTTTGATTTTTTTAATTATTTTGTTCCTTTCTTATTTTGGAGAATGTCATATAAAGTATACAGCAGCCAGGGTAAAGTAAAGGCGAAGCACTTAACCATAATATTACAAATATTGTTCTGTAGGTCAATTTTTTCACCAGCTCAAAATCTCATGTTATTGAACGTAAAATAAATATCACTTTAAATGCGGGAGCGCAATATGAAAATAATCAATAAGTAATTTAAGGGTTAACTGGAAAGGTCACTGCTTCGTTCTCTTCGGTCAAACTAACAATGAAAAAAGTTTATTTATGTATCATCTTATTTGTCAATAGTTATTAGAAGAGCTTTTTTCCAAAAGGGATCAACTCCATGTAAATGAAATAGGACAAAAGCAACGGTTTTATTTTAAATTAAATATGTTGCACTTCTTTGATTATGCTAATTTTCTGCCATATGAAAGATACCATACGTGTAAGCTTAACAGGTTTGATTTCCATTTCATTTCATAAAAAAAAAATCGTTATTTTAAATTAAGGTACACCTGAAAGACGTTATCAAATCACATTGAAAATAGAAAAACGCATTCAAATACCTCATCAACTTTTTAAATTATGATTTTTTTTCTTTCTTTTCTTGAAAAAACTGAAAATTTGGACAATTTGGCACATTTTTTAAAATAACAACACTTCTGTTTGTGTGCAATTTTAAAAACAATTATCCAATACATTTTACATTTTCTTCATTGTATTTCATTAGGGACATTCCTTTCAATGTTTTACCGTGATAAAAGAATCATATTTCTACCATTTTGGCTTACAAAATAGTGAATTATATTCAAATTTCCGGAAACTTTTCCGGAAATTACCGAGGGCCATAACTTTTGACCCGAATATGCTGAAGATGTAGAACTTTCGACAAAAAGTGGAGTTGATCCCTTTTGGAATAGGGTTCTTCAATTTTATTGTACTAATCAGAATGGGACCAGATCAATTTTTCATAACATTTTTCATAACATGATTAAGTTTATCTTGAACTTCAACACAAGAAATTGAAGGGACTTGGAAATAGTAAATGGAATCCTACCTAAACTATTTCGACAGTGTTTCATTATCCAGAACGTTGCCACGAAGATGGGCTATGAAAGCTAATAAAATGTCAAGTATATTCTATCAGTATAAAACTTGGTTTCCTTTAACTTGTTTATTACTGTAGCTGTAGACATATGTATTCAAAGTTGTGAGCCACGCTCTCATCTGAGACGAAAATACGAAATGAACAGCAAAACAAATTACGAAACTCCTATATAATGTAGGTCAGTTCAAATAGGAATAATCTTTTGTAAGACACGATTTAACGTAAAAAGAGGTTGACTCATTATCGCTTTTACTGGAAAAGTCAGTTCGTGCTTATATTACAATAGGACTTTTATTTGTAATTAATTTATCAAAGTTCAATTGAGAATGTTTTATTGATCATGATCTAGCTCGATTTTACATAAGATTAGAAGTTCGTGTGTCCATTTATATGTATATGTGTATATTAATATATATAATGTATACAAATCTAGCGTTGAAAAGAAATTGGTTTGCCAATCATCAGATACAATATACCCTATTGCGAAAGAAAATTACTGAACCACATCAAAAAATACATTTCAAATTTGGAAACTTTTAAAACATATTTCTAAATATTTTTAAAGAATTTCAATTATTTTCTGGATGATATTTTATAAAAATAATCAGCAACACAAATAATAAAAGGAAATTTATTTTAACAATAATGCGATGAGAGTATCACTTTTGAACAAGACAAGAAGAAAAATGTATTTTAATGTGCGATAAGACTCCTGCTATGGTATTTATTGTCGAACATTGAACAGATTATGAGAGTTTTCTTGGTAACCTCACAGATTGTTTTTTGGCTCATCCGCAATCATTAAGAAAATGGTGTACTGCCTTTTTATTTAGATGAAAATATATGAATCTCTTCTTGACTTTTAAATTAATGTAAGAGTATAATTAACACTTTCCACGCGGCAGACGACATTCCAAAATTTCACAAAATGTCATGACCATATTTGGAATCAACATGAGAACTATAATATAATAGTATTGGTTCAGTAACACTTGAGATAGAATTTAACAGTTGGGAGAGGTTTCTGAAAAATCTTGTTTGTATATGGTAATACTTACAGCCGCGTGGAAAGTGTTAAAACATCATCACTATAAAACGCTCATGGAATAGGAAAGTATACACTAATATTAGCACGAAGTGTACCATATGAACCATAGAAAAGTATATACTGATGTCAGCATACGATAGTTCACCCGTAGAAGGAAAGTGCATAATAAGTATGAAGTGCAGATGTAGGAAACTTTACACTAATATAAGCCCTCGATAGTGTACCCGGAATGTGAAAGTTCACATCGATACCAGCTCTGTGGTGCGTCGAGGGTAGAAACTCAGAGTTAGCAATACGAAGTGAACCCGATATGAATAGGTCAGTGTGCATTTATATCAGCACTCCGGGGTGCATCCGGAGTAGGAAAGTTTGTACTGATAACAACAGTCCCGTATGCATTAAGAGTAATAAGTTCTACACTGAAGTCAGTGCTACGAGGTGGACCCAGAATAGAGAAGTTTACATTGATATCAGTATTAAGGGGTGCACCAAGAATAGGGAAGTGTACACTGATATTAGTATTACGGGGTGAACCCAGAATAGAGAAGTTTACACTGATATTAGTATTACGGGGTGCACCCAGAATAGAGAAGTTTACACTGATATTAGTACTACGGTGTGCACCTAGGTTAGAGAAGTTTACACTAGTATTTATAGTACTACAGGGTGCACCCAGAATAGAGAAGTTTACACTGATATCATTACTACGAGGTGCACCTAGATTAGAGAAGTTTACACTGATATTAGTACTACGGGGTGCACCCAGAATGGGGAGGTTTATATTGATATCAGTACTACAGGGTGCACCCAGAATAGGACAATTTCGACTGATATCAGTACTACGGGGTGCATCCGGAATAGGGAAGTTCACATTGATATCAGTACAACGGGCTGCAACCAGAATAGCGAAGTTTACATTGATCAGTTACACGGGGTTCACCCAGAATAGGGAAGTTTACACTGATATCAGTACTACGGGGTGCACCTATAATAGGCAAGATTACACTGATATCAGTACTACGGGGTGCATGCAATATAGAGAAGTTTGCACTGATAGCATTTACTGATATTCTAGGTGCACCCCGTAGTACGTAGTACTGTACTACGTACTACGGGGTGCACCTAGAATAGGAAAGTTGACACTGATATCAGTACCACGGGGTGCACCCAGAATAGAGAAGTTTACACTGATATCAGTACTACGGGTTGCACCCACATAATGAAAGTTTAGACTAATATCAACATTCCGGAGTGCTCATAGAATAAAAAAAGTCTACATTGTTATCAATTCGAATACCGGGATAAATAAAGAGTAAGGAGACGTTCACTGATATCAGCATTTCCAGTGCATCCAGAGTAGGAAAGTTCTAAACCTCTGAACAGCTGCAAATACAAAAAGAACTTTCCCGCATGGCGCAACGTGGCGTATTGTGAATCGTGCACTTGACGCGTGCTTGACGCATTTCCATTTCTCCGATCCGGGAGTCATCCAGTGCAAGAATGTCTACGCTATTGTCAGCTCTAACAGATGCCAGAATGGGAAATCCTACACCAATAAAGTACTCCCGGGTTGAGAAAGTCTACATATATAATTAATGCTCTAGGTTGCGCCCAGAGTAGTAAAGTTAACATTAATATCCGCACCACTACAGGACAGTTTATAGAAATGTCAGCACTCCGGGGTGTACCGGGGTGTACACTTCCAGCACATCTAAACTCCGGGGTAAATCCAAAATAGGAAAGACTATACCTATATTAGCCCTCCGGGGTGAATGTTTGTACTGATGTTGTCACTCCGCATTGCATCAGGAGTAGAATAATCTACAATTATATCATTCTACTCTTTTATTGGCACTTTCAGGTGAACCCAGACTAGGCAAATCTACACTGATATCAAACCGTAGTAAGGATATCCATACTGTATTCAACACTCTGAGCTTCTTGTGAGACCATATTTTGGGACTAAATGTTGGATTTTTACTGATTATTTCATTTCCTTGGACTAATCAAAGAATGACGCCGCATTTTGTATGTAATATCTCTCTGTGTATAAATATATATTCCAGAGCGACTTCTCAACGTGTGCACTAAATTAAGAGAAATATTCACCCATACACCAAATCGTATACGGAATGATGTTGATAGATTTAGAAGTCTCACACTTACATTTTACTCATCTATCACAATGGAAATACAGCGTTTTCTTTAACGTAACACTCCCATCTCTATTAATCAGCTTTAACGCTGAAAACCAGTTAATCTAGGAAACTAACACTTCATTTTAACACACAGCAATATTTGAGTGGAAAGAGAGGGTATCCCTACCTCGGATCAATCATTCACACCCTATCTCTTGTGACTAATTTATAAACATGGCAATATGAATGAATTGGGTTCGTATTGTGCTTCATTCAACTGTATGTGCATAATTATGTTGATTAATACTAAATTAATGGATAAACCGTGTTCTCCAGGTAATTTTCAACTTTTAGTTGCTGAAACCATAAAGCGAACATTGACATAGATTGTTAACGTATCAGTGAACAGGTCATGTTAACTGAGAGGTCCGAATTATATTCTTTATCGCACGACACGGCCTTCCGATTCGTATGATTCGCTATGTGATAACGCGATATTCCAGATGAAATAGATAAACTCCCTATAGTAGACATAACCTTTATCTTCCACACCGGGAGTGCTTATTTCAAATGGAGTCACCCATGCAGGTAACCTTATTTGAAATTGACACTCCCTGTGGAGGATATTAAGGTAATGTCTTCCATGTGTTGTGTATTGATTGAATGATACAGCCTAAACTGTCACAAATCGTGTCTTCATGTCCAGGTACATTTTTCGGTAATGCTATTTTGAGAAATAGAATGAATAGCATGAAAATGAACCTCTTGTATAATTTTGTTTTTAAAAAAACCTCTTCAATCCATTTTGGCCAGTTCGAGAAAATATCTAAATATTATCTTGACAAACTGTACAATAACAAGAAAAGAATCGTTGAAAATGTCACAACTTCATAAATTAGTGGTGCCAGACACGTGGGGTTTTCAGTATTGCAGACCTCAGATTACGAACAATAGCAATGGAAAGCAAACAGCATTTCGACAAAATTGGACCCAACAAGTTTTTGAAAAAGAGATCTTCAAATAATAAAGAAGAAGAAGAAGAAGAAGAAGAAGAAGAAGAAGAAGAAGAAGAAGAAGAAGAAAAAGAAGAAGAAAAAGAAGAAGAAAAAGAAGAAGAAAAAGAAGAAGAAAAAGAAGAAGAAAAAGAAGAAGAAAAAGAAGAAGAAAAAGAAGAAGAAAAAGAAGAAGAAAAAGAAGAAGAAAAAGAAGAAGAAAAAGAAGAAGAAAAAGAAGAAGAAAAAGAAGAAGAAAAAGAAGAAGAAAAAGAAGAAGAAAAAGAAGAAGAAAAAGAAGAAGAAAAAGAAGAAGAAAAAGAAGAAGAAAAAGAAGAAGAAAAAGAAGAAGAAAAAGAAGAAGAAAAAGAAGAAGAAAAAGAAAAAGAAAAAGAAAAAGAAAAAGAAAAAGAAAAAGAAAAAGAAAAAGAAAAAGAAAAAGAAAAAGAAAAAGAAAAAGAAAAAGAAGAAGAAGAAGAAGAAGAAGAAGAAGAAGAAGAAGAAGAAGAAGAAGAAAACACAACTTCTTTATCTCCTATTTTTTAAGCTATTCCTTCAATTTTCAAAATTAGGAATCATTCAAAAGCTTGTTTAAAAATGGTAGTATTGTATCGCCATCGGATGCATACGAGTCTTCTACAAACACGGATTTGAAAGTCACCTCGCAAACGTAACAGGTACAAAATATACTCGGAAGTCCAAAACTATAGCCTTCATGTATATGTAAAATATCAAATCATACAAATGAAAAAAAAATCATTTTCTTTAATTTGAGATACTGCACGTGGCAATTAATTGAATATTAACCAAACTATGTATTAAACAAAGTAAGCCCCGGTGTAGCATTATGCAGATTGTGTAAATGATATGGACAACTAATCGATCAATAATAAGGTAAGGATAGGAGTTGCCATAATTCAACTATGCGGCCCATACAATGACATATCACACTTTTCTTCATGTGCCAAAACCGAAGTGCGAAACAAGTTTAAGTACGTTGTTCTTCATTGTGTACCAATATTCTAATATTAAAGAGAAATTAATCCATAATTTTTTTAATCTGATATTTCTAAGCAGAAAAAAACTAAATATTTAGAGTTATGAACCTGGTAAATTAATATTTGAAAACTGTATTTCGATTTTCGAACAGCTTTTATTGAACTCAATTAATGGAGCACGATGTTTTATGATTATCGAAACAGTTCTTTATTGGTATATCAGCGTTTCACAATCCATTAAGCTAATTTACCTTATAATGATAGGGTATTTCATTATTCATTCATCTGGCATTTTAGATCAAACCACTCGCATATATTAGCCATTAAAAGGCCAACAGCTGGAGTTGGTAATAAATCTTCCGAATTGAAATTTGACTTCTTGTATTTTTAATTCACTCCTACTCTTTAATAGGCTTATTCCCTATTGTATTGCCACATGTCATGATTGCAATTGCCCATGACTGTCGTGGGATTTTAAAATTATTACAGTATATTCCCTCTGTTTTCATCTAAAAGGTATTTGTCCCTACTTTTGCATTAAGTAATCAATAAAGCAATCGTTTCAACTAAATATATACTCAGAAAAGACTACTCAATTTTACTTTTGATTTATAAAGATGGATAAAAATAAATCGTTTCAATTGAATATCAGGCCGACAAGATTTGTCCCTAATTTTACAGTCGGCTCTGACATTTCGGCTGACAATCCAAGGTTGTCAATGAAATAGTCAATCCTTTGATTTATTAGGGGAATCTGATTTTCTTGCTGATTTGCACTTTTGACCATAAATCGTAAAAATCATCCAGGTTGCAGAACGATACCATTCTTTATCACCTAAAAATCATGGTTTGAGTTCATTGAATTGAACTGTTGGGGTCTGCTCCGACAACTTATTTTCTGAGTGTTTTTTTCTCGTTTGTAAATATAATTACATGGTTTGACACCGTGTTAACGCCGTTTACAATGTTTCGGTTTTTGGATTGATTTATGATAAAAATAGAAACAAATAATGTTGAAAAACTCCTTAGAAAGAGAGGACATACCAAAAGGCACAACCACGTAACATTTCTAACTCCCACAGCCTATGAAAAAATCATGGCCATTAGGTGAATTAACAATTTCTCGTAAGGCAACGATAAAAAGAAAGCCTGCTGTACGGGTAAACGGACCCCTCTTTTTGTCGCCATCCACTTTTCCCCACGTAATTTGTTCTAAACAAAAAAAAATTCTCACTTTGTATGACCGGAATCAGCTTATTCGCGCGTCATGGCTGCCTCCCAATAGGTGTATGCATATAAAAGCACACAAGTGTTTTACTTGGTGCTGTTACAAAAACAAAAACCATGCCATATTGCATGTTCATCAGAGGTATTTTGACAAACAAAGAAAGTTACTGATGGTCGAGGCATCCTCCAAGCTGTTAACGTTTTGAATTGCAAGGAATGTATACAGGCTTGCATCAAGTACGCCAGAAACAAACAACGACATTCAATAGAAAGAGACCAAATTGATTTCAAATGTATAACAAATACAATGAAACGTGAATTACTCATATTTTAGGTAAGGTATATCATAATATTCGAAACCGCCCAATTGTTTTGAATATTTCCAGCAATTCCGTTTAATCTACAATTAAGTCGATGCCTAAAGTAAATGACAAAAAACACCGATATTTAAACTTTAGCGCCATATTATATGAGTGCGCTCCACTCGCGAACGGGTTAAATCCGCAAGATTAGTATCAGGCCCCTGAAAACACTTTCCACGTGGCTATTAGTTTTACCATTACAAAACGGATTTTCAGAAATCTGTCTCAAATCTCATAGTATTATCTCAATATCTACTGAACCAGTCCAATACTATGCATATTTATACTTATTCCAATGCAATTTTCATGGTGACTCCAAAATCTGGTAATTCATTTCATTAAGTTTGACATTTTTTGAAACAATTTGTGAACTTTTAAATGTCGTCTGCAGACGCCTGCCGCGTGAAAAGTATTAAAAAGGATATATACAGATCATGCAGACTCTATTTTTTTTAAAAGAAGAGTCATTTGAGTTAAATTACTCCACTAGGCGACGAAAAACCAGGAAAATGGGTAGGGTTGGTCGGTCGGACATTTTGGTGGGTTTATTGCTTTGTGTTTTTGGTGTGTGTTGTTTTCTTCAATGTAATCGTGAATTTAATTAATGATTGGAAAAGAATACCCGATTTTTTTTTAAATACAAATAATTATATTCCATTCGATTATTTTCGCGAAACGATTTTGTAAAAAGTTGAACAATCGAAATAAATGGGTCGATTGGGCCTGTAGAAAAGGGGTGTTTTCACCTCGTGAAATCATTTACCATGCACACTACCATCTTCGCATCTTTTCCCGATTGACTAGTCGGTCAATCCGTACATTCAAAGTATTGAAGATATGAAATTTCATAGTCATGAATTATCGGGTGAATTACAACCAGTAGGCCTTCTGTCATCATTTTAAATAACTTTTATATTGCCAGTTCGCTTTTAAATTTATAAACAAAGCCGTAATTTATTAACCATACACATATATAAAACCTCATACGAGTTTAATATGAGCCATGTTCAAAGTCTAGAACATTCAATGCCGTGTCTTGTAGTCTAAAAACGGAACAAAACGCATAGGCCTACACTTCTTTCAGCAAGACATATTTAGTTATTAGTATTTATTAGTATTTATTCATAATTTTAAATGTCGGATATAGAGCCAGCTTTTATCGAGTTTCAATCGGATACATTTACCGTTTGACATAGAATCATCAATATGATATAGTTCGTGAGATAAAGACGAAATACAAATTTTAAGCTTAGAAATTCAATGTTTGTTTTTTTAACATCACCATCGGCCGAGTGCACCAATGGGTGGTAGCTGAAGAATAGCGCTACCTCGCTAGTAACTGAGGCGTAACCCAAAATGTTAAGAGCACCAAACCGGGTTAAGCTACCAGGCTAGTATATAACTGGCGGGTAATTTACGCTAAATCTTATACCTCACCGGACCCAAGAGTAAGTTGGAGCGTAACAATGTATGCTAAACGGCAATTTCTTATTTGCCCGATGGACGATTACATAGATATGATCAGTGGGAGATTTATCATGCAATTAATTATCAAATGGTGTATAATAATTATACTCAATGATACTTTTAAGACCAATTTATTATAAAATATTTTAAAACTATCCACAATCATGCATACACAGTTGTAAAAATTAGTTCAAACAACCAAGCATCCAATCATCAATCAATCAACCAATAATTATTTTTTAAATTAATTAATAAATTAATAAATTAGATAACATGAAATCAAATAAATAAACAAATTCATAAACAAATATGCCTATTGAATGAATATTTAATAATTCGATTGATTAATGTCAATACCATACTGTAGTTCATATAAATTGATATAGATAATTTCATTAAAGTCACTAAAGTCACTAAAGTCATTAAAATCAGTTTTTGAAGAAAAAATAAATAGAGAAAAAAATTGGGAATTACGGGAATCGAACCCATGATTTACAGTTACAAAAGCCAGGATCAGAGTAGCTCGCCACAGAGATTTGACGCTAAAATTGTGATAGTTTTATAAATTAACCATTGATCCATTTATTTAAAACGAACGGATTTTGATCGTGAAATGTTTGCCATTTTATACCATTTTGTATATTACTCTCGCACAAAATGTGTGTATAATGTAATTATGGTCCTTATTTTTAAAAAAAGAATGGTAATAAACTTTGAAATTTTCGAACACAAAAAATGGCGTCATATTCACAGATGTCGACGTGTTATAGACGTGTTGCATTTGTCACGTTATTTAAATCAACGGTTGACGTAGCGACTGACGACACAGTTTTATAATTCTACGGGTCACCATTCGTGTCAATATGATTGCTGTTTGATACATGTACACACATTTGACGCATGCGACAATTAATTTTGTGAGGGGACGATGCTGAACAATGTGGATATTTACTTCGCTAGTTACTATAAGTTACAGTTATGCTCTAATAATTACATCGTTAGTAAGTTACGCTACAGTTAGAGCATAACTACTTTGGAGGTAGCTTACCTCCCTATTAAGTTACGCTAGTTTGGTGCACTCGGCCGATTATATAATAAGTTTTGCCACAATATTGTCGGGCACGTGCCTTTTGTGTTGATTTTCTTTTAAATCAACCACCACTTAAATAGCATATTACACTAAGTTAATGTCGGAAGTAGTTTGAGCAATATATGATTTGAATCCGAACGCAGTCACCCCAGATACCCTCCCGATTTTTGTTTTGTAAAACTAGTTTTAAATTACGAAAATACGAATAAGTTGCCCTGATTTCAAAACGAAATAACTGTCTCCAAAATGTACGACGTAAGCAAGTAAATCTACGAGGTGTGAGAATTGACAGTTCGCCAATAAACCAAGCGTCCTAGTTTCAATATATATATATGTATTCAGGGTACGGTGTGAATGTGTATACTGGGCTAAGAAACTTACTAATGCATGCTTGGTATATATTACGACCTAGATTGTTTATGACTTTTCGTTATAGAACTCTCTCTTTCATTGCACCAGTATGAATCGAATATCAGCCCCAATTGTATTCAATGCTGAAAAACCTACTTCAAGAGAAGTTAAACCTTGGATGACATCCAACCGACGGCCAATCAATAGAAATATCATCGTAGTGTCGTAAGTGACACTTTGGTTAATTCCAAAAGAAGCACGTTTGTGATCAATTTTGTTAACGTAAATATTCTTTTAAATATAGACATATTTGCATTAATCTCAGTTCAATGTAAAGGTTGCTTGTACGTATGATGGTGCAAACTATTATGTTAGTCTTACCTACGTGTCACTTATACGTATGCGCCATACATGTATGTACTATAGTTTAATCAGTTCCATATTGGCTAGACATAATGCGGGTTTTATGTCTCCGCGCGAAAAAATAATCCAAGTGGACTCGCGCGATTAAGGCCCACGCACGTGGTTTTAGTCGCACGCATGCGTCACGCATGATTCACACTTGTTGCCTTCATGCGCGCCCACGTCCTTTTGCATTCATTCTCTGCTGTAAGGTGGCTTTGCCTTTTTTTAATTGATCAAACTATAGTTTACAGTACGGCCATGTTATTTAACTCTTACGTGCCATTTGCTTATACGTATCGAGCTATATGTACTTGTTTTGTATAGATAAGCACACTACGATTACATGTTGAAAATGCTAAAATAACTCTCAATTGATCGCAAACAAATACATCTTGCAATGATATGTGCAAAAAATAAAAATCATAAAAATTGTTATTTCTAAGTGCACTGTGTCCTGTAATGTGCAATTTGCCATGTCTCCAATGACGTTTGACCTTTTAAATTATTTGTTATAGAAAGCAAAATCTAGTCTAGCACTTATTTAAACAAACAAAAAACGATCTAATACATTATTTAAACTTCCATATCCGGTTATATATATAGTGTGAAACTGTGTAAATGTGAATTGGGTTGTACATAGATTCGGAAACAAATACGAAGTAGGACATATTTTAAAAGGTAAATAAATCTTAGGACTTCTGGTTGACATGGTAACCAGTTGAAAATTATGCGTTGACAGTCATTTAATCCGGAAGTTGTTCAACTTTAATCTGTATTATACATTCGATATAGGTCACATAGCACATTGCTGATTCCCCATGTCTATAATTGATGCCATATAATTTAGTACACCACAGTTAAAATTGTAGAACATTTCATTTGAATGAGACAAGATTTGTTTGAAAAGATTTCTTGTCAAATAATCCCTACTCTTTAATATGTTTATGTTTCCTCTTGGAAAGTCGCTATTCATAGATACTACGTTCAAACATTATTAGTAATCAGGAACCAATCGTAATGCAGAAAACTGTATCTAATCTAATCGAACATATCTAGTTATGCTCTGCGTGCACGTCACGCATGTGCGCACGCGTTTTATGGTTGGTTGTTCACACTGCATGGCTTAGTCGATTTTTATTGCGAGTGTTAACAAACTTGCGGGGTGTTTATTCGTTTGATTGAGCAATATACATACATTTGAAAATTCTTATTAGGTCAATAATCGACAATACCGGTTAATTAGTGGAGATACGCTTATAATGATTGTTATAGACCTCTCGATTCCATGGGTATCCGATAAGGACAATTCGAACCAGGCGAGGTTTGGCCGGGAAATCGGGTAAGCTTTAGAATACCCTACCATTTGTATTCCTCACTGTGGAAGTGTATGGGTCGTTCTTTAAAAGTCCCAATTGAAGACTTGCAGGGGAAGGGTATAATACTAAAGGAACTCCGGGAAACCTTTCCACTAACTTTTAAGACTTTCCACGCGACTATTAGTTTTACCATTACAAAACAGATTTTCCATAAATTTAAAATCCCATAAAGTCTATCTGTAACTGAACCAATGCTAGGCATTTTTGTGATTATACAGGGTGTCTCAAAAAAAACCGTGCACGTGTTTACCCAACTTATTGACCATGAACTTCTAATATTTGGTGTAACAACTGTATACATATTGATAGACCAAACACTTAGCTTTCATATGCTGTTTATTTCATCTAATTTGGTTTTAAAAATCCTAAGATATGATCAATTAACTAAAGCTACCTAAAATCGAAGTTGTGCCACTTTTACGGAAAGAATGCTTAAGATAAGCATTAAAACCCTCGTCTTCTTAAGGGAGGGTGACCGCCGATTGCGCTAGAACGCAAAAAACAGTGACCTAGGGCGTCTAGGTGATCGCTTTTACATTCCCTGCGCTCACTTTGACGAAAACAAATTGAGGCTGCCACCTTACCCGCGGGTAGGGTAAGCCGTCAAAGTCCGATAGTAGGGGGTGGTTGCCACCTTACAAACAAAAAAAGAAATCGCCATTTTGAAAAATATTTTTATTGAATGTTCCTGAAATATTTTAGCATGGGCCTATGTTAGAAACACCATTTCCATCACTTATAAGCAAAAAACCGGGTGAAATTCCGATATTTAGAACTTTTTTGGCGAAGATTTCTATGATATTTCACTGTCCATCGAATACGGCGGGATTTTGAGGTCGGCCATGTTTGGTGACGTCATTGTGACGTCATGCGTGGGATATTTGTACTTGTTTTAGTATGTATGGATAGCGGGAACCTCTAGCTATAACATGGTACCCAAATAAGCATACACTACATTTTGGATTGGATTTTGTTAGAGGGTGGTAACCCCGGTGGTAACAACCCCCATCTCCGGAGTAACCCTTTCTATTCATTGCAAACTGTAAAGTGGCACAAAATCGACTTTAGGTGGCTTTAGTTAATTGGTCATATCTCAAGATTGACACAACCAAATCAGATGAAATAAACGGAATATGAAAGCTAACCGTTATGGCTATCAATATGTATACAATTGTTACACCAAATTCTATAAGTTCACGGTCAATAAGCTGGGTAAACACGTGCACGGTTTTTTTTGAGACACCCTGTAGTTCCTTTTTAAAGATGTCTGAAAGGTCACATAACGAAAGAAGTGTCTGACTCCTTCACTTTTGGGTGATGTCAAGAACTTTTTGATACCCCCTCGTACAACGCCACCACCATTTTTGGGTGGTGAGTTCAATACACATGGCGTTATAGCAAATCCCTTATTCCATCGGATGTAATCGAAGTATTGAGTATCACACTCACATTTCCACTGCATAAAGCAATGGTTCCACATAGGACAATCAGTTTACTACTACTTTTTTCATTAGGTATGGTTACATATACACTTTAAAGTGTGCACTCAATTTAATGAATGAGGTGTCAATTAACGTGGAAGAAATTATTTTCCCGCTTAATTTATATCTCTATTTTCGGCACATATTATTGATTTTGAATTAGCTAAAATAAAAGCACCTGGTCTGATACTTTTGTGTCAGATGCATAACATAATAGATGATGTTAATCCTCCTCTTTCTAATGTTTGTGCACTGTTCCGACAAGTAACAATGATGTGTGCAAGTGTACTACATGTATATGTACAGTCGTCATACTAGCGTGATATTATGCATTTTAGCAATCGCTTATTTCACAGCAGAATATATCGTTTTAATACCAAAATTAATAAATTTCCCGTCGATTACATTTTTACCTGTAGATCAGATTGTTCTAAATAAAATATATTTCACAGGTTAACATGATAGTTTACCCTTAGGCGACGAAGAAAGAATCCTGAATCCCGACCGACCCATTTGATTAGTAATTTGGGAAATACATTTAAAGTGCAAATAAATCTCGACCTCTTTTTAATTATGGTAACTGTTGTTATTTTTATATTAGTTTTGCAATTAACGCTCGACCGACCGAACAAAACCGACATTGGGAGGTTCATTCGTCACGTTATTGTTATATTTTCGCTGGCACAAATGTCTTTAGATACGTGTTTTTGCGAACTATAGATCAACCCTTTGGTCGCACACTTCACGCGTTTACGGTCAGGAGTTTGGCGCATCCGGGAACAGGTACATCAGGAAATATGGTACACACAATAGTAGGCCCTACAGTCAGTTAAAACTCTTTACAACTCTGTACGTTTTATCTCTCCGCGTGAAAAAGTAATTAATGCGTACGAGCGCGATTTTCACAAACTCGCTTTTCACACATCATATTATGATGCATATAATTATAGTCTGTTTAGTCTCGTACTTGCCCTATTTGTACTTTGCGTCCGTTTGATGCATCAAATGTTAACATGTTTATACATAAGTTGTAGAATTTGCCCCTGCTTCACTTACATTATCACCAATGCGAGCGCTTCCATTACTTTTCCGATTAACGCGCGCCCTTCTTACGCGTAAGAAATCGTTGCCTTTGCTTTCATTACGATCGCTTTCGTTGCGTTCGCATTTGGTGTCACGTACACTTCCAGTACGTTCAAATTCGCTGCGATCGCTTTCGCCGGAAAAATTTCTCCTTCGCGACGATCCCAGATTCATTCTTAAAGTCATAGAGTCACGAAAACTGTGAAATCCGGTGAATCGGTTCTGATTTCCTGCGCAGCACAAATAGCGGATCAGTCTTCTTCGATGTGACGTGCTCAAGACGAATACCAACCACGGATTAAAGCACGGATTAGCCAGCGACATATAATAGTGTGATTGTCGAAACCGATGTATTGTTTGACCAAGTTCCAATAAGTCTTCAGTGGACTTAAAATTTTTCAGAATCATGTATATATTACCCGGTAACCAGAACACACCGAAAAATATGGATATTGCGATGGACATGTGAGCGAGTCTTTTTCTTGCTTTTCTTTGCCTTGCAAATGAAGTGGTACTATTTTCCCTAAAATTACGCGTGCTTTGAATGAGTGTTTTTGCCATCATTGAGTAATGTATTGATACTATACAAAGGGGAACTATATACAAGAACGTTAGTTTAAAGACGGCGTATATTTTTGCTTCACGACTGCCGTGTTCATCCGAAGTGCACATCATACTCACGTCGGAAAGAGACAGAATTGGAGCCGCGAAAAGCAGACCTGCAATCCACGTTAGCAGCGCCCAACAAATAGTAACCTTCATCTGATGTGGGTTACGAGAATGGATTCCTTTTACAATTGCGGAATAACGCTCACGACTCAACGCAACCAGAGAGTACACGCATGCGCACTGACATACAACAGGCGCGTAATTCCTGAGTGCGCACAGGGTGGCACCTGATAGCCAACAAGGATGAAGTTCATTCTCGATTCGTAACGGTCCGGATGCAAGTATGTACGCTAAATCAGCGAAAGCTAAATTGCTTATCAAGACATTAGGAGTATTTCGCAAGTGACGATCGTTCAGGATGATGAACAAAAGAACAATGTTTCCGATTATTCCAAATGAGATAAACACGAAGAATATTACCATGCTGACTATATATTCCTCTCGTTTCTGGCATACCATATCCCACCAGTCTGCGTCGCTCACATTGTACGAGGTATTGGTATTACTCGCATTATAGACTTCCTGGTAGTAATCAGGGACATCAGGTGAATTCCCCATCTTTCAAAGATGTATACGCCGTTAAATAATAACAGTTAGTGATTGGTAAATGTTTGATATATGGTATAAAGATAGCAAGTCTGACGAAGCTGCTAGTTTACCAGCGAAACGAAACTGAATGTGTGAACACTATTCACTATTTATTGGAATTGTCCACAACGAAATCAAATCAGAGGTTTGATATATGGTTTATAGATGGTGGCAATGCGTTACAAAATGTTAACGTTTCTTGGCTTTCAATGACAACAGCAATTTGTTGACATGAGTTAGCAAACCTTGACAGCTGAATGCAATGGCAACAATTGGCTACACCATAATGGCAATGTTCGACAACACTTAGCAAAGTTTCACAGCAGGTGGTACTAGTTGACAGAACTTGGTAATGGATAACGAGTTTTGCTTATCGTAAACAGCAGTCCAAATACAAAAATATATGATATCATAACACATCACTAGCAATCTAAATCCCCGGCCAACTGATGTTTAAATACGATAAATACAAGATACTTGCTCTGTAATGGTCCAAGATATAACGTATATTCACAAGAGCTGCAAGGCAGGTAGAAATGATGTGTACAATTGTCTTCACATTGAAAAACTCGACATAAAATCTCTAATGAGGTATTCTGTAAAGTTTACCTATCACTATGTTTCAATGTCATTATCGCAGGCGTCATACAATATTTGTAATCAGCCTTAGCCAGCCAAACACGTAACTCAATGATTCCAGCGTTGGAAATGCTATAAACCCAACCTGTGTAAACTAGTGACACCGGATCACTAATATCAACTGCACGACTAGGTAATCCGTTTTGTTACAAACTGCTGCACATTTAGCCGTCTTTACAGGCCTTATATATGCATAGTGTCGTTTGTAATTCACTAAGGTATTAGCTGGTTTCAACGTAATACGGTTATATTACCTATGTATACGTTTTTTGACGTTTGGTGTTTTCAATTATTCATTGGCTAAGGTAATTTCATTCGTTACGCCTAGTCATTTTGATAACCACAGAGCGTGAATAGTAATTTTGCCGGGTTTTTTTCCTCACATGTATGTCAATATCACCATTCAATTCCACGTCGGTTCATTCATCACCAGTGATATATCATATGGAGATCCATTAATATCTTAAATTGATTAAGTATTTATATAAATTACTACCGAGCCGTGCTAAAGCTGTCAAGAAGAGGTCTCATTTATTGTACCAACCATGTCAACTGCGACTATTGACACGAATAACTGCATAATTGTAGCACAATTTTCATAATCAGATTTTCAATTTGATTCTAACTTCATTAATTTCATAATCAGTTTAGTGCTTTAATTAACATTGTAATTGATTAAATACTAATTAATCGTTTTCATTAACTAACTGAATCAATGATAAAGGAATTATAAAAGTCTAAATCTTACTTACTTTTTTATTTAGTTAGTAATACATATTTTTCCTACTAGCCTTGTGCGCATAAAATTCTCTCTTATAGACTGTTTTAAACAAAATGTGGACTACAATTTTAACTTAAATCATCTCGTTTGAAATTATTTTCAATCACAGACTATGTTCAGCACAAATTGTATGCAGTTAATTTGATGTGTCGTGTTTTAACGTCCACTAAATGGTTAATCGATCCGTTTGTAAAGTTTGTGAGGTACATGTAGTAGCAGTCTTATCAATGCTCTGAAGTTAATTATTCGAAATGCACTGAAATTGATAAGCAGGTATTCATCGATTGCTCATCAATGTAGTGCCACACCTAAAAAAAAAGAAGAGATATATATGGGGTCGTGTGCCTTGGGTTGGGACCCCTTTGTATGACATATGCTAAAAATGGAAACATCGCATGGATTTTGCTTAAACTTTTTTTAGCATTAAAACTATGCATAGGAGTATAAGCAAAGTGTACATTTCCAGAAAGCATACACATTTCCAAATCTCACAATGAAAATATCAAGGTCATTATACAGTGTGGGTAGATAATGTATAGGGTGTAAACATCAATAAATGCACTAAATATACAAAATGTTCACTGGTCATTTACATACCTTGAAGATACCTTGAAGCTGCATAATTCAAAAGTAAACACTAGTATTACAAAGAAAAATGTTTCCATTTTATATCTTTAGTTATAAAGGATACCTTATACAGAGTGGTCAACATTTGTAACAATATAAGTATATGAAAACGTTTTTCTGAAATAAAGTTAACCGTTATCCTAATTTAGTGTCATAATACATTTTAAATTAACGTTTTATAATAATATTACACCAAAAACAAACATATGACCAATAATTACCATGTTATTCAGGGTGTTACAAGCGAAATGCACATGTGTGATCGAGTACTCAATCCACGCGTTTCTTCACTTTTTGATTTGATTTTGATGAAATCAAAGATAATGAAATGAAATAAAACACACATAAAATGAGCATGTTACAGTTAGAAATGTTTGGCTGGATATACATACTAGATCTAATATGGCCAATAACATCATTATACAGGATGTTACAAAATAAAGCACATGCGATCTAACGGAGCGCTTATTTTTGAAAACAATCTGTATTCTTCAGTGTACTGCCATAACAAATTTTAAGCTTGGGTAAAATCAATTAGTATTCAGTAATGGTGCAAGATGCAATGTAAGTACTTTTGTCCGACAATGATCAACAGACTATTAACAAAGACACCGATGAACTCAGCTCCCACCCCTTCCCATATCTCGTTACGCGCCGTAAATCTTTCAAAATTGATAAAGATGTCACAAATTCTGGACACATTTTAAGATTGCGCGCATGCAATATGCACACCGTATAGTATATATGTACACGCGGGCTTTTTTGAGCTCACTCGGTATGCATGCAGTAGAGCGTGCATACCTTGTAATTTGTAAGCTGTCATTTGTCTGGTTATACATTTATAGCAAAGTAAACATACCACACGTACAGAATGTAAAAGGGACTTGTTGAGCTGGTATCGCAATATTTATACTGTTTCACTCCATGAAGTGGTTAATTTATTTTAAGATATTTTGCACAAGTGTATGAATTAGTATCAGTATAAATAAATAAATCGGTATACATCTAATCGGTACACACAGCCAATCTCTCTGACATTCTATCTAGCACAGGCATTCTCAAATGGTGGCGCGCGCGCCACTTGTGGCGCATCAAGGCATCTTAAGTGGCGCGAGAGTGGTTAGAATTTGTTTTAAAAATAAATCATATCATGATATTATAGCCAGATTTCATAGGCGTATGACGGTCAGATGTATAAAGACAGCAATTTTTCGCGCGCTACGCGCGCATGTGCCCTCAAAAGAGTAATATTAGTTATTATGTTGCCTACATATATAAATATTAAAATATTTTGTGAAGGGAATTTTGCCATTGGAAATTCTAAAAAAATATGACCAAGTGGAGCTTCAACAAGTTGGTTACTAAAATGTGGCGCATCAGTAAATCTAGTTGAGAAAGCCTGATCTAGCATGTATCGTCAATAAGTGATGTGAATGAAGTACTTCATTGCATGTCTGTGAGATAAGCTCCTCACTGCGATTCCTCATCCTCCTCCCCAACACTCCTGTTTACTCCTCAACTGTACACATCAGTCCGATCTCTAAGACAGTCCATCTAGCATGTACATGTATATCGATTATCAATAAGTGAAGTGAATGAAGTTAGTCATAACTTGACAAGAGATTGGCGCCTCCTCCTCCGGTTCCTCCTCCGGTTCCTCCTCCTCCTCCTCCTCCTCCTCCTCCCAAAGCACCCGTTGATCAATTATTTGCTCCCAATTAAAACTGAAATATTTAAGGCATTATTTTATGGTTGGTATGGAAAGAATATTTATCGTGCTTTGTAATGCCACAAAATTGGTTATTTTATGACGAGAAATATAGAAACGGTGATATCATAAACATCATTAACAGTGTAAAAATGTCACACCTCCTCAAAATACGGGATTCCAATTCGTGGAGCACGACCATAGATGAAATTGACAGGTAGAGGACAAGTCCACCAGTAGTATTCAGGTGTCACATAGATACTCTAGTAGTAAACTGTTGTTTATGTTCATATTTTTCATCGAAAAGCATACATGGTATAAATCATTCTAGATTAACAGGTATTGTGGTACATGATTATGGTTATTATTATTATTATTATTATAATTCATAATACTGTTTAAGTACTTTATTTGCAAACAACTGCTTGTTATGTTTACTATGATTAAATATACAAATGAACTGATGTTTTGTAAATAAAGAATAACAACTAATTTCATATGGTTAATATCATTATGAGTATTATTTACAATTTAGAAACAGTACGTATGGCTCATAGGCATTATGTCGGTGTACGTAATATGTATACGATAAGCGTTTAACTTTAAATTATATTTCGTTTCACCATTTATCAAAGGAAACTTAGAGCTGAGATCGATGCCAGTGTTTCTATATTAGAATGGATTATTTGCAGTGGGTAAATTCTATTTTCATTGTTGCTTAGACGTATTTTGATACAAACTAATATTCTACGTATACCTATGAGCCATATTTACTCATACAGTACGTCCTTATTCATTTCATTAAAGGATAATTGTTGGGATTGTTATGCATAAGTACTTGATTATTACTTCACTCTCATCCAATATTTCAAATAAAGAATTTCAGTAATGTCATCAAAGAATGGTCTCAATTGTTTTATTAGAAAAATGTGGCATAATTGAATGATAATAGAAACATAAGAATGATAATAGGCTAATTCAATCATATATCCTATTATTTTCTGACCTGATATGTTGTGTAATTTGACTTTTTCTTCTTCATTACTTCATTAGTAAAAGAGTCTTAACTAATAAATAGTTTATCAACACACATACGATTGAATATGCGCCAGTTTTGCTATAATTCTGTTCACTCCGAATAGATAAGAATAAATTGGTTGTATGCTAAGGCAACCATTTGTTCGAATATTATTTACGCCAACTTTCATTTGAAAACGATCTCATACTTTTGACTAAATATAGAACATTTACTTCAATCGTGATTGGTATAGTTGGTTACCAACGAATAATAAATGAATGGCTGAAAGGAATGAACCTGATATATCCTAACCTTATATATTAGCTGATATTTAATTAGTCATTATCTTTTATGTTTACCCTAAATAAATGTGAACACTAATTGCTTTGGGTTAAGACTATACTAGTACTTACAGAAATTGAGATCAATTTGTGTATACATTGATGGAAACAGAACGTTCGTTTATGCTTGTTGTGTTTTTTGTCGTGATTTTTGTATGAATGTTCCCAAATATGCCAAAAGAGACCATTGCAATTCTTTAATTCTCTCATTTTTATTTCAATTGTTTTCACAAATATATATATAACTATTTCAAAATTCTAAAAATGTATGGGTCGGTCGGAGCCGTAGAACAGGTTTTTTTTGTTCGTGGCCTTTGAATACTAAAGATGCCTTAAAATTAGCACTCAGGCAAGACATATACATGTATAAGATATATTAAAGCAAAAGTGCATTTACATTAGTTACGGTATGCAGTCTTTGTGTTAAACAATACAGACTTCAAACCTTTAACTTTAAAAGATTTCCCAGGAAAAAACCTACACATAGCTTTATTATGCTTAAAGCAAGTATGTAAGGAAAAAGTAAATTGATGAAAATGCTCAATAAATTTGTCGTGTAAAAAGATGTCATAAGCTTGCTAAGGCGACCGGAAAAAACCTGTGTCAGAGGCAGGTGGATAGTTCTCTCGGTTAGGGTATATTAATTGGATGGATTTTGTGTGGGGGTGTAGTATACAAAAGTAAACACTGAGATATGGAATTTAAAATTGCGTTTACTATACATTAATATTCATTTTGAAATATTAATAATCGGATATTAATCAAATGCATACAACGTCACCTTGCAAATATTGTTTTGGTTTTTTTACGTTTCCACAGTGCATGCAGCACTCGTGCTTTTAATTTTTTAATCACTTACACAAAATAACATAGCATAATTATAACATAGTATTAAGGATAGCCATTTTTTGTTGTTGATAAGTTACGGAGATCATGACTCAATCAGCGAGTGTCCTGTACCAACAAATTTCAATGGCGTTAAGTGGCTCACGATCATCACTGATACATGACGCTCTCAGTCGAGTTGAAAAACAAAACAATATATTTGGTAGAGATAGAATCGTACCTTTCATTTAAATGTTTAGACACGTTTTAAAATCGTTCCATTGTTCTGTATTTGTGATTGGAATATTCTGGTGTTTTTTTAATTAGCTAGTAAATCGTTAAGTTTTTTACCTTCTAGATAAAACAAGTATTGGAATCTCTTTTGGGGTTTCGCTATATATCATGCGAAACTTGTATATTGCTTAACATGCAGGGATGATTATAACATTGGCTATATCACATTCAGAATTGTTCTACTTTCCAGCCACAACTTACGTATTCAAGAGATATTCTGAAAGAAACATATTTAAGAGTACTCAAACATGTTTCCAAAAGGAATTGTTCTTGATACATGCGACAGGCAAATGTGTATAATCTTCAAGTTGATTACAGAAAATACATTTTTTTGATTCGATTAATGTCCATTTATATCGTTTTTTGTTTGCATGGAAGTAGATTATAAATCAGGTTAACTGAAGAATTGTATTCTTAATTTTAAACAAAAATATATATGTTATACCAGTCATTTCTTGGTGACAACTTTTATTCCCAGTATTAAATACATTTTTCTTCATGTTTATCTTGAGTTAACAGCATGTAAGGGTTTTTCGAACTTAATATAGAAACATGTACATACTGGTCATTTATTTCATCTTTTTTTTTTACTTGTTCAAACCATCTCAGATCCCCTTCTTTGATCTTGTCTTTCCAACGTTTAGGGGTTGATGTTATCAGCTTGTATAGATTAAACATGTTAAAAGGACATTTTATAATATTCTCGAGTTCTCTCAAGTTAATAAATCATTTTTCAATAATAATAACACTTACATAATAATAATAATAATAATAATAACAATATAATAATAATAATAATAATAATAATTAGTATTTATATAGAGCCTTGCCAATTTCTAGCGCAAACCTATCCGCACTTAGATTGTAACATCCACCATTTTTCAATGCAGCTCCCCAAATACCATTGGGTCAAGGAAGTTTTTGATAACCGAAACAACTAATCACAGATTTTGAAAGCAGGAGGAAACCGGAGATCCCGGAGAAAACCTGCGAGAGCGTGTATGGATCGTGATAAACCAAATGCACATAAAGCCCGACCGAGCACAGATTTCGAACCCGGGATTCATTGGCGCAAAGCGAGGGTATCTACCGCTGCGCCAACACGCTCTCCTGCTCATATATAATTGCTCATATATAATATATATGAGCGTGTATCCATTTACGGAAAAACAACACTTTACCAGCATATCTCACATTATGATTACCCCATAACGTAGCACTGTTTGAAGTATTCTTATTACGTTTATGTTGCAACCGATACCATGATTCTGTCGCAGGAGCGCGAGCGAGCTAGGATTTATTTACACACGCGTGCGATGTCCAAGTGTGCAGAATTGATCAGATCTGACACCACCAAATTTTGGGCGTGGGAAGGGTTTAATTTGGAAACCTTTTATATAGTTAATCAGCCACGCGGGTTCGTTTGCAGGGCAGAACCATGCGTTTTCGGCTCTATAACGCGAACCAATGACACGGACAATTATTTAAGTTCACAGTTTATTTTCGCTCTCCTTCTTACACAATATATATATATCACAACGTCGGTTTTATTGTACGCATCCAAAACAATTACAACTAGAAAAACTTTAATTAGATTGGGTCAATGGTCAAAGTCTTTATAACGGTCCGTCCTACTTCTACCACAACCTGGTCTAACCTGACCTGACCTGACCTTGCAACACAAGGTAAACCCCTATGGCTATGGGTATTCACACCAAGATGATCGTCTGATTCCACTCTGCTACCAATGCTCTGTTCTACAAGGATGCCTACCAATTCGTCCGATTTTCGCAAGATTTGGAAGTTTTCTTTTCAGCTCTTCCGTTTTCCCAACACAGCGTATACAGCATCACCAATCCAATATGGCGAGGAGCATAAACCGACGCTAATTTTAGCGCTCCTGATTGGCTCATAAAGGTCAGGTGACGGCCGCGCAGCGGTACGGTCAACGTGATACGGTCAACAATGAGTAAATCGGCGCTAACCACTACTACGCACATTACAAAAATAGGTCTTAAGGGTATTCCAACTGTTATTATAATTAAATAATCAAAATACAGCCAAAACCTATAATAAAAGCGATTCCCGCTACACAGCCCCCCACCTAGCACTTGACGTCCCCGTCAACAATAAGCGATAATAATAATTAAGCGGAATCGCTTACACACTCTACCCCTCGCGCACCGAGCTACGCCAATACATCCATCAATACATTAACACAACAATGTATACATACCACCTCCTAACTACATCTTACTCTACTACAATGCCTTAAAAGTACACGTGACGCGATAATCTTCTTCGTATTCATTCCCGAGTCTTCTTTGCCGTCGTTCCCGAATCTTCTTCTTTGTCGCCATTCCCGAGTCTTCTTCTTTGTCGCCATTCCCAAATCTTCTTCTTGTCCTCAGCAACCCTTGGTTAGGTCAGTAGCAACCCGTGGTTGGGTCAGTAGCAACCCTTGGTTAGGTCAGTAGTAACCCCTCTGTTTGGAGCTCTGGATCGAGTCTCCCGCTACAGCTCATAGGAACTGGTGCGATGGCCGCGTAAGCCATATGACACTCAGTAACAACGAGTTGAGCATAGCACCATCCGCATCGCATCACATCGCACCTCGGCAACTCTACATTTGATTACACATCCAACTGGCTCCGTGCACTACGAAATTTATAACTCGAACATTTGAAAACCATAACAACAACTTATATACACAACTCCGGCAGCAACTCTTCCCATAACTTCTACAAAAGTGTCCGAGCAACACTACTCCGACATCATCTTATAAGCTCCTACCACCTGTCTAGTACCCCAGTGTAACGAGACCTACAACCGCGTCATCACCCTCTTTTTGCCTCCTATGCTGCTCCGAAAGCCTCTCAAATTCTTCCATCCAATTCACCAGATCAACACCCTGGCAAGTGTGCCTCGACTTATCTGCTGCAAATTTGTAAAACTCCTTCTTTTGCTCAACCAATCTCTCCTCCACCAATTTCTCCACCACCTCCTTGGCAACCATCTCCCCATCTTGAAGACGCCGATCCTCCTCCCTCGGTCCAACCGACTTGGCAGGTACAGCTCTGACACTGCCCACCGTTAAAACCTTCGCCGGCCGCACATCCTGCGAATTAGTCTGAATAGACACACTCGTTGTTTTCGCCCTAGCTCCCCCTACAGGCCAAGATTTCGCATCCGGCCTCAATTTACTACCATCCACCTTCCCCGGTTGTTTCATCTCCTGCTCCACCTTCTTTTCGGAGCGACGATCATGCTCCTTCTTCTCCCGTTCCTGTCTGGCCAGCTTCTCGTCATCCCTCCGCTTCTCCTGTTCCCGCTGCAACTTCAGCTCCTCCCTACAACGAGCCTCCTCCTCTCTCTTCCGGCGCCACTTTTCCTCACTTATCTCCTCCTTTCTTTTCTTACGCTCTTCCTTTTGCCTCAACTTCTCCTCCTGCTCACGTTCTTGCTCCTCTATCACCTGCCTCTCTCCCTCCCAACGCTCGTACTCCACTCTAAGCCACTCGTCTCTCTTCCGACGATCCTCCTCTACTCGCTTCCGACTCTCCTCAACCCTAACCTTCTCCCTCTCTAGACGCTCCTCTTCCCTGCGACGCTCCTCCTGCATCATAATTCTTTCCTCCTCCTTCTTACGTTCTTCCTCCACCCGAACTCTCTCCTTTGCAACACGCTCCTTCTCCCGTTTTATCTCTTCCTTTCGTTTCCTATGCTCCTCATCTTCTCGCGCCTTCTTCACTCTGATCTCCTCTTTCCTCTCCCTACGCTCATGGTCCGCTTGCGCCTTTGCTATACTCTGACGAGACTGTTCCTCTCTCACCATTCTCACATTTCCCCAAAACTCGTGCTCCTTCCCCGCCTTTTCCAGACGCTCCTTCTCCACTCTAACCTTCTCCTTTTCAAGGCGCTCCTTCTCCACATTCATCTTCTCTCGTTCCAGTCGTTCCTTCTCTACTCTAACCTTCTCCTCTTCCTTCTTACGCCCCTCTTCCATCCTAACCTTCTCCCTTTCCAGCCGCTCCTTTTCCACTCTAACTCTCTCCTCTTCCTTCTTACGCCCCTCTTCCATCCTAACCTTCTCCCTATTCCGAAGCTCCTCATCCGCCTGAAGCTTCTGACCTCTAATCCGACGCCCCTCCTCTATCCTATCCTCTCTCCTCTGACGCTCCTCCTGCCCTCTCTTCTGACGCTCGTCTTCCCATCTCGACCTCACTCCCACTCTTTCCTCTATCGCGCCATTCTGATCGCTTCTTATTTCTGACCACCTAACCCACGCCGCTCTCTTAGCCATCCACGTCTCATGTTTAGCTTGTAAGGCCGGGCATGCTCGTTTCCAATGCCCCAACTCCTTACAATAACGGCAACAATTACTATCAGATTGCCATTCACTCACAGGCTGCTGACCTCTCCCAGTCTGACCAATATCGCCCCCACCTGAACATTGCTCACCCGCGCCGTCGACCCTTCCTTCACCACCTGTGACCACGTAACTCCTTTCCCCATACTACTACCATTCTCGCCAGCGATTACAGCGGGATCCTTAACCTCCACCTTCTGCTTCTGACTCCCCATCAAAGGCACAGGACTGTCACGACTATCCTTTGACACATCTCCGGCTTCCACTAGCCTTTCTACTTCCTCATCGGCTTCCACTAGCCTTTCTACTTCCTCATCGCCACTCTTCGTCTGTTTTTGTCCTCTCCGATATTCTATCTTCTCAAACGCACTACCTCTCTCAACTAGATCCAGTGTTTCCTCTAGAGTGCTAGGGGAGAACGAATGAACCTCCTTCCGCACCTCTGGGTCTGAGATAGCTCTACAAAAATGCCGACGAGCTGCTATGTCTCTCTCCCGTTTCGAAGAATTTGGCATCGCCAGACACGTCAATCTCTTTATATCTTGGGCCAAATCTTTATAACTCTCACTCTGCCCTTGTTCTCGCAGCTGAAGTTCGGCATACCAACTCTCCGGATCCTCCCGCGGCCCAAACTCCTTTGCCATCAACCGAACCAGACCCGCATAGCCTATCTCTCGAAGGTCAACCTCACTCCCAGCCAACACCATCAGTGCCCTACCCTGGCAACTGTAATACAACCACATCGCAGCGTCCCCATCCGTCCATTGGTTGTATTCTCGACAAACCTCAAAATGCTTATAAAACGCCCGCCAATTACCATCTCCGTCAAACTGGTGCGGACTCATCTCTTGCCTCATCACCTGACCAAAAAGCTCCATGGCTTTCTCCTCCCGCGCCGAAGCCAAAACCAGTCTCGTACTCACTTCGTCACACAACTTCTCATACTTTTGCTTCTGCTCACTCTCTACCGTTCCTAACAGTCGAGCTCTATCATCGAGGTCTGACTATTTCCTCTCATATTTACGCTTCTTCGACACTACTTCTTCGTACACCTCCTCATTCCTCTTCTCCCCTTCTGCCACTTCTTTCTCCCGGTCAGATAATTCTTTTAGTTTACTCTGCTGCTTCTCACCCTCCAATCTTTTCATCACCTGCGCCTCACTCTCCTGACTAACCAACAACTGCGTCCGCTGCCCCAAATCGAGCTCGCGTTCCTTCACCATCGACTCCTTCCGTCCCAACTCTTTACAACACTCCCGTCCCTCGGCCTCCAATCGACCCCGAAACATCTTCACCGCATCCTCTTCAGCCACGAGTTCCGCTTTCCTTCGTTGAAATTCCGCCACCGAACGCAACCGTTCAGTCTCCACTACTCTTTGAAGCAACTCCTCAACCAATGTCCTACACATCAATCCAACCTCACCCTCTATTATATCACCCTCCCGTCGGTCATACTCCCTCGAATCCAGCTGCTTCCTCATCGCCACCTCACTCTGCTGTTGCCATACCAAAGCTTCCCGTCGCACCACTTCATCCCCTCTACGCCTCAAATCCTCCTCCATTTCTACCAAACTTCCCCCGTTAACAGTAAAAACCAACTGTTCCTTCTCTAATACTTTCAACCTTTCTTCACAACTCAACTGAAAAACTCGTTCTTTCTCTGCCATCAGGGTAGCTTGTTCATTGTTCCTAACCCTAAACTTTTCCAGCAACTCTTCCTGCTCAACTTCTCTGGCCTCCAACACCTCCTCCCTATCCATTAAATCATCGTCTATCTCCTGCCATTCCCTTTCACGAGACTCCCGGTCAATTTCACACCACCGTTTAGCATTCATCTCCAAAACCTCTTGTGATTCTAAATATACTACTCGTTCCTCATACCTTTCAGCTTCCGACCGTGCATACTTCTCTTTCAGCTCCGATAGCTGTCTCCTAAGCTGCTTCATCTCCACCAACTCCCCCAACTCGGTGTCGTCTGTGACACGTGATCCTAACCCAGAATCATCACTACAGTGACTCCCCTCGCTATCAGCATAGCCAGCACTACCTGCACCGCCTGTCAACCTAACGTTTGTTCCTGGGCCCAGCAACAACCCATCACCAACTTCACTACTATTCTCCACAGTTTTCCAATACTCGGTTTCACCGCTTGAATATCCACCAGCACTACCAGCCTCCTCAAAGCTACCACTATTATCACTATCTCTACCGTTAGCGACTACCACATCATCACTGTAATCCACTCCGTGTCGATCGCCACTACCACCATCATCACTGCAACTACTACCACCCATCAACAACGTCTGATCGACCGGCATCAACGGTGCACCACTACCACCCTTCCACCTCGTCTGCTCTGCAGGTATCGGCGGTGCACTACCACCATCCTCACACCCCGTCTGCCCAACCTGCATAGGCTGTCTATCACCATTCATCAACCCCGCATGCCCTACCGACATCAACGGCCTATCATCATCAACAACCGGTATATGTTCCCCCGGCCTACCACCAGTCACTTCTCCATACGACTTACCCATCATAACCGGCTTACTATCACCGATCACTTGACTCCCTGGTTCACCCGTCATACCCGGTCTGCCAACAGTCACCTGTCCCATCGACTCACCCGTCATAGCCGGCCTACTATCACCAATCACCTCCCCCGGCCTCATTGCAGTACCACTATCAACCACTCGCCGCCTCTGCTCACCCTTCATCAACGGCACACCATCACCAATCACCTGTCCCGTATGCTCCCCCGTCCTCTGCGGCAAACTACCACCAACCACGCCTCCCATCTGCTCCCCCGTCATCTGCGGCAAACTACCACCAACCACTCGCCGCCTCTGCTCACCCGTCATCAACGGCACACCACCACCGGGCACTTGGTGCCCCTGCTCTCCCGTCAAATCATCCATGCTCCTCGCCATACCATCACCGGGCACTAGGTGCCTCTGCTCTACCGTCTCATCATCCATCCTCCTCGCCATACCACCACCGGGCACTAGGTGCCTCTGCTCTACCGTCTCATCATCCATCCTCCTCGCCATACCACCACCGGGCACTAGGTGCCTCTGCTCTACCGTCTCATCATCCATCCTCCTCGCCATACCACCACCGGGCACTAGGTGCCTCTGCTCTACCGTCTCATCATCCATCCTCCTCGCCATACCACCACCGGGCACTAGGTGCCTCTGCTCTACCGTCTCATCATCCATCCTCCTCGCCATACCACCACCGGGCACTTGTCCCATCACACCACTCATCCTCATCGGCGCATCACTACCAGCAACTTGTCCCGTCACATCACCCGTCATCGTCGGCACATCACTTCCAACAACTCGTCCCATCACATCACCCGTCCTCGTCGGCACATCACTACCAGCAACTCGTCCTATCACATCACCCGTCTTCATCGGCACATCACTACCAGCAACTCGTCCTATCACATCACCCGTCCTCGTCGGCACATCACTACCAGCTACATGGTGCCTCTTCTCGCCCGTCATCCTCGGCGTACTATTGCCGGTCACACGATACCTCATCTTCGGCATGATACTGCCGGAGACTCGATGCCTCCTCCTTGACCGAGCCATCATCATCTCGAAGCCGAGTCCGTCACCGTCAACAGTCTACCGTCAAAGTCCGTCAAAATTTAATTACTCACAGCCAAAAATTCGTCGTTAAAGAAAAATGAAAATCCCACATCTGACACCACTTGTCGCGGGAGCGCGAGCGAGCTAGGATTTATTTACACACGCGTGCGATGTCCAAGTGTGCAGAATTGATCAGATCTGACACCACCAAATTTTGGGCGTGGGAAGGGTTTAATTTGGAAACCTTTTATATAGTTAATCAGCCACGCGGGTTCGTTTGCAGGGCAGAACCATGCGTTTTCGGCTCTATAACGCGAACCAATGACACGGACAATTATTTAAGTTCACAGTTTATTTTCGCTCTCCTTCTTACACAATATATATATATCACAACGTCGGTTTTATTGTACGCATCCAAAACAATTACAACTAGAAAAACTTTAATTAGATTGGGTCAATGGTCAAAGTCTTTATAACGGTCCGTCCTACTTCTACCACAACCTGGTCTAACCTGACCTGACCTGACCTTGCAACACAAGGTAAACCCCTATGGCTATGGGTATTCACACCAAGATGATCGTCTGATTCCACTCTGCTACCAATGCTCTGTTCTACAAGGATGCCTACCAATTCGTCCGATTTTCGCAAGATTTGGAAGTTTTCTTTTCAGCTCTTCCGTTTTCCCAACACAGCGTATACAGCATCACCAATCCAATATGGCGAGGAGCATAAACCGACGCTAATTTTAGCGCTCCTGATTGGCTCATAAAGGTCAGGTGACGGCCGCGCAGCGGTACGGTCAACGTGATACGGTCAACAATGAGTAAATCGGCGCTAACCACTACTACGCACATTACAAAAATAGGTCTTAAGGGTATTCCAACTGTTATTATAATTAAATAATCAAAATACAGCCAAAACCTATAATAAAAGCGATTCCCGCTACAATTCTAATAGAATGACTTACTTACTTGACTTAGGGCGGATGATTTTTCCGAACCACAATGCCTCTCCAGATCTTCCTATCCAACATAGCTGTCTTGATTTCTTCCACCTGCAGTCCTGTATCACGTTTGAGTATGTCAATGTAGGTCAGGGCTGGTCTACCACGCTTTCTTGCTCCGTGCTTTGGGATCCAATGTATAAGTTTGTATACAAGCTCCTTGGACCCTCTGAAGCAGTGTCCAGCAAATCTTGCTCTGCGTTCTCTGATCTTGTCCGAGACTTTTGGCATGTCCCTATACAGGTCCTTATTTGTCACATGCTGACTCCAGTTGATGTTGAACACAGATCTTAGCATCCTAGTGTAGCATCCATCCAGTTGTTTACCAAGCTTTGGGGTGACTGTCCATGCCTCACATCCATAAAGGAGGACGGATTCTACTGTAGCTATGAACAGTCTTTCTTTGAGCTTTCTGGATAATGATTTAGCCTTCCATAGCTGACTAAGTTTGCCACAAGCTCTCCATGCAGCTGCTTTGCGTGTTTTGATGTCCTTTTCAGTGTTGTTCATCCAGGCTCCAAGGTATTTGAAGTCTTCCACTTTATCAAGGATAAATATAATAGATCTTGTTAAACAGATGGTAATTTAACTTTAGTTATATCATATACAATCTTCACGTTTACAGTTGAGATTGAGTAAAAAGGGTAATCCACCAAGTAGATCAAACCATTGTTTTACAACTCGTTTCCACGAGGTAGCTTTATTCTGGTCAAGTAATCTCGAAATCCATTTAGTTTTTAGAGCTAGTATGTGATATTATACATTAGGCATATTTAAGCCACTATATTCCATATATCCAGTGATTGTATCTCTTTTGACCTTTTCACAGTTAGAACCCTAAAGATACCTGAATATTTTATTGTTGACTGCTTTTATGACATTATTTTGGAACATACAGGGTGTCTCAGAACAAATTACAACGCACCTTTAGAGGATTTTAACTTTCTGAATAAGTGTTAGAATAGAACAACTCAAAAATAAAAATAAAGGCAAAATAGTTTGCTATACTTTAAAGAAAACCGGATGTGATTCGGTTCAGTAATTCTAGAGAAATGAGCAATTACGTAACATTAGTCTGGGAACACTTCCATCCAAGTTTGCTCATATTAAGTGAGTGATTCAGACAGCACATACATGAAATCAATACATCTCTACAAAATGACATGGATTAACTAGATTTTATTTTACACCAAATAGTATGCCAGATGAGACCAAAGCTTAACACAAAATATTAAAATAAAAGTTGTCTAGATTATTTTCATCACATTTTATACCTAAGAACAGTAACATTTAAAATTTGTAGGACAAGTTCAATCTTTTTATAACAATTGGAAACAAAATTATAGTAATTTTGGTAAATATGAACATTGTCGTTATTAAACCAAGTTCAAGATCTAATAACATCGTGCATACAACTAATCAAGCTTCTAGTCTTGCAACTTGAAGGCTGAAATCATGTATATTATAACATTATCGTCAATTTTGCGCATGATGGTCAAATTATTGGTATCGCAATTGAAAACAAAATAAATGTTTTGTTTAAATTAAAAGCGTATGGTCATATCTCTCTCCTTACAATGAGTTGTGTTGTTTTTGGTTTTGTGGGTGTTATGAGTGTTATGATCGATTATTCAGTATTCTTAGATCACAGATTAAACTTTGTTATCATAGTATTAAACAGTGCTGGCTAATTGAACATTAATGAGTAAGTAACCAGCCGCGCAAGTGAAAATCTGTCAAAATATGCAACTTGGATGGAAGTGCTCCGTGACTACTCGTACGTAATCACAGATATCTCCATAATTACTTAACACAATTAAACGCTGTTTTCTTCTAATTGTAGAAAACTAATTTGGCCTCATTTTGCCGTTTGAATTGTAAAATGCAGATACTTAATTAGGAAGTTATGATCGCCTAATGGTGCGTTGTAATTTGTTTGAGACACCCTGTATAACGAATTCGCATTATACAAAATGTTGTGATATACCCAAGATTTTTAATATAGCTACCTTCTTGTAGTATGTAAGTTTTCTTGCTTTCCAATCATTTAAAATTGTATATATTTTGTTTATTTTGGGTTTCATATTTAGGTCGTCAGCTACTTGTTTGTCTTTGCTTAAATACAGTCCTAGACATTTTACCGGACTGTTTGTCCATTTGATGTCTTTGTTTAAATATACAGGCATTGTTTTAGTTATAGGTAAAGTACATATCTAGTAATCATAGTTCAAACAAATATTGGTCGATAATTGTTTAGATCATTTCTTTCTCCCTTTTATATAAGAGTTTTATGACACGTCTTCTTTGTGCAACCTAAAGTTCACCTTTGTTGAAGCCTTGAATAAGTGAATCAGTATCGATTTATTTTATATCTTCCCAAAATGTATTATACAATTCTAGCGTTAAGCCATCGCGGCCAGGTGATTTATTTAATGTTAACGTAATTAATAATAACATCACAGTTTGCATTTTTTGATTTATATAACTCATGATAATATGTTCCCGTATATGTCATTTAATTTAGTAATATCTGTACCTCTTTTTGTTATTAATTCTACTATTGAATTCGTTTCGCCTTTGTATGTTTCTAAACTCATAAAATATTTAGTGCTGGCTTCACCTTCTTCATACCACTTTATTCTTGATCTGATAATTGCACCTTTTGTATATATACTTGTATATATGTTGTCAAGCTTTGACTTAGCATCTACATTATCTTTTTTTAAACATGGTAGGATTAAAATCCATTTTTCCTCAAGGTTTTTAACATCATTCTGTAATTAGAATACCTCTTTATGTCTATCTTATGATTTTTCTTTACAATAATCGATCAGATAGAAAAACACTGGAACAGTGATTATGTTAAAATTGTAAGGGCAAGTATTCCATGTACATGAAAACAATTTATGAATAGGAATTCAGATAAATTGATGTACATTTTAATTTAATTTTAAGTCTTCAGTAGACGCACATACGTCACAGTATGTTTACCTGGCGTCTTTCAAAGCACATGAGGTCAACCTACTTCGACCTACTGTTCTGATTGGCTACCAGAAATATGTGAGTTGTTAAGCATGCGCAGTGAGCTGATCGGAGTGTGCCCGTGCATGTTTAACTGTGACGCGGTGTTCACACGAAACTGAGTGCTTAACTCCTTTTCAGGTAAAAGTCTAGTGCACTATCCGCTCCGCATACATTATTCGAGCGTCTTCAATTAAACATTTTTTAGATACATGTATATTGAAATTGAAATTGCATTTCATGTTGGTTTACCTATTTATTGTGGATGATCTGTCAATTAAAAATTGTGCAAATGCAAAGTGATGATGAAGAGTGCACTACACTAAATAGTATATCCCCTACCCGTACGAGCGTTGCTAAACTAGAATCGGAAAGTATGCATGATAAAATCCTTCATTTAAAAGACTTGGCAGTTAGGACAATTGTGTAAACTGTAAATGCTTAGGATGTTTTTATTTAAAACATCAACTCCATTTTAAAATGTGCATGTCATTTAGGTATATTGAGCATTCAAATGTGTATGTTTACTAAAAACAAGGGCTATTACGATGACATTTTCAAGCTTGTCGGATATGTCTCTTCATTTTGAAAATCGAGCAGGCTAACCTACCTACTGTTTTCACTTTTTGGTGCGAAAAAGTAATCATCTTCTAGCAAAATTCACTCTAAAAGGTTCCATTTTAATTGTAGTGGTCTAATAAAATAGGGTTTTATATTACTAATTGTGTACATATCCCCATGGCCCTTCTAATATGATGTAAACTCGTACTATATTTCATTTTCTTCAATGATTATTTAATTTCCAAAACTTTATTTAATTTTCCAGGTTTATTTATTTAAATTGTTCTTTATTTTACGAACGACATGTTAATGAATGTGGATTTGTTTTCCATCCTAAAATATAAGGCATATATGGATTTAATAAAAGAAAGTATTAATAGACAAACAACACAGAAATAGATTGCTACCACTTACCTCCAGGTCAATTCATTCAAAGACCCTACTACGACACAGCCATATCCGGCGTCATGGTTCTTTAGCAGTATCCATATAGGTACTGCGCATATAGTTCTTATCATCCAATTCATAAAAATCCCGCCGTATTCGCTGTACAGTGAAATATAGGCAAGACTTGAAATTGAAATGTTCGCCAACAAAGTTCCAACTATTGGAATTTCACCCGGTCTTCTGCTATGTGTGATAGAAACGATGTTTCTAACATATACTATAATGTTCAGGACCATACCATTAAGATAGTTTTCAAAAAGGCGATTATAAAAATCACGCCCCGCCCCAACCCCTATTATCAGACTTTGACGGCTTACTCTACCCACGGGTAAGGTAAACTCATTGTTTTCGTCAAATGAGCGAAAAGGATGTAAAAGCGATCACCTACTGTCCTTTGCGCCGCCCCCTTAGGTGGGAGAGGGTTAATATATAATATGACAAGAACATCGTAAGTACCACGCCATATGTGGTACTTACGACGTCCTTGGTTTTCTGTGAAATACGATTGCAGAATACAAGAACGCCGTACGGAGTACTTACGACGTTCGTGCAGTTAGATAAGTATATGTTAGGCCCTTCACATTTGATTTTGAGATTTCTGTTGCCGTCCAGATCCAAAACTGAGAATTACAAAATATTTAGTTATTTAATTTTTATTTAAGATTTTCACGTTTTTCACGATTATTTTCGGCACTTATACGTCGTAACTTATAATGAAGGTATAACTGTAGCTATTAAATACAGCTTATGCATCGAAACAGAGCGCCGAATGTCGTTTGCATTAATTATGCTATCAGTCATGAACATTCCACATTGCCTGTTCGTGGATTTCCTTAAGAAAAAATGAATCAATTTATAATTCACCTGAAAGGATTTATTATTTGTCAATTAGCTCGTAGTGGGATTATAACCCTTGACGTAAACAATACACCTAATCTAGGTTTCAGGCAACACAGCTTTTAGGTATGTCATTTCATTTATGATTCAAATCTTAATTATTTCAAATATTCATATGAATGCCTGTGGAAAATCTTCTAAGTGAGACGAAGTGAATTTTTAAGCAGTTGCAATAATTTTAGTTGAAATGACAAGGCAACTAACTAATTAATATAATGCTTAATAGTAGATATTTGAAAGAGATACTGTTTGCAACAATTTTAGAATGTAACTTTCAAATACGCCGACATATATAATACCAAACAATGCACGCTTCCATGAAAAGATGTACATGATATATGGAAAGCGTTGCATGACTCGTTAAAATATTGTTTAATAGCTGCACACAAATGGGACTATTTTAAATATTTCAGTGCAAGAAAGACGTGACACAAAGAATGACACAATACGGAGTGATTTTATTGAAATTAAACTTTAGATAATTTCTGGAAATATACACTTCCAAACTGTTGCCTTTTAAGAGAACTTATTCAATGAGTCTCGATTTTCAGTAATTAATATCACTGCAATTTGTAACATTATACTGAATATAATATTGAAACGATCCGTACACGAGCTTTGGTCAGATTGATTTGTAACTTAAGAAGGTGGCAACCAATTGATTTCCTTATCTCATTCGCCACTAGCTCTTTGAAGTAGTTATCAACACTACCTGAAAGACCAATCTAAGCTAAAATTTGAAAGTTATTCAATACCCGTGAACTGAAATACAATATATTTAATAATTAAAAACAATATGTCTTCAAATGTATGGTATAAGATTATTAGTTAGCAGCTAATAAAATGTTAAGCACCGGTTCTCATAGAAATATGAGACAATATAAATCAGGTAGCCGAAACTTATTAGCGTGACAACAACACCCGGTGTGTTCCATAACGCGCACTTCTGCAGTGCGTCTTACTGTGCTTCCCTTGTGTGTTTATGCAGCGCACTACGCTGTCGCCTGACGTACTAACCTCCCATGATTGGATGATGTTTGTTGTTTATTCCATATTAACAGGGGTAAAAGTTGACAAATGTGGCCAATAAAGGTACTAAATTTAACAGGTGAATGTTGGAATAAGTTAACATGAATGACTGTGTAAGAAAGACCTTAAAGGAATACCGTTCTTTTCATTAAACCATGCATTATATGGTAGGAAAATAATTATATAATGTATATTTACCATTTTTATTGAACACAGAACTATTGTTCAAGTAAACGCTCACATCCCCAACCAGTGACCAGTTTTAGGATACTTTCTTTTCTTGATGGATTTGTCAAGATGGACTAATTCTAAGAAAAATGAGCTCCTATATACCTCCCAGAAGTGACGGCAATGGTTTTTATAGTGTAAAATCCAAAATGGCCGCCATACAGGGGCCCGAAAATTCAAATGGCTTCAATTAAGCTAAACAGCACCAAATTGTTTGCCTGAGCACAAGGATTCCAGAAAAGTATAGTTTGCTATACTTCCGATGTTTGGTTAACGAGTTATCGGGGAAAACGTAAAAGGTCGTTGACCTTTGCATATGGGGTCAAAATTTAAACTTGCACCGATTTTGAAAAACAATATCTCATATTGTTCGTATGATCACAAGGATTCAGATAAAATGCCAATGAAAGTGGCGTGGACACCCAAACAGAGAATAACATCAAAAAATGATAGAAGAAAAATAATATCTCCATCTCCATTTAGCTCCATAAACAAGCTAACATCAGATGCTACGAGCAATTGTAACCACATTTACCACTCATATTTAAGTGTTTTATGCATATCTAACCAAGACAGTAGACCGTAAGCATGAAAGTGGTAAGAACTAATTGGTCCCTTGAGCTTGTTCTTGTCGGGCATAGACTATAGGGCTATGGTTTTAGTGGAACTAGACATGATTTGCGATATAACCAAAGTAAAGATTTCACAAATCGCATTAAGTTATTTTCACCGTATGGATTTGGAGCATACTGTGCGTAGCATTATCGTAAGTACATGTAAATCGTGTACAATAAACACCATCAAATAACAATGATAGCGGTTTTAATACAATGTAGGATTTTCCTCGATCAATATCGACCAAATAGTGTAGTTTATGAATGTGTAAACATAAATCAAAGAGGTTTCCGCAATTTTAAGTGCCTCTCTATCAGTCAGTGGCTTTTTATTCAACATCATAACAGGCATTAACATTAGAGATAGCGATATACGACATCCAAATATAAACACTTTAAAAAGATTATCAACACTTAATTTACATTTTAGGTGGGAGAATGATTGCAAAACAATTTGCTTTACATCAATTTGACGCTGCATTCAAAAGTTGCTTTGGATGTTGATATTTCGTTCAAAATTGTAATTCTACCTTCTCGTAAGATTTTGTTTGATAAGAGGAATTTACATTTTGTGTGTGTGAAATGTGTAACGCAATAACAAGTATTACAGGCTTCTGATTGAATGTCAATAACCTTAGCAAAACCATTCAACCCAAATTATTGAACTAGCGATGTCCTGATTCAGTTAAATACATAAACTGTGCACGGGTCACTTGTAAAAATCATTATGCCTTTGTCAATGCACTGGCTAACAAATGATTCGGAATTTCATGGATAAGTAAACGTCAGAAGTTGTGAGCTGAGAATTACAAGGTTCTAACTGACGTCTTTTTGGAGATATATTTATTGGAAATCTTCATGTTGTAAGCTTTAAAATGATATACATGTACAACTTGGCAAGGTGATAGATAGATGTTTGTATATTATATGCAATTTCCGGTTAAATTTCTTGTCTTATATATATATATATATATATATATATAAAACGTGAATATCAATAATAGCCAGATAGTGCTCAATACTTAGTTAAGTAGAGCTTATTATCAAAATAAAACACTTTTTATTTGGCAGTTTGCTACCTTGGGTTTCTCGCTTACGCGATCTTCAGGCAAACTAATTGTTTTCTGTGAACTTAAAAGGGTCATATATAATCTAATAATTACCAACGTGTAATTTAAAGTAGTTTAATGTAATTGTATTTGTTAGGAAACATGGAATATTATTTGATGCTTAAGTGGTGTTTATTTTCTAACTTAAGATATATTACGCACATTGTGTACAGAGTTCTTAAAACAAACAGGACATAGACCTACATCTCTGAATGACTGTGAGTGAGGCAGCAAGTTTGCGACTAGAACCGATGCTCATTCACTCAAGTTTTCTCGCGAAATGAGGATGATACTACTTCAGAAAATGAAACAAACCTGTACAGGTACACGTACATTACGCACGTTACAGAGATCAACTTATTTTCTAGCAAGGTCACATCATGGATATATTGCATTTGGTACTCTAAGCATAGTGTGAAATAAGGCCACCCAAAACGTTAAGTACACTTAGTTTTATTGGTTCACAAAGGCCACCCACACTCTATTAACACACACTCCTGTCAACCAATCATAACAGCTGATGCATAACTGTTTTCAATTATCTATACGCTGCGTGTGACAATTTCAAAGACATAGACATCCCATAGACATACCATGACAGGAACAATTTACTAACATTTGTCTTTGCGCACGTATGTAACATAGTCTGTCACTCAACACCTTATTGACTTACATTTATATACGATGACCTTAATAGCCCATTGTATACCAGCATATCGTATTGGGTTTAAACCATTAATTCTCCTACAAGTAAAATGGTTAAACCATAAATACTAGTATGATGATACTTAGTAGCCCACCACATTATACAGCAGTTTACATGAGAAATGACTTTCTATGCAGCTATGTTAGACACATCTGAATAATTGTTAAAACATATGTACAATTTTAATAAAATCATGAGGTTTGAACCATATTACATTTTCTCTGGACATTCTCTGGACATTCTCTATATTATAACACGCTACTCTCTGTGTGTCTGTCTGTCTGTCTGTTTGTCTGTGCGCGCTTTTTCGTCGCCTTCCTGGGGTCGGGCGGCGTTCAAACTCGGTGGGTGGGTGCAGCTCGGTCCCCGGAAGAGCAAGTTGACATTCGCTAGAGGGTACGATGTCAAAGTTCATCTAGGGGTCAACTTTTTGAAGTTGGTCGGATCGTGCTTAAACTCGGTGATTACGATGCTCGATGCGAGGCGAGCGTGGCAAAAATAAAACGGGTTAGCGTTTGTCGGGTCTTCCGGGGTCAAAGGTCGTCTAGGGGTCGAATTTTCAAAGTGTGTCCGATCGGGCTTAAACTCGGTGACGGGAAGCCCGAATGCGAGTTGAGCGTGGAAAAAAATAAAACGGCTTTGCTTTTCTTGGGTCGTCCGGGGTCAACGGTCGTCTAAGGGTCGAATTTTCAAAGTTTGTCCGATCGGGCTTAAACTCGGGGACGGGAAGCCCGAATGCGAGTCGGTCGGATCGTGCTTAAACTCGGTGATCACAATGCTCGATGCGAGGTGAGCCTGGCAAAAATAAAACGGGTTAGCTTTTGTCGGGTCTTCCCTGTAACACAGGGACAGTAACAACTGTAATATACCATAACACATGTTACCGTGTTATAACACAGGCACGGTAAATCTGTAATATAATACGCACTTTAATTACAGTTATTACTGTATTGGACTATCAGAATTGGGTGAGGGTGTATACAAAATGCAATATAAATGTATTTTCATTGAACAATTACATTCATCAGCAGGTTTTCCAGTTGTATATAAATCAATACATTCAACAATTCATGAAATGTATGTATTTATTCAAATCAGAAATTAACTGAATCCATTAAATATAAAAATGTATTAATCATTAAGTTTATTAATTAATACAAATTATTCGTTAATGAAACTAGTTAGTATTAATGTATGAATTAATCAATTCATGGATTCATGAGCTTGATGTACTTAATCATTTTACTACATGTATGATAATGGAAAACTATAAATGACGAATTGTAAATGGGCAACTGTAAATGACAGAAAACTGAAGAAAAAAACAAACAGAAAAAGCAGAAAAGACAGAAAAAAATTGAGTTCTGAATTGGTGAATTACAATCTTTAAGTGAATGAGTTTACCAGTTTACCAGTACTGTATTACCCACAATCAGGTGACATTTCTGTTCAACTGTGTGTGTTTATAACAGACTATAGTGTGTATGGACATTTACTGGTCCAATCAATCCTCTAATAATAAATAGGCAGTCTACTAGGCATGTTCATAAAGCTGACCTTAGCTTCGTGGCCTGTTCAGCTGGTCATTAAAGTCTCAATCTTAATGTATGGCCAAACAAGCTTGACACCCATAAGATGAAAATTCCTAATGTTAGGCCAAATAAAAATAAAAACTTGTTTCTCATCCTAACTTTTGGGGAAAAGGAGGATGAAGGACTACATTTAAAAAAAACCCAAAAAACCAATGCAAAATTGCCAATTCCAGCAGCATGGTAGGCAGTGCAGGGCAAACATATTTTCTATCTGGGAACTATATTTCGAAAAGTACGCACTTTTAATAAGTCGTAAAAATGGGCAATTAATTAATTTGCTGAGAGATTTTGCATTTATGCAATGATACTTTTTGGCGCAAGTGGCACCTTTTGTGGATGAATTATGGACTACATGATACATCATCGGCGAACCTAGACGTGCATCCCCCCCCCCCCCCCCCTCAAAAAAGGGGGAAAATGGAAAGAAAAAAAAGGGAAAGAGAAAGGCCGGGGGGGGGGGGGGGGTGGGGGGGGGGGGGGGGCACTGACATTGGAAAAGGGTATAGGTATGTGCCGCGCTGAAGACCCCCTTTTTCACCCTCTGCTGCTAGCTCTTATGACCCCCCCCCCCCCCCCCCCTTTTGAGCCTGGATCAGTTCTTAAGACCCCCATGTTATTGAAAATTCAAAAATCGCTGACAAGTGAACCGAGGGCGAGGTCAAACAGGTCAAATAGATATCAGGGTTAGGGGTCTTTGGGTTTCTATGTGTAATTGTTATAGTGAAATATATGATATAGCTTGGACACTTAGCCTAATATCGTGGCATATAGGGTATATTTATTGTTTAAGATTGTTGGATATCCAAAATTTATAGTTTAAGATTGTTGTTTTTTATACCATCCTTGTTTTTACCTCCCCGACCACCAACCCCCTGAATGTTTTGGAATATAATTATGTATCAATATCATTTCAACCGTGTCAAATATAAAATACGTATACTGTACGTATTTTATATTTGTACGTTTACTGTCATTGTCAGTGTTATTGCGATTTATTCCGTTGAGGGCGCTAACACCCTGTAACACAGGGACAGTAACAACTGTAATATACCATAACACATGTTACCGTGTTATAACACAGGCACGGTAAACCTGTAATATAATACGCACTTTAATTACAGTTATTACTGTATTGGACTATCAGAATTGGGTGAGGGTGTATACAAAATGCAATATAAATGTATTTTCATTGAACAATTACATTCATCAGCAGGTTTTCCAGTTGTATATAAATCAATACATTCAACAATTCATGAAATGTATGTATTTATTCATATCAGAAATTAACTGAATCCATTAAATATAAAAATGCATTAATCATTAAGTTTATTAATTAATACAAATTATTCGTTAATGAAACTAGTTAGTATTAATGTATGAATTAATCAATTCATGGATTCATGAACTTGATGTACTTAATCATTTTACTACATGTATGATAATGGAAAACTATAAATGACGAATTGTAAATGGGCAACTGTAAATGACAGAAAACTGACAAAACAAACAGAAAAAGCAGAAAAGACAGAAAAAATTTGAGTTCTGAATTGGTGAGTTACAATCTTTAAGTGAATGAGTTTACCAGTTTACCAGTACTGTATTACCCACAATCAGGTGACATTTCAGTTCAACTGTGTGTGTTTACAGACTATAGTGTGTATGGACATTTACTGGTCCAATCAACCCTCTAATAATAAATAGGCAGTCTACTAGGCATGTTCATAAAGTTGTCCTTAGCTTCGTGGCCTGTTCAGGTGGTCATTAAAGTCTCAATCTTAATGTATGGCCAAACAAGCTTGACACCCATAAGATGAAAATTCCTAATGTTAGGCCAAATAAAAATAAAAACGTGTTTCTCATCCTAACTTTTGGGGAAAAGGAGGATGAAGGACTACATTTAAAAAAACCACCAAAAAACCAATGCAAAATTGCCAATTCCAGCAGCATGGTAGGCAGTGCAGGGCAAACATATTTTCTATCTGGGAACTATATTTCGAAAAGTACGCACTTTTAATAAGTCGTTAAAATGGGCAATTAATTAATTTGCTGAGAGATTTTGCATTTATGCAATGATACTTTTTGGCGCAAGTGGCACCTTTTGTGGATGAATTATGGACTACATGATACATCATCGGCGAACCTAGACGTGCACCCCCCCCCCCCTCAAAAAAGGGGGAAAATGGAAAGAAAAAAAGGGAAAGAGAAAGGCCCGGGGAAGGGGGGGGGGGGGGCACTGACATTGGAAAAGGGTATAGGTATGTGCCGCGCTGAAGACCCCCTTTTTCATCCTCTGCTGCTAGCTTTAATGACTCCCCTTTTGAGCATGGATCAGTTCTTAAGACCCCCATGTTATTGAAAATTCAAAAATCGCAAAATTTTGCGTTCCAAAACCCCAATTCTTCGAAAATTTTGCGTTCTAAAACCAAAAACAAATCAACAAAAATGTGCGTTCTTGCTAATCAAAATTGAACTATAGGCCAGTTCTCAAGACCTACTTTTTTGAAAAAATCAGTTCCTAAGACCCTATTTTTCGTCATAAAATCCACTCAGTTCAGTTCTATAGCCCCCCTTTTTGAGACCCTGTGCGGCACACCCCTACCCCCCCCCCAAAAAAAAAGAGTTGAGTGCCCCCATACAGTGCTTTGTGTTTACATGATTTTATTGTTATATGACGTATTATATGTGTGTTATACCTCTCTGACAAAATGTGTCCGCCATTACCCCACCTTCCCTACATCTGTGTATGTTGAACCAAATCAACTACAGCCCTCGCAGTGTTAGATACAAAGTCCTTGTTGAACTGGCATTTGTACAGAAATTATAACCATGAAAACTCAACCTAGACAACTCACTAAATCATAACTCTAATATTTTCTGTCTTTTCTGCTTTTTCTGGCTTTTATTTTTCTGTCTTTTACAGCTGCCGAACTGTAAATCATGCATTAGTGTTTCATGGTGTATATCCATGTAGCCACTACTTATAATGAAGGGTTGGTGTATTTATTGTGCCACGTCAATGGCTAAAACTTAAAGATTGCAATTGAAAAGTTAGAAAAAAGTTAGTAATTAGTATAGTAATTGATTAATTATTCATTTACAATAAATTGATGCTTAATAACTATGAGTAATAAGTTAATGATTATTTATTTATTTATTTATTATTGATGTTTCCATGTTATTGATATATAAACATGATAAATATTTAAGGAGAATAACATTGAAGACCACCCATGGCTTGTTGGGTGATCCATAGTCATGACCTCCATGATTCAATTGGGGTGATTTTTAACCAAAATGCAAAAATAGTGAAATACTGTCATTTTTACTGTTTTTCTTTTAAAACCCTTTGAACCCTGATCTATATATAGCAAGCTGACGCCCCACCCTGACTTATTAGCACGCATTTTGCATAAATCATTTTTTTTGTTTTCCCCCTATCTTACACTCTCTGACCATTCTCCGACTGAACGTTATACTGCCCTCTTGAATATCCAATCGTAAAACATTAATTTTTTCAGTGATTTGTCCGTAGTTTTTTCTCTAAAATTACTAATAATGACCGTAATATAATACATGCCTGTCTACCTGAGAATCATATTGCGCAAGATTTTGTTGCCATTTCGTGGTATTTGTGACAGTATTCTACGGCGAAATGACACTAAAACACAACGTAAACCTGCGTAGACAATGTATTTCACAGTAGAAGTCATGTGATTTACATCAGGTGATATGATCAATTCTAAGAGACAAAATGTACCTATCGGTCAATTACAATCGTTCTAAGTTATAAATATCTCTTGAACAGACTTTAAACAATACAAGTTACTGATTTCTAGGCGGAAATAACCCTCTTATTAGCCAGAACCAGGCCAAAAGAGCCATCAATGTTAACCCTACCCTAGAGAACCACTGTAAAAGTCATATTTAATTTTCATAGGAACTAAGAGATCTTCATTAAAAAGGACTTAATGGATATATTTCAAGTCTCTCGAATATATATTTTTCTTAGAAATAATAGGCATATACGACGGGTATTAAACAAATTATAAATATTTTAAACAGGTTCGCCGTCGTGGATAGAAAAGAGACAATTATGGGAAAACCATCTCGGCCGGAATCGAACCCAGGATCTGTTGCTTGCCTGGCAACTGCCTTATCCATTGGACCACAAGACCTCGCATGGTAAGGCATCTGAAATTCAAACCTAAGCGATCTTGTTTCCCAGTCTCCAGCCACAAGTATTATCCGGAGAGGCTCGGGCAAGTGTAATAATCAAGTGCCGTCCTCCCTGTAGAAGGAAAATACATAGAAATAATAGGCATATATGACGGGTATTAAACAAATTATAAATATTTTAAACTTGATTATTACACTTGTATAGGCCCGAGCTACTACGTGGATTTTCATAAGAAAAATGAATCAATTCATTATTCATCCGAAAGGCTTATTTATGTGACGCTATTTTGTCAATTAGCACGTAGTCTCCTTAGCGATGTGGTTGTTCACATAACCGTCAGAAAAAATCGTATGGTCAAAATCGCAAATCTACTGACGGAGAGTCGTGTTTACCGACGGGTTATTTCAAAAATATTTCCCCCCCCCCCCACCCCCCCCCCCCCCCCCCCCCCCTCCCCTCGGTACGCCACTACTTTTCCGATTAATATTATTCGAAATATTGTATAGTTGAGACAGATAGGGGATACCGGGGAGTGTACGCCTTATGGGCAGGTTCACCCACCACGTGATTTTCATATTTGCGGCCACTGGTTGAATTTGGCGATCACGCAATAGATACAGTATTATGTTGCAAGCTTTCCAAATTAACGTGACAGATCACTATAACATGTTTGTCAACTTATCATCCAAAAAACAGTTTTGCCTCGCAAAAGTGAATTTATTTGATTCCATTTTTCAAATCGATTTTTTAAAAAAGAAATTCGCAGAAAAGGTTTTGATGTATTTTATCTTTAGGTAGGTATGGGATTGATTATGGATTTGATGCAGTCAACAACCCATCAATGTATGTGGGACATCCGTGATATAGGTCAATTCACTTATTGCGCAATATGGGGGACATACGCCCTATGATGATGGGGCAGGTTCGCCAATAGGGATGTATATAGTTATGATTTTGCATAATTACAAAATTACAGGATAATTGTAATTATACAAATAGTTATCAGGAAAGGAGTAACTCTAATATTAGAGGAGAATATTTCAAAATGTGGTAAATCTTATTACTTTTAAATTCTGACGAGTATGTTCCACAAAAGCCCCACCCCTATATTTTGGATCTCTACATTTAATTTGGAATAAAATAACGAAGAATAACGAATCTATATGTATTGGATATTATGGTACTTTGTGTAGCCTAATTCTGAGCCTAAGGCGAACTTGTCCGGCCTATGGGCGAACCTACATGTACCCCCCGGCGTCGGGCAGGTTCGCCCTTTTGAAACACTTGTCTTTATCATTTACTCTTGCCTTTACAGTAAGGCTTAGAGTACTGAGATCATGGTCGTATGTAGCCAATATATCAGTCTTTCACATGATATCAATAAGTCCACTCAATCTTTAAAATTGGCGTCTGTAGACCTCTACAAATGAGAATGGGGCGAACATACTGTTCTCAAAAATGGTAGAATGAAGCAAAAAATACGCAGACATAATAATATCAAACAACTCACATGTCCGTGAAAATATAGTTATACAATGAATGTATGGAACGCGTTGCATAACTCGTTAAAATAACTGTTTAATAGCACACGAATGGGACCATCTTTGATATTTTAGTGCAAAGAGTAGCCAAAAGAATGACACAATATGCAATATGAAGTAATTTGAATATCAAATGTAACTTTCGATAATTTATTGAAAATACACTTCCAAAATGTTGCCTTTAGGAGTATACTTATATGACGAGTCACGATTTTCAGTAACTAATGTCATTGCACATTGTAACATTACACTGAATATAATATTGAAAAGATCCGTACACTGCCCGCGAGACAGACCTGTTAATGCTTTGGTTGAATGGATTTGTAAGTTAAGAAGGTGGTAAACAGTTGAATGTCTTATCTCATTCGCCACTAGTCCTTTGAAGTAGCTATCAACTTCTTGCAACTGAAAGACCCTCCTAAACTAAGTAGAAATACAAAAGTAAATACCCGTGAACTGAAATACAATATTTTTAACACTGTACTCGATTAAAAGAACTTAAAGGCACTCATACTTTAAGTATATTATCACCACATGTTTTATGATATTATTAGAAGACACCGACGATCATCCACTTCAGTGAGAATGCATGCACTTATTTGAGTTACGCATTGATATTGTTTATACTCGCATTTACTGAGATTGATAACGTATGGGCATACATGCCATACAGTAGGCGACATGTCTGTTTTTCTGGAAATAAATTGATTAATAGTATCCATAAGACCTGCCGTTGTTAATGTTATTATGGATTTGAATACTTGGGCGTCTATTTTTGAAATTCATAAAATTGTATTGCAATCACACATTCGGTTAACAAGATATCTTATATAGGGGCATAAAACCCACATCTTTGGCAACAATATTACTTTATTTTTATTTTTTATTTTTTAATTCCATTTGCCAGGTAATTTCCCAATTATCAATTATGTATCAATTATGTATAAGTAGTATGTATGCATTTAATTTGCGAAGTAAAGTTTGTAGATAGATGAGATGAGCTATGATGATTTGAATTGGTACAAGGGTAGTACACTTGAGAGCTAACAACGTACGTTGGCTTTTAGCTAATTACCATTTGCATAATTAATTAGGCACACTAACTAATTGAAATCATGTGGTTAATCTTTATAGTAACCAAATTGGAACCATGCCATGTTCTGGTTATATTTTATGCATTGTTGTGTGGTTGTAATAATTTTATGTACATGTGAGGTACACTGATGTATCCACGGATGTGTGGATCTATCGGTTGTTCTCTGTCATTAATATGATGCCTTGTTAATATGATATGGTATACGTATGTGAGATACACTGACATGCTACATGGCCTCTATCCGTGGGTCTCTCATGCTAAACAATCCTCCATTACTGTTGTATTTTATGGTTATTTTAATTCTATTTTGTTGTATTATGTACATTATGTGTAGGCGCACTGTTTTTTAATGATTGCGCAGTTGTTTTATAAGTTCTTTGGAAGATAGCTGCGCAGTCTGTTCTTCTTGTGTGTTAATTTACTACATGAAGTCATTTTCGAGACTTGTCTCGATGATGACTTCATGTATGCTTTGTCTTCATGTAGTCATTTTCGAGACTTGTCTCGGGGATGGCTATTTGTATGCATTTTTTCTTCTTTTTTTCGAGTGTATTCTTTATAGTGTGTTCATTTAACTTCTAATGTTTTTGATGTGCAATTAATGTACTTTTTATATACATGTAATCACAGCTGGTCTGTAAATGTTATGATATATCAGTGCTTGATATTATGTGCAATTGTTGGTCTTGCAATTTTTTATTGATTTGCTTGTATTTTTATTATTTATGTTGTATCATATACTGTAAAGCGCTCTGAAGGATTGTGATCCACAGTGCGCTATATAAACACTGTTTTTATTATTATTATTATTATTATTAACAACATTTGATTATAAAGGAAATCTAAATGTTTGACTCGGCCAATAGAGCCACAGCTAGTGAGATTGAGGACCTCATTACAATTGAGTGCCCTTCCATGATATACTTGTATACTGGTTGGAAGTATCAATCTTTTCTTCTTCTCCAAACCATATTCTGTAATGGGTCTAGCTCTGGAATGGATGGCACACTAGCAGCCTTTCACAAAATGTTCTGCCAATGTGCACGTTCACAGTGGGGTCCGAATATGGCCAGTTTAGGAGGCATGAAGCGCAACGTTGGTGGTACATCAAGTGAGATTCAAGTGGCAAGATCGCATCAAGTGGCCAGCAAAACATAAACGGCGCTGCCTGAGCCCTGATTTATTGTTGTTATAGGGGGAATGTCGCCATATACCACGCTGTTTGTGATATGACCCCACCAACTGATGTTAATTATTCTACGTACTGAGTCAAAAAGCCGTATGAAAGTCTATGAACACGGCAGCCAGTGGAATGGTTTTTTCTCTTATTCCTTCAATTCTTCTTCTCAATGCTAGAATCTGGGAGATCGTGGATCGTTTCTCTCTAAAGCCATTATGATTCCATCGAAGAAGAGGGTCCACAAATAGGCGTATTCGGTTTAGTAACATACGATTGTAGACTTAAGCCCAAATACATGAGAGGCTAATCCCGCTGTAGTTGGTTGTTTGACAGAGGTCTCCCTTTTGGGGGATAGGAATAATGGCACTCATCGACCACTGACTATGGATTTCATGGTGAATCGATACTCTGTTGCAGATTTCCAGTAAGTGAGATCGGAATTGCTTTGACTTCAAAATCTCAAGAGGAATGGCATAATCATGGGCTATGCACTCAAGAGAGAAACAATGAGAAAAACTATTAAAGGAAAATGGATATTTCTGATTTTGTATGAAAATGTCAGTATTTATTATTAATATAATAATAATAATAACAAGACATTTCTTAGGCGCTTAATACAAAAAGCCTCTGAGCGCCGTACAACTAACAAATATGATAAAAGAGAGCAGCAATAAAAATTTACAAAATTAAAAATTATGCACAGTATGAAATATAAGAAATTGCAATAAAATACGGAAGAAATATACACTCAAAAATACCATACAGTTAATAAAGTTCTAAAAATCAGTTGTAGTATTGGTTAAACAAATAAGTTTTCACAGAGGTGTACGTGATCCCGGACTCGCTGCAGGCGATAGCAACCATCAGGCTGGCCGCAGAGGCAAAGATGAAGAAGAATATACCGGAAGAGGAGCAAAGGGACGCATTGAAGTATTTTTTTAAATGAGTGCAAACCAAAAGAGGAAGACCCTAGTGGAACAACGACGCCAACCAGCAAAGAAGAGAAAGCAAACCAACCAGCAGCCAAGCCAAGATCATCATCAAGGAAAAAAGAGACGACAAGACAGCCGTCCTAGCTACAACAACCAACGGAGTTTCAACCGGCGGAACAACTGGCAGAGATCAGTTGACCAGAGGCAGTAAGCCTTTGAGGTTTTATCAACGGCTCTTTTCAGAGCCCCCAAAGAACAGAGGAAGCACTACCTCTGTTTTCAACGGCCCTTTTCAGGGCCACCCTATCTTCCAAAAAGAGTTTTGTGAAATGTCAGTATGTTAATAAACTATAGATTCAAAGTTATGAATAATAAAATAAAACATAATTTAGTTAATTAACTTTAAAAAGTAAGCAAGTAAGCTTCCTTTATATGATAGTAATAAAATCATACTTTCTCTCTTATTTAATTAAATGTTCTTCACATTTGATTTTAGGGGTAAAAGCAAGTTAGCATTTTAAGTGGTTCTATTTTATGAAAACACGACTCCCCATCTCTTTATTCAAAGAATTAAATATACTCACTGCTCTACACTCTTAGAAGGTCAGGATCAAATATGAGACGAAAAGGATCAATTTTGATCCAGAAGCGGTATCACATATGAGCTTACCCTTTCCGGATCAAAGTGATCCGACAAGCAGGATCAAAAAGTTTGATCCGAAATGGATCAAATATTTCTGTCAAATGATACTGAAACGGATCAAAATAATGATCCTTAATCGGATGTACCTGTAGCTTATGATCCTACTCCAGGATCAAACTGAATCAAAGAAAAAGTGAAAACATAGGGGGTCATCGGGTGACAGATTGTAAAAACAAGCATGCATGCAAGGGTCTTTCGGTGACACCGGGCCAAAAAAAAGGGGGTATTTTTGATGGAGCCTGGTGTGAAACCTAATATTGATTGAGTGCCCCCACCCCCGGGTGCACACTGCAGACTATATATCGAGTGCAGTAAGCTTACTACATCGTGTAGGCCTAGTACATCGCAGTGATCGTGACATTTTGTGAGAAGCATTTTGACCGCAAATCGTACTGATAGCACTGGTCAGGTACAAGAAATTTGTTCACAAGAATAGAGCATGTTCAAACATAAAAAATAAAACTACTTTACCGACAAAATCATGTAACATTTTACAGATTAGACTGGATAACTTACCGCGGTATTTCACCCTTGTTTCAACTGTGGCGACCGAATTCAAAAGATCGTCTGCTTGTCGTCTATCGGTTTGCGAAAGAGTGACGTCAGTCACTCATTGACCAATGAACTGTTTCATCGAATTGATCCGGAAATCAGATCAAAGTTGATCAAGGTGAATTTTATCCGTTTGTTGATATCTATCTGGAAACGGATCAAAACGATCCGAAAACGGATCAAAACGATCCGAAAATGATCCTTAAAGGATCAAAACAAAGTGAGCCGGAAATCTACTCATGTATTTGATCCTGACCTTCTAAGAGTGTACAATTTTCTCAAAAATGCAACGTTAAAGCTACACGGCTTTTTACTGAACTGAGTTTTGGAAGTTCTGATAATCATTGATTCATCCACGGGAATGTTTTTAACGTTCTTTAATGTTCTAAGTTCTGAATATATTTTTAAGCTCTGTAAAAGTGTTTACGGAATAAATCTAATTTATTACTTGAAGTAAATGAATACACTTCTAGTACAGTTTTTACGGTTTAAAACTGTTATATCTTTCATCAAGATAATATGATTGATTTTTACAAGTTCACGCCCGACACAGTGTTTGCCGGTCATAGCCTACTTTTCATTTTATTTAATTTATTAAATATTTTGAAAAAAGTTTTCTGTTTTGGAATGCTACATATATATTTTAGATTTTCTAGTTTGAACTTCTATTATAGCATTTTACAATCGGTGGTTTTAAAAGAGTTAGTTTGGTCGTCCGAAAGCAGGTACCTTTGGTACCCTCCCGCTCTTATGTATTGTATGCCAACATTTCAACTGCACATTTTCCAATCTCAGCTGCGCATCATGTGCTTGCAGCCCATTTATTTTACATTATATGGTTTAGAAGGCTATTTAAAAATAAGATGTTTGTTTCAAAATCACGGGATGTAAAGCGATGTTATAATACGGAGAGCGTGTTTTAAGCCCAAATGCACTTGTCAAGCATTTTAAGGAATCACATAAAAGTTATCGTGTTGTTTTCAATACTATTCCTCTGATGTTATAACATTATTACAGATATAAATAATACACAGATTAAAAGTGAGGTCCCACCGAGATTTGAACTCGGATCTCGAGATTCAGAGTCTCGAGTGCTAACCATTAAACCATGGGACCGCTAACGCAATAATACTGAATACGATAATCAAGTTATAATCCAAGTCTAGAATATAATTTATAAAGAGCTTAGTTTTAAACTAAGTGATCCATGTGAAAACAAAATGGTGGCGGCACACTGGGTCTTGGTTATAAATCTCTGATATTATTATCAATGTCGTCAATATTATCTGAAACTATTATAACTATTATATTACTATCGGATATTATCCCTCGGATTTTTCCGAACATCTTTGCTATTTATATGGTCGATTGTAGAGCGAATATTAATTAATAAAAGTTATCAACAAATGCATTTCAATCTTACAGGCAAAGTGATAAAAATACTTTATCCAGATGTTAAAGAATAACAAGATTAACTACCAGGTCACGCCCAGATACGAATCGGGATATTGAGAGTCACGAGTGCTACACCATAGAATATCTCGCGCATTTACACCGGACTGATGATAAATTCATGTGTGGAGAATTTCATGAAATGTTTGCTATTTAGTTATAGCTTACATAAACAGCCAGTTGTATGACAGAGTTTACGCAGTGAACTAAAAATAACATGACTATCACGGTATGTTTTGAAGGTTACATTATCTATCAATATTTGACAGGTAATCGATATCTCTTTTGATCACTTCATGATAAAGCAATATTATTTTTCTATTTTGATTTTGCTTTATAATAGATTCATGCAGACTTTGGCCGGTGTGCCATTTCAGTATAGGTAATATCTTCTAATTGAGAGGAGGCACTCATTTGAAATATTAATCTGATCTTGGACACACGTGATTATTGATGAACCTCCTGGCGTAGCGAGTCAGTCTCAAGTTGAGACCCATGATATGTGTGAAACCTGTGTAGGTTATGATAAGGATAATTGATGAGCTACTGTGCATTCGTATCAAGACGAATGCACTGTTTGCGAATCAATTATCTATCATACACTTCGCGACGCATACCAGAACCTGCTCTTAAATGTTAAAATTGAGATTAAAAAACATCATTTCCAATGAAAATATTAGTTAAATTTCCGTATGTTAGAAACACCGCTTATGATGTGTAGCATAAGATACTGCTGAATACGCATGGAAGGGTTTCAATTAGTCTGTATACGATTTAGATTGTGAGCTGTCAAAACTGGGATCAATGACCGAGTGGAAAACATATCGACAAACTTGAATTAGAAGTTGGATATGCATGACCACGGATAAAACTGGTATTAAGCATGTTAAGTAGGGCTTACGGATGTAATCCATTAAGTATAGGTTTGTGTAAAAAACAAGTACTCATGCGCTTTTAGATCGAACTGTAGTAAAGTTAAAAACAACATTATCGATCAAGTGTGGCACAGTAAGAGACCTGTTGGGGGAGAATACCATCGCCAACGTGACAGAGAAGTTGTGTGCTGACGCTGGCTAGTCAGGCTACTATACCGTACACAGTTTGAGGAGAAACCATCACAGGAATGTTTACAAGAATGCTTCCGAGGCGACGTACCATCCAGAGAAGATCATTAAAGAAGTTGGTGGTTATCGCAGTAACTCCGATCAGTATAAGGTTTAAATACAAGCACCAAACAGAAAGCCAATATGTCCAATGTAATGTAATTCAAGGTGAGCATGAATGTAATCGTTTGATTGTTCGTTTGTTGTATTTTTTTTTTTTTTTTTTTTGTGTTTGTTAGTATATTAATGTTTGTGTATTGGTTAGTTGATGGGTGCGGGGTGGTTTTTTGTTTGTTTGGTTGTTTTTTTGGGGGGTGGGGGGTATTTAGAATGCTAGATTAATATATTGACACAATAATTTCACTGTGATAGATTTATATCTATTAGCGTTGTGTTTAGTTAATACTTGAAAAAGGAAAAAGGTAAATTAATTTAGTTGACACGGCTAATAAATGCTACCTCTTACAAAAACATTTAACTTTATGTTCATTTGAACTAGTATCTTTAATTTTTCTCTCAAAATTGCAAAGATCAACTTTGTATATCATTAACGAACCGGTGTCATTTTTTATTCAAATTTAACGAAATATGCCACAACTGTCATAAGATATGGGGTTTAATAGCACAAATATTTCCATTTCAGGCTCGACAAAACGTTTGAAAACCGCATCAGCAACACAATCTACAGCATAGTTCCGTGTCATCGGCATCAGCAAGACCTAAAATTCAGGAACCAAAGTCACATCAATGACCATTACCAACATACAAGAGAATCCAAGAGCAGCTTAGCCACAACCACAGAACGTTGTTATTCCACAGCAGCAAGGAGGGCAAGTACCTCTTCAGCAGAAGTACACTTTCCACAGTTTCACCGTTCATATAACTAAAAAGTAATAATACTGATAAAGTAGATCCATAATTAAATGCACACGCACACCATTTTAATAAAGAAACTTGATTATGACTGTGTATTAAATATAGCCACATTTAACATTGCTGCATACTACTATAATGTTAGTGTCGGATGGAAATCAGTATAGTCTGTAACTGTTTATGTGTAATGTAAAGGAATGTAATTTGAATATGCAGGGTGTATAACAAAAACCAGGACTCTCTTTCAGCAAGGATTAATTTAATCCTTATTGAAACCACTGATCCATGACCAATTTGATTTCATTTTCAAGTACAACTTATAAAGTTAAAATCCTGAAAAAAGGGGGAAATCCATCAATTACGGAAAATGTGACTAACTAGACAAGTCAACCTAATTTGGTAGTATGTTTCAATGGTAATTCACACAATAAAGTAGAGTAACAGTGACAGGGATGATTACATATTTAAATAGGCTAAAGGGAAATTATTTGCATTCTTCTCATGCTGAATTTTTTTATCATGCGTATGGTAAAAATTGAAGTTGATTTTACAAATCCCACAAGTATAAATGTCCTTCTCTGTCAATGATTGGTGGTATAAACAAACTACTGACATGTTTCCTACCACAACTTTCCTACATGCTGAGGCTTTCTCATGAGACCAATAAGCAAAATTGAACATTGCACAGAAATATTCATGCATCAAATTAATGAATTATGTAGCTATTATGCCAGAATTAAGGGGAATACCAAACTAATATTTGCTATTGTTTATAGATAGATGATTTACAATATTATTGAATGCAAAGTATTCAAATGTAAACCATGTCATTTTTTGGTTTGTATGTTTAACACTTTCCACGCGGCAGGCGTCTGCAGACGACATTCCAAAAGTTCACAAAATATTTCAAAAATGTCCAAATTATTGAATTTCATCACCATAATGGAATCACCATGAGAAATGTATTGAAATAAGTACAAACATGCCTAGTATTAGTTCTGTAATCCTTGAGATAGACCTTGAAAGTTGGGAAAGGTTTCTGAAAATTTAGTTTTGTACAAGGTAAAACAAATAGCTGCGTGAAAAGTGTTTTTTTCTTCAGATTTTCTTCAGATTTGCACCGACGGTGAGTTGGCATGGTCCAGTGGTTTTGAAAAAGTTTAAAAAAAAAGCGCCATGAAAAAGTCCTATTTTTTTGATACACCCTGTATCACTACATGATTTTGGATCGATAATTATTTGTCTAGCATTGTGCTTGCGGGACTGCTCCTATACCATTTGCTTTGATGGTTTATAAAATACCTGTTTGTTTCAAAATTAAGAATTTTAAGATGACGATAATTTAGGCACAGTTTGTGAATTAATATAAAGATATGTCTTTCTCATGGTATAAGGCCAAATAAAAAAAAATAGTTTCTCGTCCTATCTTTTGAAAATAAGGAGGATGGGGGGGGGGGGGGGGGGGGGGGGGCACTTTTGTAACAAAAAAACAAAAAACAAAATGCAGAATCACCATGGTATTGCCTGATTGGTTGTGTAACTTGAGGAGGACAAGGCCTTTGTAAAATCTTTTTATTTTCATAGTTTTGGGGGATTGGTTAACACAAAACCTGCTTTAAAATGCTCATTGGATTTAAATGTAAATCTATTGCCAAGATGTCAGCTGTTCAAATATTTTTGAAAAAATTTATGGTAGAAATAACGAAAATAAAGATAGGCCTACATAACATAATTCCTGAAAAGGGATGCGCAGGGACGATAAACTACTCTGTTTTTCACTTGGCCTAACTAATGTATTTAAATAACATGGTTCGAGTTTGATGTACTATGTTTAAATCGTGTGAAATACAATTATACAGAACACAAAACATCGTATCATTGTCATTTATACGATTTTGTAAAAGGGATTGATAATCTGTCATTCCATTGAGGTGTTAGATGCTATGATCATTCATAGTGCAATTTAATCGTATAAGTTAACCGATTAAAATGCAATTGAACGACTACCTGTAAACTACTACTTGACAACTTGACAACAGTAAACTGGTGCGTTAATCCTTAGTATTCATCAATCTTAACCTGTTATGAACTCCTTAAGGCCATGTGTTTTGAACTCACCACCCAAAAAGGGTGGTGGCGTTGCATTTTTGGTGACGAATCATCCATCTCTCTCTATTAACTCAACAACTAAATGTGGTAGAGCTATGGTTGAGGTGTCATGTGAAAGCCTATTTATCTAGCTACATTGTGTTAATAAATCAGGTATTTCTATAAATGTTTGGCTGAGATATGATTGATTATGTTGTGAAAGTCAGGGGTGGTGGCGGTGGCGGCGGCGGCGGTGGCGGCGGCGCTGTGTGCAATCTCTATGGGAAATATAGAAAATGTTCCCAATTCTACGTTCAATTTACTATAACTCCTCATCCCTGTACGGTACAAAAATGATTTTGATTTCATTTTATAGATTTTTTTATATTCTATAAGAATCTGTTTCAACAAATGTGACAACTATTGTTCAACAATTGTAATCATGAATCGATTGCGTTGTCCTTGGCTTTTTCCCTATTCGCTACACAGTGAACTTGCCCTAATTCATCGGTTTTACATACATGACTATAACAAAAGAAATATTTAACCGATGATAGCAAAATTATACATTTTTGGAAAGCTCTCAAATAGGGGAATTCAGAAATGATGTTTAAATCAGGATAGGGTGCATACCAAAAAAAAATATACTTGTAAACTCTAATAAATATGAAATTTAAACGTTTGTGCTCATTTACTTCTCGATATAGTATATTTCAACATGTTTACCATTAACAACTATTATGTTCTGATGGGTAATTGCATGAGGAACTTAAATATGCACAGTAAAATTATGATTGGGATAGGTACAAAATTATTATTGAGCTTAAATCAAAATATGAAAGAAATCTATATTTTTTGAACATTCTTAATCACAACATGTTACCATTAAGTCTTATCTAAATTCCAATAGCATATTTAGATTCCTTGTGAGATTACCGTTCAGAAAATATATACTTTTTATGGGGTAGAAGAAATAGTTATTGCGATATGCTAATTCGAATCTCAGATGGTGTAAAATGTAAAAATCTGAACATGCAACGGTAAGGGTGGCGAAATCAAGACACACGGCCTTAACTATATGAATCGTTGTTTCTATTTCCACAGCTTTATTGGTCATATCAATGTCCATTGTTTGTTAACGTCGATATCTACGAAAGCACTACCGGAAGTCTCAATCGTGCAAGGTCAACATAATCGGTTGCCCCTCGCAACGTGCATTATATGACAATACTTTTAGATAATGCATGGGTCAACATTAGAAAGTGTAGCGATTATGTTGACCTTGCACGATTGAGACTTCCGGTAGTGCATTCGTAGATATAATCGACGTTAACAACAATGGATAATGAACAATGGAATGAGCTCTAGAAGTGTATTGAATGTTAGATTTGTCTAGCTCTCGACGAGTCATTGAACTTCATTAAAAAATCGAAATGATTCAATCATAGAGTTTCAAGGATGGTGTTGAAATTGAGATTTGAGATCGTGAAATTCTCAAGTTTTGTACACTTTTAAAGTCTAGAACTAAAGAGCAATTTTGGGCTATATTCCAAATGGAGTTACCAATAATGGTAACCTCATTTGAAATGGATTGTTTTCAGGTTTGCAGAATTACTAGAAAATTAATTGGGCTGACATCATGTGTTGCGGGAGTAAAAGTAAAATCGCGCTTCCTTCTGATACAAATATTTAAAATGTTGATGGAAAAATGTGGTTATCGCATACGTTTATTATTGGATTTGAGGCAAAAAGAAAATTGAAACTCAGAATCGCGTGGAATTTTTGTGCAATAATAGTCAAGGCTATAAAGTGTGGTTTTTTTCTTCAAATTAGGTGTGAGTACACGGTAAGTGCAAATGTCGAAAATAGGTTCTACCGATTTGACTGCTTGATAATGAGACATATTACTCAAAAGTAAAACAAAAGGAAATTGTTATCCATCCTCATTTTTTCCCTTCCGCATCAGCTGTTATCCCAATATTCAATAACCATAACTACATAGGCCTTAATTATAAGTATACAATAAGATGTGTGTGTTGGGGGTTCATACAAATAATCGTGTTCGTTTAGGAGGGGGCATAACAAATGAAGACGATGAATTATATTTTGGGACCCCCCTCCCCCTACCAAGAAAATGACCGCACCGTAATATTGGTGTGGAGCTCTAGTTTCACTTAAAACCACAAATTGCAATCATTTCTATATCTGGAAACCTTAGAATCTCTACATTTTATTTGTTGGAAAAATATAATCAAGATTCTTAATTCGATTTTCAAATTGTAATTGACAAAGGTGTGTCGGGAAGCCCGTTCAAGTGGTAATGACGGAACCGCGCGCTGTACACAGCTTCGCCACTCTATATTTTATGGAGCACGTGCAGTCTCACCCTCGCTCTGCTTGTATCCTTTTGTATGAGTAATGAACTGGCAATATCCGGAAAGTCCTTATCTATTTCACATATCAAAAATGGATAAGCACCGGTTCAAACCTGTCTGCATCAATCCATTTAGTGTTGCAAGATCTTTAGAGTTATTTTTTATAAATTGTCTAAAGATTTAAAGGGATGTTTTGAATATGTTTTTATATCTTACATTTTTTAACTTAAAGTAATAAGTAATAATGTAATAAATATTTCTTTTATTACATTACCAACCATAAAGGGACGAGCAACTATTTCTAACATACTTTTATGCTATCACGCGTAATTCAATGACAAGAAATTGCAATGGATAATAGGTTGATATTATCCGGTTTCTAGAATCTTTAACATTATAGCATTATTTGCAGTAAGGATAATCCATATCACCTTCGCAATAAGTTGTGTTTTGGGGACTACTTGTATCTACTGCTTTGTGAAGAGAAACTAACCGATTTGTTAATGTATTCTATGGTTTAAACGAAATAGAATATAAAAACAAATTGTACTTACGAACATTTTCTTTGTGCACTATATAACAGTCAAGATTTTAAACTCGGTTTTCAAATTAAACGTAAGTACATGCATGGTGAATGGTTGTGTAAATGTTGAAAACAGGTTCTACCGATTTCACTACTTGACAGAGAATGCAAACCGTTCACCCCTGAAAAGCCAGCACTTACTAACCGGCATTATCCGGCATAATATTTGTGGAGCTTACAAAAACACTACAAATTGCCATCATATCTATATCTATACGCAGTAGTGGAAATACCCAGGAGTTGACGATCATGTGAGTCGCAGCTCTGTTAATAATAGTGTATGTACTGATAACAGTAGTATAGCTTTATTCCGTAATAATAAGAACGATTAAAATCATAAATTGGCCAGTTCACCCCTCTCTAGTCTAGTTGTTGACATGCATGCTTTACAATGCATAGGTCCATGGTTCGATTCCCGCTAGGACCACTTTTCAACTAATTTATTTATCTTTATAAAAGTTTGGTTAGAACATAAGTATTCTATGTCCACAAAGTGTGTAGTTCCTAATCAACCCGGGTGGAAAATCATGTGGGTATTTCCATCTCTGCATTTATATATTACATGAATTACTAGAAACCTAAGATCTCTACAGTTTCCTTGTCGGAATAATAGTCAAGATTATTGATGTTCGATGTTCGAATTACAATTGAGAGAGGTATGATGTGTCGTAATCCAGTTCAACAGATCTGAACTAGCGTTGTTAAACAGCCTCGCCACTCAATACAATGTATGAAACACGGGCGACAACCAAAATTAGCACCGGGCAACCATCATTTAATGTTGCAGTTGTCCGGCGGGCAACCAACAAAACACAAAACAATGATTTTTGGGAAATCCACAAATTTTGGTCGGTCGGGCCCGTACAACTGGGTTATTTTCCCGTAGCCTTACCGTGAACATCAATCCAAGTTAGACTTGAATGTGGATTTCAAATAAATTAAAATAATTTGCCTAATTTAATATTAGTAGTTTTTTTTAGTAGTTTTTTGATAATGAAGTATGTAGGTAATTAAACCGCTGCATACTAAAGGGATTTCCCCTCATTCTACCTATATCAATCAACGACCTTTCCAATTGAAATATTTCAACACAGACGTACAACGTATTGAACATACAGTGGCGTAGCTAGGATTTTTTTCAGGGGCAAGATTTCTAAAATGTTCGTAAAAGGTTGCCCCCAAAAAAATTCTAGTCACTCACCTCGTGAATTTCACGTAAGTGGGGGTGGGGGGGGGGGGGGGGGGAGGGGGTGGGGGGTTGAGGTCAAAAAGCATTCCCCCCCCCCCCTTGCCCCCCCCCCCCCCCCCCCTTGAGCTACGCCACTGAAAATATAGTATTCTATATGCGCAAAAACCGTGAAGAATATAAATTGGTGGGCATTGTATCAAATATTACAAGGTCACTGAATAGGCAGGTTTCACAACCTATTGCTTTAATAGTAGAGTCATTATCTTGGATTCCGTGACCAATTTTTTGATACCTTAGTTTCTTAGTGAATTTGTCAACAAGAACCATTTTAAAAGAAACTGAGCTCCCATGCACCTCTGAAAAGTGACGGGAACGTTCTTTTATAGCGCAAATTCCAAAATGGCTTCAATTAAGCTAAGAAGTATACCAAATTGTTAGGCTGAGCACAAGGATTCCAAAAAAGTATAGTTTGCTCTACTTCCGATGCTTGGTTAACGAGTTATCAGGTAAAACATTAAAAAAACCATACCTTTGCATATGGGGTCAAAATTTAAACTTGCTCTCATATTGAAAAATGATATCTCAAGTTGTTCGTCTGATTGCAAGGATTCCAGAAATGACAGTTTTTACCACCTAGAGTGCTGTTGTACCTTATAAAGGGGTCAAAAGGTACACAAAATTCCCGGTGGTAAAAAAAAAAATCTGGAATCCTTGTGATCATACGAACAATATGAGATATTGTTTTTCAAAATCGGAGCAAGTTTAAATGTTGACCCCATATGCAAAGGTCAACGACCTTTTCACGTTTTAATCGCATTGGGTGTAGACTACTAAGTTAAATCAAATAAACACATACAATACGGACAACCAAAATGTCCCGCTAGGTTGTCCAACCAGTAGTCGGTTGAGAATAGCACTGCAGATTATCGAGCTCGATTTTTCGCGCCGATTCTGACTCTGCGTCAATTATTGACAGCATGGTAGTAAAGTCCTTGTCGGTTCACTTTTATTCTTCGTTTAAGATGCATCTCACACGTTGTAAAATGACGTTGTAACAACGTTGTATCAACGTTGATTATCAACGTTGAAATTTCGTTGAATTAACAGTTGAATTTGTTGAAAGTTTGTACCAACCATAGATTTCAACGTTGATTCAACGTCATATTTCAACGTTGATTCAATGTTGAATTTTGGTTACGAAGTTAAAATTTGCTTTATATACCAACCAAATTTCAACTATTTACCGATAATTCAACATAGAATCAACGTTGAAATACGATGTTAAATTCAACAGAAAATGTGTTGATTTCTTCCTAAAAATATACTTTCTGAAGCTTTTGTATCGCTTGGCAACCATGGGATGGTGGGGAGGGTGGAGGTGGGGGGGGGGGGGGGGGGGGGGGGGCTGCTAGGGCATTGACTCTTGGATGTTTATGTTCTTGCACAATGTATATGCATCTGTTAAGGGGGGATATGCACCTTCGTATAGCTTCCGTAAAACTGCCGTAACTTCTTCATTATTCATTTAATCTAGATAAAAGTATACATTTTTTTGCAGGAAAGGGTTCAATGAATCCAACTATGATCATGAAATTGACCATTTTGGAGAAAATTATAAAAAACACGCTTTTTGACCCATTTTAGGTTTGGAAAAGATAAATCTTTATTATTTTTTTAAATTATAGACCAAAAGGTGCTAAAAAACGTGATTTGTTTACCTCCAAAATCGTGAAAATCACCATTTTTACGGCAGTTTTACGATGCACAGCCCCTTTAGTGAGCAATCACCTTTTTTAAATCAGTGCGAAAATATGCATATACAAGTACATATAAAAGTGTATATCAATATACATTCCATAGTGTTAAATTAATGCATCGACTTAATTCAAATACAATAATAGGTTTAAATGAATAAAAGGTGCAAATTAGCTCATTAGCATAATTGAAATGGTACAAACGATCACCAGTACTAATTTGTGTACCATTGTATGTATGCTAATGAGCGATTTGCACAATTTACTCTGCCAAGTAAAATATGCAAATTAGCTCCAGACTGATTTTTGGAAACTTTGATTTTTACAAGTCCATTCGACAACGTCGAATCAATGTCAATTTTCAACGTTACTTCAACAAAGCACATAATGTAGTTGAAAAGATGTTGAAATCGTGTTGTTTAACAACGCAACCATATTTCAACGTTGAAATATGGTTGAGTGCCCGCTGGGGTACTATAATCTTACACGTGTTTTTTTTAGTATATGGTCGCTACTCATACACTAGAGGCCACAAAAAGCCAATAATTTCCCTCTGGTCCAAAAGATATGAGAGTGAAAACAAATTGCAACTTCACAATTGATATTGATTGTTCCAGGTATTGTAGGGTGGTATTTCCTCCGAAAATTAACGTCTAATACTGTATTAATACGAAAATGTAATCAGCACGAGGGATTTAATGCATTTATTAAGAAGGTCGGGATGTAGCCGCGCGTCGTTGCCGCAAGCAGACGATCGCTCATGCGCACAACCTTATTTAACTCCTTTTTGTCATCCTATCCTGTCTCAATTAATATTTTAACAAAATAATTAACTATTAAGTTTCACACTCGTATATCAATCACCCGTTATTTGGATACTGTCAACTCAGAGTGTGTCAGCATCGTTTGTATGACACCATGTGTACAAATAGTATTAAATTGGTTGAGGGTAATGCTGTTTTTACGCGCGTAAATACATTTTTGGAGTTTCAGCTACCGACTAAACTACCCTGGTATTATGGACATGAGACTAAGTTAGGAGAGTCATTTACATTTACACACTAAAACAAATGGAGTATGTTAGAGCTGTATGCCCTGAAAACGGTTATTTCTGGTTTTGGAGCTGATTTTTGCTGTGCATACGTTTCTTTGTTACGTCATTGTGACATAAAATATCGGGGATTGTTGTACTTCCTGTACGACAGCGATGGGAAGAATACGTTCATATAGCTATCCATTGCTCCCTGACTATTTTTATTTCATCAATGTTGGAATATTTAGATTCACAACATAACACTTTCCATGCGGCTCGTATTAGTTTTACCAATATACAAAACAGATTTTTCAGAAAATGTTCCCAACATTCAAAGTCTATCTCAAGGATTACTGAGTGAGCCAATACTAGGCATGTTTGTACTTATTTCAATGCAATTCTCATGGTGATTCCAACTATGGTAATGACATCTAGTTATTGTGAAATGTTGGAAACATTTTGTTAAATTTTGGAATGTCTTCTACATACGCCTGCTGCGTGGAAAGTGTTAAATATCTTATTGTGCATCCTAAGAACACGAATCAGAAAAAGAAGATATTTCGAGCCAAAGGCAAATAAAATGTACAGACAAAAACATGTAACGTGGTTACGCAAACTTCTGGTTATCCATTATTTAAATATACATTTGTTTTCAGGTGCGTTTCTGTGGTATTTTTTAGATTAAACATGAACCCACCAATAACTGTGCAATGAGGGGAATATTAGTTATCCACTGTTTGATAACGCAATACGGGAAGATACCTATGGTTGGGTGCCATATCACATGAGGCCGGAGGCCGAACAGGCGATAACGAATTTATCTCAACAATATATCCTGTACATGTCCCCAATATATCCTGTACATGTATGTGCTACCAGGACGATACATCCTGTATTGCGTTGTTGGCAGAATAACAGCTCTGATTGGTTGAATAGAGATTTGGGTTGATCCATTATCATTTTCAGGGGTTGGTGGTAGTGGTGATGGGTGGATAGGGTAGCGGTAGGTTTTGAATTATAGATTGTTTGGTGGTTAAAATGCCATTTTGGTGGTTCCAGTGTATTGTTGGTGGTTCCCAGTGTTTTGGGCTCAAAGTTGTTTAAGTGTTCAAGAAATTTATGTTGGGAGGGGGTATATGGTGAATAAAGAGGGGTTTGAAAAATTGTCTTTTTTGGTAGTTCCCAGGGTTATTTTGGTGGTTCCCAGTGTTTGGGGTTCCAAGTTGTTTAAGTGTTCAATAAATATATGTCGGGTGGGGGTATATGGTGAATAAGGAGGGGGGTTGATAAATTGACCAAAACCCAACTATTGACCATTTAAACCACCTGGAACCCAAAACACTGGGACCCACCAAAATGAAACAGGGAACCACCGTAATGGGTCATTTTGTCAACACACTCTTTATTAAGCACAACTCATTCCAACCCTACTAATAACCTCATTGAGCACTTAGACAATTTCGAACTAAAGACACTGGGAACCACCAAAACGATGCTCAGGACCACCCAAAAAGGGCCATTTTTCAACACCCCCTATTTATTCCCCTTATACTACCCAACCCCCGACATATACTCAGTGTGAGCACTTAAATAACTTGGAACTCAAATCACTGGGAACCACCAACATGATTCTGGGAACCACCAAAAAGAAATCTTGTTAACCCCTCCCATCTCCTCCTCCCTCCACCCATGACCCTACACTTACAGTCACCCTATTTCCCCATCCTCCACCATCACCAACCCCTAAAAGTAATAATGGATCAATCCAAATCTCAATTTAACCAATCAGAGTTGTTATTCTGCCAACAACGCAATACAGGATATATCGACCGTTAGCAATGTTAATTACAACGCAATACGTTTTTATATTGCTTAGTTGCCAAATGCCTAATAACCAGATTACAGCATTTGTATCTATTTATAGCTACTAAGTGATAAATTGCTATATCTCGCCAAAAGTAACTTATTGTGACCATGTCACTTTCACTTGTGATTTCAGTAATAGCTACCCATTTAAAATAGCCTGGCGCTAATTTTTGCTGACAGGAAAAAAAATTGTCAATTGCGCACATACCTATGTACTACCAATGTGTAACAAAGTTAATTTAGGATCCGTCCCGTCGGAAGAAGTGTAACAAAATATCGATTAGGAGAACGAGGATTATTGTTTATTTATATGATACAAAAGCAAGCAAACACACAAATAAATAAACTTAACCCTAACCCCCCTGAGTGCTAAGAAATGCTAATCCTAAGTCTCTCTCCAAACGCATGCGCCGTGGGTTTTCTATGACGTAGTCAACCGAGCCTATATAGAGAGCGCGGTATACTGCGCGAATGTGTAGCTGAGGGCCGTGGCTTAGTGGCTGTGATGTGGGGCTTGAGAACGGAGGGTCCCCGGATCGCATCCCGACAGGTTCCCAGAGATTTAGTTGGTGTTTTTTCCTCGAAAATTGTGATCCCGGGGTTAGGGTTATTAAATACTCAGCGAAAAACTATAGATCAGTTCAAAAATCTGTGCAAATGTGAAACAAAGGAGTTTTAAAACGGGTTGATTCTCCAGCTGGATCAAAATACCACTGGTAACCAGTTTGATGACCCCCAATGTCCGAATTTTCCCCAAATTTTCAATGAGATACGGTTAATACGGAGATCCAACCATGATTCCTAGTTGCATGGTCATCATGTCATAGTCACGACACTGTACGACTCCTTTATATTATCAAACGATACTATATTACGAGTGATGAGAAACGGAAGTGCGTTCGAGACACCAAATCCCATCCAAATATGATAGCTGATACAACCAACGATGGGTAGTTATAATACGCCAGTGGGTTAATTACATAATAACATAACATAACAATGAGCACTTATATAGCGCTCTTACACATTATACAATGGTACCACAGCGCTTAACAAAAATTAAAACATAACATTAAAAATAACAGTGTTGAACATCACTCGCACTATGACGGTGAACTAAGTGAGTTTTTAACATCTTCTTAAATTGAGTCAGTGATGAGGCATGCCTAATGTGACGCGGTAAATTATTCCACAAAAATAGGCCGGAGGCATCAAATCCTTTCTTGGCTGTAGTGAGACGAGTTTAAGGTACAGTGAGAATCCGAGTGTCAGAGGCAGAACGAAGACCACTTCTTTTAGGTACATAAGTACACTCACAGAAATTTTTACCTAAGTTATGTAACATTTTACATAATTTTGAAGCACGTATAGAACACCAAAACAATTTGGTAAGATTTTACATAAACTCTGTTTGGTAAAAAGTTTGGTAAAAACAAACAAACTATTATGTATAAAAAATGCAATTTTACTAGGTATTTATTTTGCACAGTGGCTAGGTATAAATTTTACTTAACTAGTTACGCATTTGTTTACGTAAATGCTTTGTAATATTTTACCACATGTTATGTAAAAAACCCACAACATTATGGGAAATTTTGCTTAATTTTTTAGTAAATATTTACAAAATGACTAGGTATTTTTTACCGAATTTGAATGTAGGTTTAAGGTGATTGTTTACACAATGACTGGGTATTTATTACTGAATTTGCATGTAAGTTTAAGATAATTATTTACACAATCACCGGGTATTTGTGACTGAATTTGGATGTATTTTTTAGGCAATTGTTTACACAATTGCTGGGGAGTTTCTCCGGAATACATTGACAAATTTGAAGGTAAGGAAGTAGTATATCTTTCCACTTTTGGTAATGCCTTTATGCCCTTGTTTTCATGATGTTATTGAAGTCATCTGAAAATCATAAGTTATCAAGCAAGCAATCAAGCAAGCAAGCAAGCAAGCAACAACAAAAATACAAAAAAAATCAATCAATCAATCAATCAATCAATCAATCAATCAATCAATCAATCAATCAATCAATCAATCAATCAATCAATCAATCAATCAATCAATCAATCAATCAATCAATCAATCAATCAATCAATCAATCAATCAATCAATCAATCAATCAATCAATCAATCAATCAATCAATCAATCAATCAATCAATCAATCAATCAATCAATCAATCAATCAATCAATCAATCAATCAATCAATCAATCAATCAATCAATCAATCAATCAATCAATCAATCAATCAATCAATCAATCAATCAATCAATCAATCAATCAATCAATCAATCAATCAATCAATCAATCAATCAATCAATCAATCAATCAATCAATCAATCAATCAATCAATCAATCAATCAATCAATCAATCAATCAATCAATCAATCAATCAATCAATCAATCAATCAATCAATCAATCAATCAATCAATCAATCAATCAATCAATCAATCAATCAATCAATCAATCAATCAATCAATCAATCAATCAATCAATCAATCAATCAATCAATCAATCAATCAATCAATCAATCAATCAAATGAGCCGCTATGAAATGATGCATGCAAACGCAACGCATGCAAGGTGTAGTACGACCCCGAGTACGACGCTCGGTGCCAACACAAGTTTCACTTTTTTTCTGTGAATCTCTCAAAACTTATGATTTTCAGATGACTTCAATAACATCATGAAAACAAGGACATAAAGGTATTACCAAAAGTGGAAAGATATACTACTTCCTTACCTTCAAATTTGTCAATGTATTCCGGAGGAACTCCCCACCGGCTGAGTGTTTCTCTAACGCTCGCCATCTTGTATAATTACACGAGGAGATTTTAACCGGCGATTAGGGAAAGATTACGACTTTCACCAATGATATCGATAATTCTTACTTAACACGTTGGGCGAAATCACCTTTTACCGATTAAATTGTATTTTAGACTTTTGTTCTACTTAATTTCGATAAAATATCTACAAACCCCGGTAATTATCTCCGATACATTTCAAAAATGTAATTTTAAAAGTTACAAAATGGTTTAGTAATAAAGAATACCTCGCATTGTGTACTTTTTGCATAATTTTACTTTACATTACGTTATTTTACTTAACGTGCGCAAAATTTCTGTGTGTGTACTAGTAATGTCCTTAAGATAACAAGGCACACCATCATTGAAACATGTTTATACAATAGTCAGGATCTTGAACTCAATGCGCGTTTTAACAGGCAGTCAATGTAACTTGTGGAGAAGAGGAGTTGCATGATCACGTCTTTTAGCATTATAAATGAGTTTGGCTGCTCGATTTTGGAGACGTTGTAGCCGTTTAATATCTTTCGCAGAAGATCCCTGTAAGAGAGAGTTGGAATTGTCGAGCCGCGATGTAACAAGTGTGCGTATGGCGTGATGACATGTTGTATCATCAATAAACATCCGAATACGAGAAAGATTCCTAAGGTGAAAATTCAAACTGCGACAAATGTTAGTAACATGATAAGACATGTTTAAATGGCAGTCAAATTCAACACCAAGATTGCGTACATGGGGGACGGTCTGATCTCAATATCACCAACACGAAGTGAGATGTTGCATAGTGACTTTAAGGCTCTTGGGTTGGCTGCAATGAAAAATTCTGTTTTATCACTATTCAAACAAAGCATATTTTGCGACATTCAAGATTTGATATCCTCAATGCACGCAGATAACATAACAAGAGCATGGTCAGCATCCCCTGACTTATTTGGGTCAAATGAGATGTACAGTTGTGTATCATCAGCGTAAAAATGGAACTTTATTTGTTTGTAACGTTTGATTATGATTATATCAGCAACCGTGTGTGTAGAAAGAGAACATTAGAGGGCCAACACGGTTTTGCCAGTGTTAAAAACACTGGCAAAACCGTTGACGTCATTGCCGCATACACACTTATTATTGACTTGAGAAATGAAGCCTGTGTTTCGGATATCCCGGCTTTCAATGCGCCGGAAAATTGGAAAAGCAATCGATCCTTGCACAAAAACGGCGAAGCACAACATTAAAAAATCAAAAATTTGATAAAACATGGATTATTTCTGCAACTCGTAGAGGCTTGATATTACAGCTACATTTTTCTCTGCTTTTATTTTCCTCATTAAACGTGTTTGAATTATCGATCGATTTACATAAATCAGTAGAAATTGGTATTGAACGTGTTTGTATTTTGATTTTCTGAATACCAATATGTTCTAATTTAGTTCGGCGGTAGCCCCTGCCACACAAATATTGGCAACAACTGCACCAAGAATAAACATAGCCCCTCTCCACGAGTACCTATCTATGGGTAAATGAAGGAATGGGACAAGTACCAACATCCATGCTCTCGAACCTGTCAATGCAATTCCAGTAGCACTAGCGACTCCCTTCTTGAAATAGTGGTTGATCACCACTTGGCTATTTTGAAATGTCAGGGATAGTCCTGGGTGGAAAAGAAACAAGAAATACGAATGTTCTATATAATGGTCCTTTTGATCCAATTTATTTAAACCAGAATAATATTTATCAATATAATTATCACTATCGAGGAAATTTATATGCTAAACATATGTATTGTTTTTATTTGTGATTTTGGAATGAAATGTTGAAATGTTATAATTTCTTTATATGTGTCTGTCTTATTGGAATCACTTTAAGATGCCTAGTGAAGTTCTGCCCTGTTTCAAGTTGGATGAAAATTATATATATTATGTATATAGTGTTGTATAATAGAGACCACCCGTGTTTTGGATTAGCGGCCATTTTGGAATGAACACTAAACTCAATCCAAGTAACTCTTGGCTAGAAGTGCTCGTTATTTCTTGACCAGGGCACACGGCACCTTGTAGTTCGTGCACTTTTCCTTTCCCGTCTCGATTATGGTAATGCCCTTTTATACGGTTCAAACTCAAATGATCTTAATCGACTTCAATCTCTCCAACATCGTGCCGTAAAACTCGTCTTCTCGGCATCAAGACTTGACAGTCCATCCTCTATAATGCAGAATCTGCATTGGCTACCAGTCACAAAACGCATTAAGTTTAAAGTTGTCTTTACGTGTACAAATGTTTGAATGACTGTGGTCCTAAATATCTGTGTAACTTACTTTCTCACAATTCAATCTCTTCAATAGGCCCGGTGACTAGACCTGCAATGGACATGACTCTACACAGAAAGAAAAAAAGTGAGTCATCAAAGAAAAATGAGTCATTTTGTCCGTGTAGTGACACACTATGGCTCAAAATGAGTCATTTTTGTCCGTGTCGTGAATCACGACACGGACAAAAATGACTCATTTTGACGTGATTCATTTTACGATGATGACTCACTTATTTTTTTCTGTGTACTCTCAATACCTTCCAGTAGGAAACGTATAGGTGAAAGAGCCTTTTCCGTTTCAGGTCCGTCACTATGGAACTCACTTCCACGCCATATTAGAGATGCTGGTTCTACTGCAATCTTTAAGAAACTCTAAAATCATATTTGTATTGATTGTATTGATATTTTGTTATGAGATATGCCCAGTTTATCAAAGCTACCCAAAATCGACGTTGTGCCACTTTTACAGAAAGAACGATTATGAGCGTCAAAACGATACTAACATTGGTCTATCCATTAGTCGGGGATCTACGGAGGGTTAGTGTGCACCCCCCCCCCCCCCCCCCCCCGCCCCCCAGGACTCCCCCAAACCAACTTGTTTTACTTCCTATTATGATCCTAAGACATAATCAGGATGTTACCAAAAATATTTTCATATTGCTAAGGGGTTATGCAAGATGGCGTCCAAAATGGCCGCCATAACTGGTAAAATCTCATAAAATGACATATAGCAATCGAATTGTATAGTGAAAGTATAGTTTTAATGGGTGGTGGGATGTATGTATTGGACCACTAGACACTCATATCAAGAACTTTTGCTTTGTTAACACACCTAAATCCAAGATGGCCGCCAAAATGGCCGCCAAAATGGGTAAAATTCTATATATTGGCATATATAAACCAACATGTATGATCAGAGTATAGTTTTAACAATGGGATGTATGTGTTTTTTCATCGTATTGAATGGTTAAATATAAGAACATGATTTAAAGACTGAAAATGGAAGTCAAATATTGATATCTGAGTAATACAGTATTACCATGTATACATAAGATTGTAAGCAATTGTAACTCTTGTAGACATACTTTTTTTTCTTCTTCTCTTTTCTGTTTTATTTCGCTCAAAAAACATATATACAAATCACAGTAAAGTTACAATACGGTAATAGAAAGATAACAACATACAGTATACACACCTGGGTTACATGAATAAGCACATCAATAAGTATAAAGTAAAGCTTATATACAATTATTACTCCTCACAACCCTTTTTAATTTTGTCCATTTATCAATGAATTTATACATTGTGTTGTTGCTGGTAGAGAAATGTTTCTCAAGTTTATAATGGAATTTAATTAAATTTTTAAATGCAAGAATTGAAGGTATTCGATTTTGATATCTGCTGTCATAGATAACCTTTTTGATAAGTATTAGGCATAAGTTAATTAATGCACTACAGTCTCCTCCTTTGCCAATGCCAACCAGTATTTTCTTGTAATCAAGAACAATATTAAAATTCATGTTGAAATCAAACCATATTTTAAATTCGTCCCAGATGTTAATGGCATGAGCACAATCCCAAAATATATGCTTTAAAGTCTCGGGGAAGTTACTGCATAAAGTACAATTCACATTATCAACAATTTTCATCCTAAATAATCTACTATTAGTCATTAAGCAATTCAAATTAATCTTGTATTGGAAAATGCTTGTCCTAACATCATGACATGCCTTAAACGGCATAAGGTAAATACTACTCCATTCTTTGTCAAACACATTAAGGGGCCATATCCAAACTCCAGTGATTTTAAAGCATTTTTCTACCGATTTTACCCCGGTATTCCATAGGTATTTCGTTCTATCCCCGGTATTCCATAGGTATTTCGTTCTATTTCGTTGGAATACCGGGGTAAAATCGGTAGAAAAATGCTTTAAAATCACTGGAGTTTGGATATGGCCCCTAAGCTCATTTTTGTATTTCACCTGGGATGTATGAGATTCCTGAATTCTCTGGACTAGAATACGATAGATGATTTTGGATGTCATATTGTCAATGTGAGACTCATTATTCTCGTGCGTCAATATGAAACCTTTTTTTTTACAAAGGTCCCGTATAAAGCCAATTTTAAAAACTTGCTTCCAAGAAGCTGGAATAGCATCAACAATGCTTCTCCAATTCATGTAATATTTATTAGCAACTCCTCGTTTAGTCTAAACATCAAAGGGAATAATTTTACCATTTGTATTATATAAATCAGAGATCATATTCATATCACACCTGAAAAAATGCTTATAAAAAAAAGGCTTATGATTGATACAAATATATTGGTTATTCCATATACATTGTTGAAGATGACCATTTTTGTCAGGCATAATAAAATCAAAATACGACTTCAGCATATCCTTATAAAATATTGGAATATTATTCCATCTATGAATTTGAGTTGGATGAATATTACAATGGAATATTAACTCTCCACCAAATGGAGCGATTTACTCATTCAGAATTGATTTCCATGCAGCTGAAGTGTTAAGGTATGTATTTACCCACTTTATCTTTTGAGCCTTGAATATTGATTTCACATCGATCATTTTTAAACCACCTTCATCAATATGCGTACGCCTCTTTATAAGACCTTTACCACCATTACACAGAAATTCATATATGATTTTATCTATTTGCTGTATTATATAATCTGGAATATGACAAACGGAGGCCAAATATATAAACTTGGAGAGAGCAAAAGTCTTGATCAAAATAATGTTACCAGCAATGGTTAACCTTCTACATTTCCATATATTAAGAATGGTTTTCACCTGTTTTAATTTTGGGCCAAAAGCCTTTATCGGATTTGTTGGCCAATCAATCAATGTTTAGCGGCTTGTCTATACTCATCCTCTTTGAACCAATCCATAGGCCCTTTGATTTACTGACATTCAATTTTAAGCCAGAAACCTTGGTAAAAGAATCAAGAAGCTTCAAGAGTGTATTTGCAGAGTCAACCCCATCCATAACGCATGTGGTGTCGTCAGTATATTGGATTAATTTCAATTCAGTGTTGTTAATTGAAATACCAGAGATTAATGGGTTACCACGAATTGAGTTTGATAGAAGTTCTATCGCCAAAAAAGTACAACAATTACTCGGATCAATTTACAATTCCTTTGTAGCTGAGGTTCCAAGCTACAATTGTGTGATATTTGATAAGACTGGCTTATATAATAGTAAAGTTATGAGGTAGGAGGTAGAACTTATTGAATGACCCTCGTACAGTAGTAATGATGTTGCATACTTTCAAAATTGTAATTTTCCTCCAACCGGATGTTTGTTATTATAACTAGAGCAGTTCTCGGCTTTCGCGGTTCTCGGCTTTGGCGGTTTTCGGGGTTTATGGTTTGAGATTTTGAACAAAACCTGACTGGGTCCTGTTAGTGAATAGAATTGGTTGGTGTCATAGTATTATACGTGGAAGAATGAATGATATTGTAATGGAATTGGAGTTAAATTGTTTTGAAATTATTCATCTAAATGCTATCTTTGAGGATTATTCAATAAGTGTTACCTCTTACCTCATAAATTTGCGATTACACAAGCCAATTGATGACATTTTGGATGATTGAAGTTTTAAATGTCATCTATAAAATCATAATATATCGGTCTGAATACTCATTGTACTTTTCGGGATATGCAGTAAAAACTTAACTTCCATTTAGTGTGACGGAAACGGGTAAAAAACAGCCAAATGTTTCTTAAGTGCTATCTATTTGGCCAATTCTAAAAACAAAATGTACCTATTGGTCAATTACAATCAAGGTAAGATCCAAATATCTCTTGAACAGGCTTTAAACAATACAAGCGAATGATTTCTTGGTGGAAAATGCCTTCTAATTAGCCAGAACCAGACCAGGACAACCATCAAGTCTACCCTAGAGAATCACTGCAAAAGTCATATTTGCTTTTAATAGGAACTAAGAGGTCTTCATTATACAGGACTAAATGGATATATTTCAAGTTTCTCGAAGATATATTTTCTATCACTGTCTACCTGATTTTAAACTATTCTAAATATAAATAAATATTCTAGCATATAAGGAAAAATAGTAAAGTTAACATTGGAGGCATACCCACGCTATAATATGTAAATTAGAAAACTTTTTTTAGACCGGGGGCGCCGACCAAAATTTCCCCGTCACACTTTACCCGTAGCAAAGCACTCCATCCGTGTGTAAAGCCCGGGGTGTAAAGCATATTCTTGACATAATAAATCGGGATGTGGGTGGAGTTTTTCAATTTGTTTTTAGGGGTTTCAATTTGTTTTTAGGGGGTCACAGTACTAACCAAGAAACCGAGAAAGTCGTGGATCCAAAAGGTTAAGAACCCCCGAAAATGGAATGGAAGCCTGGATTGCATATTAATAAAGTTTCTACTTTAATCCCGGTTTTTTTAAACTTGACAAACAATTGAATGGATAGAAGGATGTTTTGGATTGCAGTGGATGGATATAGTTTCAATTCAATATTCCCGGGTTTTTTTATCACAAAAAAGAGAGACCTTCAAAAATGTATGAGAAATAGCATAGGGCTTTCAACTCTTTGGTTTAATAAAGAATAGGCCTATTTACGGCATATGAGCCCCCCCCCCCCCCCCCCCCCCCCCCCCCCGGCCAAAATAGTGGTACATGTAGCTTCCCGTGCGCACGCACGTGACAATGGTGATAATTTCAAGTAGGCCTACTGGTATCATACGGAATGCAAAACAGTGTTGCTACATTCCCTTGGTCTTCCTGTCTATATTTGACGTGCTTTATAACATCAAAGGTGTACCGACCGTCTCGGCCCCATCAATTGATGAAGCCGACCCAATTGACGAGCCGGATTTAAATCACTTAAGTGGCCAACTCGATGATAATTACCTTGTTTTGGTCATTTTCTCACGGACCTTATGAATGGTTTACCAGCCACTGTACTCGAGTGTTTTTGTCTTAGGATATCTTAAATTTCTTTCGATACTGCCATATTCTAATACTAGAATGAGCTTTATTTAATTTCCATCAATTATATCACAAATATTACCGCAATTCGACCCAGTTTTGCTCGAATTTTGTCAATTTCGTTTAGGCCTAAAAAATATCCAATAGCATAGGCGTGAGCGGGATTTGTCTCGGGGCTTAAAAATAAATTGTATTCGTTTACAACGCTATCCGCGGTAACGCGGACAGGGGGAGCCTGAGGGGGGTGTGCCCCCTTGGAATTGGATTATTTTTGAATTTTCGAACCCATTTGGTGCGATTTGGTGTGTAATTTTGACCACTGTTTTGTTGGAAAGCGTTAACTTCATTTCCAATCAATATTGGCTTATTATCAATATCATTCAAAATTGTGTATTCATATTCAAGCTTTTCCTTTCAATTTTGCAAAAGCATACAACACGGCGTAAGGGTTTAATATTGCGAATAAATTAAATTTGTAAAAAGGATTTGCGCGTAGCGCGAAAATATTGGCTTTTGTCAAAAAGAAAGGTTAAACAAACCGTTCCCGAAGCCATGTTGTTAAGCTTGACTGATAATTAAACAGTGAAACTAATTCAGTTCAGTTTCAGTTTCGGTTTTATTTGTTTTCATCTCGGTAAGCATATATACAATAACAGTTATTTATAGATACAAATATGCAGGAGATGTGGATGCCAGTCTAAAACGCAGAACGTGAGGAAGATGGCACCCAATGATACTAATAATTAATTTTTACAATTTGCTAATTTGCGCGTAACGTGCCAACAATGTCTAAGTTAACACTAAAAAGGTTCAAAAAATGTTTCTGATGCTATCTTGTTCCAATTTAATAACAAAGTAGTATCAAAATAATTGATTGTAAAAATAAAGGTTTAGCAAAACGTTCTTGAAGCTTAAAGCTTGAATAATAAATAAACAGTGAAACTAATGCGCGCGCCGCGCAAAAAATTGCCTATATTGTAAAAATAAAGGTTTAAGAAAATGTTCCTGAAGCTATCTTGTGTGAAACTAATACGCGAAAAAAAAGTATATTTTAATAATAAAAAGATCCAGAAACCGTTTCTGAAGCCATCTTGTTCAAATTAAATAACAAAATATTTAAAATAAATAAAGCTTGAATAATAAAAAAAAACCAGTGAAACTAATGCGCGCGCCGCGCAAAAAAGGTTATTATATAAAATAAAGGTTTAGGAAAACGTTCCTGAAGCTCTATCTTGTGTTGAATAATAAATATCAGTGAAACTAATACGCGAAAAAAAGTATATTTTAATAATAAAAAGGTCCAGAAAACGTTTCTGAAGCCATCTTGTTCAAATTGAATAACAAAATATTTAAAATAAATGGCTTAGTGTAAAAAGAAAGGTTAAACAAAAACCATCGTAGCGTAACGCGCACAAATTGGTTACTTTTACACTGAAATGTTCCTGAAAACGTTCCTGAAGCAATCTAATAAAACATTGAAAACTGAATAAAACATTGAAAACTGAATTTGTGCAATTCAGAGGGCCAAGCTGTTTGGTTTTAACTTGCCATGATGACCTATATAAAACTCTCCTTGCTATCAATATTTAGGCCAACTTTCGTTATACAACACTCACATGGTACAGAGACGTAGAGATAAAGTGAGAGACACTAATAAAAGCTCCCGGCCTCTCCTTTTCCCTCCCCTCTCTTCCCCTTCTCCTCCCCTTCCACCTCTTCCCTCCCCTCCCCTCTTTTTTTTACCCTCTGGAGACCCGGGGGCTTGAGCCCCTAAGCCCCCCCCCCCCCCCCCCCCCCCCCCCCCCCCCATGGGCACGCGCCTGAATAGGCATTTCATTGCTACCGAATAAACCCTACAACTTCTTAGGCCTACAATGCTCACTCAATTTATTATTTCATTTTACTTTATGTTTACACTTTGTCCCACACATCAATCATATTGGTTGATTCTCCCATGAAACCATCAGTAGCGGATACAGGGAGGGGGGCGGAGGCGCCCACCCGCAGATAGGCCTATAATAGGTTCCGTCAGTACATTTGCGAGTTCTACCATGCGATATTTTTTACCAGTTTTAGGACGACCTCAATCCCCCCCCCAGCCCCCCCCCCCCCCCCCCCCCCCCCCCCCCCCCCCCATGAGCAGAATAGAATGAATGAATAAATAATTTAAATTGTTTTTATGTCATGATTATGAGGGGTTTGGTCACTACAAAAAATGTTTAAAATGCATATAAAATCATAAAGGGGCATTGAGAGATACCTATGGGAGTAGAGTGCGCCCTCAATTATCCTGGAAATCAGGGTTTTTTTTGCATCAAAGTAAATATATAGCCTACTTAGGCATATACTAACTACCATCTGAAACAGTTTCCAACATTCGCCGTTTATCATATAAAATTTCATGATTCGGCTAAGGTGCTAAATTCGGAAGATATGCTAAGATTTACTCACGGACTTTCGCGGCAAATTTCAACCCGGAAGTGCCGTTATTTGCTTAGTTTGGCATGAAGGCGATGTCGGAATTGTATGATATTTTGGATTTGGGCTATGTTGATAATTATATTTACGTTATTTGCTCATTTAGTATATCGATACATCTCTCAATGCCTCTTTAAGCTCTGAAACACTGAACAAAAAAGTTATGACTGAAAATTATGAAAAAAGAAAAGAAATTTCAAGCCCAAAAAGGGAAGCGTGAGGGGACGCTAAACATGTTCTTCTTTTTATTTGCCTTAGTTAATGCCGACACAGCTTATGCGCCCAACTTTATAGGCCTATGCAGTATCACCGCTTTTCCTCGACGTTGGGCGCATTTTGTATATAATACAACGCATCAAAAATAATACAATAAAAAGCAGTTACCTCCAAACACTACATGTACGACATCACAAGCCATATCGACTCTCTGCTTGCCGTCATAAATAATAGTTTATTGTTTATGTTGATATACGGCTCAATTGATGACACCGATAAAAACTGCACATTGGACGATAGTATAATGACCATGATGACCGATCACGATGTTGATCGATATTCCCATAGAACTTATGAATAGGCTATACCTAGCCGCTTATCAAGTGTTATTGGCTTTGAATTTAAGGTGTCTTAACACTGCTGTTGTCGCATTATCTTGATTTCGTGTCAACTTAATCAAACATAAAGTAATCGCTAAGAACATTCCACAAGGGGGGATTGATTTGAGAGAATTTTATAAGGGTTTTTAACAGATTTTTACGAAACAGAATATAGGTCTTAAAAATTAGTGTTTTAGAACAAAAATGTTCGCGATTTCCCTCCAGAGTTCTATTGAAAAGTTAAAAAAAAATGCTCACGGTATCAAAAAGGGGATCAGGCACAGAGGTAGAGTACGAACTGAACCGAGAGATTTTTTTATGACGAAAAAATATTTTTAAACTGGTTTTATCGAAATATGTCTTTAAAAAATTGGGGCTTTGGAATGAAAATGTTCGCGATTTTCCTCCAGAGTTTTGAACACCTTTCCAACGTCAGTGCCCTCCCTCCCCCGGGCATTCGCCTACTGGAAAATACAAAATCAACAACACTTTGCCACCCAACTGAAACATATAGGTCCTTACCCCGGTCTTTCGAGTCATTGCGACTGCGCAAATTCCTGGCTTCAAGGTTGATAATATCGCGAGCTTTAGAAGCCACAGTTTCCCTTTGACTGACTAACCAAGAACGATGCACGTAGCACAGAGAGGATCAACATGTTTAATGATTAGCATAATATTTATGATTTCCGGAAGGTCATTTTACCGTCAACAGAATCCGAAATCCACCTTCGACCAAGCGTCACACATTACCGCCGACGTTTGCACAGGGGGATTAGATCCTTGAGACATGCATTAAGCCAAATACTGGTCACGCCAAACTTACGGATTAACGCCTTTGATAATAAACTCGATCGTAACCAACAAGGTTCTCCCCCAATCAACCGTAACACATGATATAATGACCTTAGTACACTTTTGTCCCCTGCGCCGCGGGCAAAAAAACGGGGGCCGCGGTTTGGGAAAAGTCAAGCTACAATGTATTTTCTATGGGAAAACAAAAATTGGGCTACTTTTTGTCGCGGGTCGCGGTTTAGAGGACACTTGGGCCGCGGTTTTGAACTAATCTGAGTTGGCAGCACTGCTTGAAGTTCCTTGAGCCATGACTCAGAGCTCGTAAGACGAATTCAAAACTGGGATGGACCCAGTAAATATATATAGTTATCAGGAATGGAGTAACACTAATATTAGAGGAGAAAATTCAAAATGTGGTATTTCTTAGTACTTCTAAATTCTGAACGGATAGGTTCCACAAAAGTGCCCAAACCCTATATTTTGGAACCCTAAATATTATTATGGAATAGAATAACGACGAATAACGAATCTATATGTATTGGATATAAAATTACTTTGTGTAGCTTTATTCTGAGCCTAGGGCGAACTTGCCCGACCTATGGGCGAACCCCGGCGTCGGGCAAGTTCGCCGTTTTGAGACACTTGCCTTTATCATTTCCCGGTATCATTTACTCTTGCCTTTACAGTAAGGCCTAGAGTACTGAGATCATAATCGTATGTAGCCAAGATATCAATCTTTCACATGATATCAAGTCATTCAATCGTTAAAACTGGCGTCTCTAGACCTCTTCAAATGAAAATAGGCCGAACACTCCCCGCTCTCCCCTATATGGGTAAAAAACAGTTACACATTTCGAGATAATGAGTAGCTTAGTACTGGGGCATTCTGGGAATTTATTTTTGATCGCATAATATTCTATTAAGACAAATAATTGGCCCAATCTATGGACCCCATTTTAAAGCATTTCTTATTGAAATTCTTAACTCGAAACAACAGATCAAAATTTCGAGTTAAGGTGTATCTTAGTACTGGGGCATTCTGGGAATTGTTTTTGATCGCATAATATTCTATTTTAGATGAAAAAATACTGTTTAAAAAAAAAATGGCCTATTCTAAGGACCCCATTTTAAAGAAATTCCTAACTCGAAAAAAATAGGTCAATATTTCGAGTTAAAAGGTGTAGCTTAGTACAGGAGCATTTTGGGATTTGTTTGAACGCATAATATTCTATTTTTTTTATTTCAAAAGACTAGGTTTAAAGCAAATAAACATTGGCTCACTCTAAGGACCCCATTTCAAAGAAATTCTGATTGAAAGTCCAATGCATGGACAAACTGGTCCCCCTGAATGCATTTTGCAACTCATTTTGGAAGACTATTCGTATAAGACCGTATCGTAATTGAAAACGATGCGGTCATTGTATGCGTATGCTACGATACCATGGACTAATCAAAGGGTGGGGACGGGGTGAATGTTATACCGGCGCATCAATGAATAATACGGGAATTCCCCGTCAGTCCGAATCCCCGCCCCATTTTCCGAAACAATTCCATTAGGGTTAAACTCTGCATCGCATCAATACATCAATCATGGTTCATATCCCCATTCCCGGTGTCTATCACTCTTAATTACTACGATCATGCATCAAAATGTAATTAAGATTTATAATTATCCCGTATTTCCATCAATCATGGTACATATTCCCATCTCCGGTGTCAAGCACTCTTGATTACTACGATCATTATCAAACCAATCTTCTTCACCACAGATGTGCCTCCAGTAATTATTGCCTTACAATCCAAAAAAATATAACTTACATTTTAGCAAAGGGTACCTGCGGTTACACTGGATGGCATTTACTCTCTCGTATTCTGTGGACAATAACGTACATCGGAATGCATTGCAAGATTACGTAGACTGAAGGATCCCACTATACATGGCACTATGGATATACCATTTAATGTTGTTTTGGTTGCATTTCTTACAGGTAAGTGTTTACAATATGTAATGGACTACATTGTTTAATGTTCATTCTCGAATTATTATTTTTAAACGAGTTGTAGCTTTCGTCTTTTTATCGTAGCTATATTACTATAAAGCATTAAAAAGCTTGCTTTTAAGCAAGAGCCATGTTAAGTATTCAAAATTAAAATACGATTAAAGTAACCGGAGTGTAAAAAAGGTAAAACCAAGTCTAATTTGGGAAGTGTTACCATTTTATTGTTAGCATGAAATTAGCAGATCCCTTTTAAAGGTATATACAGTATTCCATCTGTGATTCATGAATGTTTTTAAATATTAGTGATAGAACCATAACTGTTTAACCGTTTAAGTGTGTCAACAAGTAAACATGAATCAATAAAGTAACAGTCCACTGATACTCAGTACCACATCGAGGCTATATCTAGCCCCAATGATTTATTTATCGCGCCTGCTTTGAAGAAAAAATATAACGATTTACGTATCGAGCATCATAAGATTATCTATCAAGCAGCATTATATCCCTGTCTAAACATAACACGACAAGTGGTGCGGTATGTAAACCTGTTGTATCGAGTACTCGACACTGTCTCTATACCAATCTCGATATGATAATCCCTACTGCACGGATTAATAACGGGTGGACATTTATATAGCACCCTTACACATTATACAAATGGTACCACGACTATTAGGCCAAACACACAAAGTCTGTTTCCAGTAGCAAGCCTGAAAAGTCAAATGCGAAATTTAAAAACAATCATTCTTATCACGCAACTCGCGATAATACAGAGGGAGGGGTGTGAAAATTGCAAGAAAAAATAATGTTGATTCTTTTTTGCCTCCAAACTTTTTAAGTATTTTCACGGTTACGTATTGGGCCGGATGATTTTTTTTTTGCCACTTTTTCTTCTAAGTAAAACAGTTGAGCCCAATTATATTTATGTAACAATCAATTTGATGGGAGGGGTGTGAAAATTGCAAGAAAAAATAATTTAGATTTTTTTTCTTTCTCTAAACTTTCTACGTATTTTCCTTGTTACGCATTGGGCCGGATGATTTTTTTTTGCCACTTTTTCTTCTAAGTAAAACAGTTGAGCCCAATACGTAACAATCAATACAGAAGGAGGAGGTGTGAAAATTGTAAGAAAGAAAAGAAGAAAAAAAATGATTTTCTTTTTTTTCTTCTACATTTTCTAAGTATTTTCACTGTTACGTATTGGACTGGATGATTTTTTGTTGCCACTTTTTCTTCTTAGTAAAACAGTTGAGCCCAATACGTAACAATAAATACAGAGGGAGCAGGTGTGAAAATTGTAAGAAAGAAAAGAAGAAAAAAATGACTTTCTTTTTTTTCTTCTAAATTTTCTAAGGGTTTTTACTGTTACGTATAGGGCCGGATGATTTTCTTTTTGCCATATTTTCTTCTAAGTAAAACAGTTGAGCCCAATACGTAACAATTAATTATATAGAGGGAGGGGTGTGATAATTGTAAGATAAAATAATTTGGATTTTGTTTTTCTTTCTCTCTAAACTTTTTAAGTATTTTCACTGTTACGTATTGGGCTGGTTGATTTATTTTGTGCCACTTTTCTTCTAAGTAAAACAGTTGAGCCCGGCCAATACGTAACAATCAATACAGAGGGAGGAGGTGTGAAAATTGTAAGAAAGAAAAGAAGAAAAAAATGATATTTTTTTTCTGTTAAATTTGTTAAGTGTTTTTACTGTTACGTATTGGGCTCTTACAAACGCTTTGTCAACGGAGCATAGACATAACTATCTACAACACTAATACACTACATTCAATATAGTACTATTGGGATCAAAGCAAGTGTACATTCAAATATTATTACATCAACTCCATGATTGATATCTATAATTAAACAATTGTTTGCCCGACTGTGAAAGGAGGGTGTTCAGGTGACTCGTTTAGGCACAGGTGCTAATTGTATCATAGCCAGAGCCTAAATCACATTCATGATACATGCCAAACATGGGAAGTGAGAAGGGTGGTTGCCACCCCTGAAGCTGGCCCAGACGCCCAAATTGGCTCAATGTATATGTTAGTGTAAGCATTAGACCAGTACTATATGGTTTCAATTATATACATTGGCGGTAAACGCTCACAATGTTTCTTTGGTACTGCTGCAAACGCAGATGGCTGTGTTGTAATGTAGATCTGATACGCATCACTAGAGCACCAGCCTAAAGCTTTATTAAGCCACTCTGGTAATCCTGCGGCAGCTATGCGATGAAAAAAGTGAAACTAAAGGGTCGATGCCTGTTCTACAGGGTGAGTCAAAACGAAGTTGTACGGGAATGAATATTTGTTTAAAAATAGACCAAACAAATTTGACAAACCTATGAAACACGTATTCAACGAGCAACTTATTCCGCTCATATGACGAAAGAAATCATTGAAATCGATCAATTATATCAGGAGCTATGCCTGATTTAATAAAATAACCCCTTTTTTAGCTGTCCACGGAACGCATAAATTCTCTTGATATCTACCCACTCTAAGTGAGCAGCAAAATGTACACACGGTCATTCATATCCAAATAAGATTAAAGCCCGGGAGTTACAAATGCAGTTGCGAATGGTGTGCCTACAGTGACTACAATAAGACTTTAACCTTCTCTTTTTGACGGATTCTATGATTTTGCATTATGAGAAATAAAACAATTACTTCCTGATATGATAATGAGTTTTAAACATTTTCTTTACTTTGTTCTGTTTTACCTATCGGTGCACAGCTAAAAAAATGGGTTATTTTAGTAAAATAACTATAACTATGGATAGGAATGATTGATTTCAGTCATGCTTTTTTTTTTAGATGATCGGAAGAATATTCTCGTCAAAATATCCCTTGAGTTTTATGTCAATTTTCTTTTTCTTTCTTATATTTAAATCCGTACAACTTCTTTTTGACTCACCTGTATACAATGTGTCCTTCATAATTTGATTGATTAAAGATGGGGATAGCTGGTGTTTATCTTACTTTATAAAAAAATAACCCGGCGGGAACCGCGACATTCTGTTTGGGAGATATGCTGCTAAAACTTTCACTGCACATATCTTTGACAAGGATGGATTTATATAGTTCACGGTCCTTTACCCACCTGATTGGTTTCAATTTACGCAGCGTGATCAACACCCCACTCATTGACCATGCAACGCATCTCTGGCACTGACCGGCTGCTAGTGATAGGCGGTATCCATGCGCGGTAGTAATTCGACAATAACTCAACTTAAATTATTAACTACCATTTCTGCAATTTTAGGTACAAACCGACTATTTTGGCCATATTTGGGATAACAGAATCAGAATATTGCTATAGATGTTTTAACGAGTGTATCTAAGGTAAAACGTCATAATTACGCATGATGTTGATCAGGTGCGCATGCAGATTTCAAATAAGGGTCACGTAGAGGTCATTGTGTTTTTTCAAGTTCGTGTATTCCTAATGGTCCCAGACGGCAAGATGACGTTGTAACAACGTTGGAATATTGTTGAAAAACATTGTATTTGGAAATTGACATCAATCGTAGATTTAAACGTTGATTCAACTTCATATTTCAACGTTGATTCAATGTTGAATGATCGTTGCGTAGTTGAAATGTTGTTGATATCTGATTGAAACTTTGTTGAATTTTTCTTAAAGATGTGCTTGGTGAAGCTTTAAATACCGTATTGTCATTTGGAGCCAGGAAAACTGTAAAACGGGCGGCGTTAACTCTTTGATGAATATACACAACGTATGTTCATTTAATTGGAGAACAAATACTTCCCTAAGTTAATGCCTTCTTAAACAATCGGTGAGAAAAATACGCCTATATCAAATCTAACAAATATATATTGCATGGTACTAACTAATTCATCGACTAATTCAAATAAAATAAAAAGTGTCAATGAACAAGTGATGCAAATTAGCTCATTATCATAATTACAATGGTACCATTGCAAGTATGCGAATGAAACAGTTTGCATAATTTACTCGGCTAATATAAGGCCAAGTAAAATATGCAAATTAGCAAAGACTAATTATTGGAAACATGCATTTTTACCTTTACAGAGGTACTGTATCTGACGTGTTTCTTTCATTTTCTTCATTACCTTGATTTTTTTTCAAAAATCGAGGTATTGTATCTCTGACGTTTCTTTCTTCTTCATCTTCTTTCTATCAAACCAATCTACAAAATGTTTCTTCTCCTACATATTACATGCTACAATCACCTGACTTGGGCAGTAGGACCACTTACTTGACCCTGATTTAAACTCCTCATAGTTTGGTGTCAAAGGTCACACAGGGGTCACTAGGGGTCAACACGTGATTTCCACTTAAAACGCCCTTGCAATTTACTAAAAATGACTAACGATCGTCAGAATCGGTCAACATATTCCTTATGACCGTACTCACATCTCATAGTTCAGTTTTTAAAATAAAAATAAAAATTGGGGTCACTAGGTGTCAAATGTTGATTTTGTAACATATAACTTAAAATGCTTCTTGTCTCAGATGCACATATAAAAACTTCAGCGATCAAAATTGACGTGTCATATAAAGTCACTAGGAATCATTGAACAAAACAAAGGAAATATTTAAGCCATGCTCCAATTTTGATCACATTTGTTGCATCTTATGGGCAATTCCATGTTACTCACGTTACGCTTTTTTGCTACGTAACTCTTTTGGAAGTGCCATATTTTTTAGAAGAACAAGCTTGACAGAATTATTTTTTCTGCAGTATTTACACAAGACCCAGCACTTACTTTATATGCAATTAGAATTGCAATACAAGACATGACTTGGGAGTGAGAAGGAAAACACTTTTGTTACTCACGTTACATTTGATTAGCCATAATAAAATAAAACAAGCCTTCATTCACAAAGTGTCCTCATACAGGATATTTTTGGAAACAAGTTTAACATGGTTGATATAGCTAACAGTAAGATCTACAAATGCAAGGTGAAAATAATCTCATTCGACGAACACTTTTCAGAAAATTCACCAAAATAGCTGTTACTCACGTTACGTTACTCATGTTACTTGTTTTTGCAAATTCAAATTGTATTTACATAGCTCATGTAGATAAGCTCAAAATGTTATGAAATAGTCTTGACATGATGTATTTAATTTCCCAAAATGTTATTATGTCTCCAAACGGTCAATTGGGACCACTAGTTGGACACTTGGACCACTACACAAGTTCACAGGACATTTTGCAAACTCTCTACCTGTTACATGAACAATATCTTGATGAAAATGGTATCATTTTGCATTAAAACAGAAACAATTTGAGAGCTATTTTCTTTTTTGAAACTTAACATTATGTTTTACAAGTGTTAGGTGAAAATAATTGCATATAATTGATGAATTACACCATAGTTATCAAGGTCGCCGAATTCAGCACCTTTGCGCAAAATCAATATTTTTGAACTTGTGAACGATGAACGCAAGAAATATGATGAAAATGCTTTACAATATTTGTGTACATAAGCTATGCATGTATATTTAACACTTTGTCACCAACAACAATGAATATTTTGCTTCAAAAGTGACTTTCAGAGGACAAAGTTACTGCTTTTCTTGTTGAAAAACTTGGAAAGACACGTAATGACCCCTAGAAATAGTGCGTACGAAGTGATGGAAGTGCCAGACTGACATATGACTGATAAATGAATAAAACTAAGTGCAGTAAAAGCAAAAAGAGATCCATTTCTTATTGCTACAACGCATTTTAGGCCGTTACTCAAGTTACATTTTTGTTACTCATGTGACAATTGTTACTCACGTTACAGTTTTCAAACCTCTGCCATTTTAATAAAACTACACATAGCCCTTGTTCCCAGGCAAAGTAGAAGAATAGGGCCGCAGACAATTACAGACCTCGACTTCGCAGACGACATTGCTCTCCTTGCTGACAATCTACGGGATGCAGAGGAACTACTACATCTGGTGGAAGCAGCTGCGCTTACAGTTGGTCTTGGGATGAACGCCAAAAAAACAAAGGCAATGCTGTACAAAGAAGCTCCAACACCAATTAAAACACTGGATGGTAATGATCTTGAAATTGTCCAAGACTTCAAATACCTTGGTGCCTGGATTGCTAGTAGTGAACAAGATTTCAACATAAGAAAGGCTCAAGCTTGGAAAGCCTGTAACAGCATGACAAAAATATGGAACAGTAAACTCCCAAGAAACCTGAAAATAAAGCTGTTTACCACCACTGTTGAATCTGTTTTGACCTATGGAGCCGAGACTTGGACACTAACAGCTAAAATGAGAAAAGCGCTGGATGGTTGCTACACTCGCCTCTTAAGAAAAGCACTTAATGTATCATGGCAATCTCACACCACCAACAAATATCTATATGGGAACCTGCTACCAATATCAGAGAGGCTAAGACGGAGGAGATTAAAATTTGCCGGCCACTGTGCCAGAAGGGAAGAGGAAGCAGTCTCCAAAGTTCTCCTGTGGCAACCCAAGCATGGACACAAGGCTAGAGGACCACCACGAAAGAATTACATCAAGCTTTTATCAGAGGATACAAGACTAACTAGGCAGGACATGAAAAACTGCATGCTTGAAAGACCAGTATGGAAGGCCATCACAGAAGTCCGTCCCTTCGGGACGCCTTAAGCAAGTAAGCAACACATAGCCCATTATATTTCATGTTTTCAAATTAAGTACCCGGAGTATGATTATTATTCCATTTGGCAAAATTTAAATGCAAGGAACAATTGAGTAGGACAACTATTTGATGTTTATCGTTACTCACGTTACATTTCTAACGACCATCGGACACACAGGAGATTCCTCCCAACTTGTGTCAATGCATAGGTATTTTTCATAGTTGGTAACTTGAAACTAAGGTATTATGCATTTCAGAAATCAACAAATATTTATATTTACAGTTAATATTAAATGTAAGAGGTCAACATAACCTGAACACACATTTTTCACTTATTTTTTGTGAAAAAAGCATTTTCCAACTTCTGGTGATCATTTCTTGAAATTTACAAACAAATCATTCAAACATTTGATTGTCCCATATACCTACAAGTGTATACAATAAAATAAAATGGGTAATAAGCATCCAAATTTAATTTAAAATTTTCAGATCATATCACCAATCTATGGAATTGCCCTTATGTATTTTGATAAGAAAGGAAAGCAAGTAAATCATGACATTTGGGGTCAAAGGTCAGGAAAAGGTCACTATGGGTCATTGAACTATACAGGGGCAAAATGTTAAACATGCTCCGATTTTGATCTGATTTGCTGTATCTTAAGTCTTTTGATAAGACAAGAAAAATAATCAATCATGACTTTGCGCTCAAAGGTCAATAAGGGTCACTCAATGCTCTTGCTCTTTAGCGAAATGAGCCAGGACCGTCTGAATCGTTCATCATATTCATCATGACCGTATACATAAATAATACTCCGGTTTTTAAAATGTAAAAATATTTGTCAATTTTCACTCCTCTTATTCAAAATACTTCTTGCCTCAGAGGAAATTACTGATAACAATCAGAATTGGTCCAAAAATTCCTTGGTTCCATGCACATACAATAATTTTAAGCGATTAAAGTTAACGTGTCGTATGGGGTCACTAGGGGTCATTGAACTTTACATGTGTAAGACTCAAGGCATGCTAGGAATTAGATCGGACCTGTTTTATCTTATTTGGTTTGATACGCCAAGACAAAAAGTAAATCATCATAACCAGGTCAAAGGTTAAGAAGAGGTCACTAGGAATCATGTTCTCATAAAAGAAATCAAGGTGCCCTGGTCTTAGACTAGAACTAAATCTAGTTATCACTCCATTCAACCACGTTGAATCAACGTCAATAATCAACGTTACTTCGCAAAGAGTAAAAGCAAGATATACCAACAGGGTGTGTGGAAACGGTAAATAACGAGGGAAATAATGCGATAATACAGATAAATAACAACAACAAAAAAACAATAACACACGGAAATGCACGGGGACAAGCAATACAAATTGCTGTGCAATAAAACAACAAAGCTATAACATAACAATGAAGACCGACGTTTCAAGTGGATATACCACCCTTCATCCGGGACAAAATAGAAAGAAAAATAAAGTGTTAAGAACTATAAAAAAGATAATGATAATAGTCCACCGCTGTAATTATAGCACAATGCCAATAATAGATGTTAACTACTAGACACCCAAGTTAACACATTTATAACAATGAAAAACTAAATATGGAATCAACGTTAATTCAACAAAGCACAAATTATACTTGAGATGATGTTGAAGAACATGTTGTTCAACAACGCAAATATTTTTCAACGTTGAAATATGGTTGAGTCCTCGCTGTGGGGAGGGGGAGGAGGGAGGGGGGAGGGGGCATCTGATGGCACGTACCTGGCATACTGTATACATGTATAAATAAAGGCAACCATACGAGTCTGAAAATATATTGAGGAGAGAGGTAATAGAAGGATGATGGCGAGACACTTGCGAGACACTAACAGAAGAGAGATAATTGGTTGACGTTTCGACTGGGTAAACCAGTCTACATTTAGTAACCTTATTTAGGTCGAAATTCATAACCTGTTAAAGGTTATGAATATTGAACACATTTACTGAAGTCCCCCGTATCATGCACCGACCTTTTATCTTGTTTGAATTCAGAAGTAATGTATCTGATGGCCAACGGTGAAGTGTGTTACGTTGGACAACGTAGCACCATTAAACACAAATGGAGTTATACTTTGACCCCTCGTGACCCCTGTGCATGTACCAGTCTCATTCTTTCCGAAAACAACAATGAGGATAAGCTACTGTCAGATGATCTTGCGATTATAAGGAAATATTTAGATGCAACAGGCTGTACAGGTAGGTTGGAAGGGCTGCTATGAAAAACTACCATTTTGAGTGAAACTTCCAATGTAATTTCAACATTTAGCGAAAGTCATATCTTGGGGTCATTTAACAAGATTTCGGTATGTCAGATGGCGCCAAATCATCATTAAGGGGAAGGATTGGTGTTTGAGCACATAAAACCATGGAGCCGGGTTATTGATATGGTTGGCATGGTAAGCAGGAATCGACCAATCACATAAGTTTGCATCATAGTTTAAATTTGGAAAAGTAAAATAAAAATATGGCTTCAAGGCTTCGTGTAAGAGTCAAATCTGACTACAATATGACATTTTGTTTTCGAGTTATGTCTTTATGTTAATTGAGAGTTAACATGTTGTTGGAAATCAAGTGAATCAAAATTGAGGCATTTGTTCTCCTGCAATTATTATTAATATTCTCTTAAATATAACTGGGTGAGGAAACAATAAAATACATAAGAAATCTAGAACCGAACCTCCGATTTAAGTCTAATAAACAGCATTTAAAGGATTTAATATCATATAATTTAACACAATAATTAATAATCTACTTGGATACATGATTTTGCCACTTTGCGACGGATGACACCACCCCACCCCTTTAACCCTTGTCCTACTATTAATTGTTAAAACCCCTCATGGTCATGCTGGTTTGATAAGCTAGCTATCTACCTGTGTTTTGGCGTTCTCTATTTCATACGTTGTCTAGTTCTAAAATTGCCTCCCTATCTACTAATAATCGTCGTCTACCCGTTAAATTGACAATGTCGTCGGTCAATATAGTTATAGAATACGACGGGTAACCGTGTACAAAACAAATATCAATAGCTATATTCAGAGATTTATTTGTACATTAATACTTTACATTACGGTTCCGTGCCCTGTATAAAATACAACTTTCTTGACCACGTCTTTGATGACATATCCAGGGTAATAAATCATCCCCTCCTACACCATTTATCTGATTTATTTTACACCAACTGTGTCTTGCCAGCATGGGTGCTACCATTTCCACCGCTATCCTAAGCATAGCTCAAGGCTCTTTAGTGTTGGCGTAACTAGAAGCTCTATATACTACTTTTGAAAATGTTCTTATGATAGCAAATTCCAACTTTTAATTTCAATTTGTCATAAAACTAGTGCTATATCATATTTTATAAAAACAAATGTTCAAATTTCGAAAAAAAATCACATTATATTATCCAAAGAGCAGATTTTAGTTTTAAAACTAGCCCAAATCGGGCGGAAAATCACCACGTGTGGAGAGTCATGTGGTAATACTGCAGCCCCTCAGGCTTGATTCTAGTTCCACCGCTGTCACACTCAAGGTCCCCAGCATGCGGTCAATACTAGCTACTAGCGTCATGGCCAGTTCAACCTATCAAACTTGGGCTTTAACCTTACAGGCAACTGGAATGTAATGACGAGAATAGCCATTAATTTCCTTGTATTGATACACATTTGTCAATCAATTATCCTTCATTATAAATTCGTTATATAATAGTCTGGTTCATCAGTGTATTAACATTGCATATATCGCTAAAGTAACGACAGCTGGTAATTAAGTATCCAGCATTCACCATGTTCATGTGTGATTACCTCTGAAAATGTAGTTATCGGAATTCAAAAATATTTACTTTCGTTGGTCCTAGATGCGTATGTATATTAAACAAGTTCTTGATCCTATTAACTATTTTTCCCCTTGATATGCAACAGATCACGAGAACCCGGTTATTACCAGCATTCCTGTCGATATCGTGCAAAACACCGACGCCGTAGCTACAACAACGGTGACTTGGACTGCGCCCTCAGCGAGTGACAGCTCTGGTTCGCTAACAACATCAACCCAGAGCCTAGGTGAATCATTCCCTACCAGCATTCCTGTCGATATCGTGCAAAACACCGACGCCTTAGCTACCACAACAACAGCGCCCTCAGCGAGTGACAGCTCAACAACATCAACCCAGAGCCTAGGTGAATCATTCCCTACCAGCATTCCTGTCGATATCGTGCAAAACACCGACGCCTTAGCTACCACAACAACAGCGCCCTCAGCGAGTGACAGCTCAACAACATCAACCCAGAGCCCAGGTGAATCATTCCCTAATCGACATGTCGGTGTTTCAGCACCGGAAGCCAAACTGTACCAACAATTTATACCAACAATTTTAGGAGCGTAGCTACAATTAAGCCGATGAGTTAACATTTCGCCAGTAATGTAATTACTATTTGCATTGTGGGATTAACATTTTGGTACAACTCGGCTTCCGTCGCTGAAACCCTGAAACCGCGTATTGGTGATGTGATGCAATCAATCGACTGTGTCAGTCAAAGCCTTCTATCTATTAACAGAAAAAAAGATGAACTTTGATTAAATAAACCGTCATTAAAGGTATTATATGTGATCTTTCCAGGGAACGCCCTCAACATCGAACAATGTGTTTTTAAAGTGAAAATAAACTATCGGATTACCGACAACTTATTTTACTCTAGTCTAAATTCACTCTAAACCATGATTTTGAGGTAATTAGGAATCGTATCGCTCTGTAACTTGGAATGTATGTACGATTTATGATCAGAAATGTATTTTTTTGAGTCAAAATGCCCAACATGTTACTCAACTGTTGAACATATTGGGCATTGATTACTCAAATGTTGAACTGTTGCATAGTTACTCAACGTTGAGTAAACGTTTACTCAACATTTTAGCAGCGTGGGTTTTTGTGGGGGTTGTAATTAAGTTGTGCATGGGAATATTGTAGGGGAAAAACGGACTCAAGACTTCAGATAAATGTATGTGGGATTGTCTGTGAGATTTATAATAGTATTGCATCTGCGCAACATGTTGCCATGCGATATGGAAACTTCGCCTAGAGTAGTGTTATGACGCGAATTTTATATACTCGCATGGCTGAGAGGTAGCGACAATACACGCTAGAAAATAGACGAAGGGCAACGCTATAGAGTTTACTACATATACAATGTAATTTACACGAATCAATCTGAGCTTCTAGTACATTAAGAAGACTTCTCCTGTTGTCATAAAGAACTGACAACGCCCAATCAAACTTAACATGGCCTAGATGAATAGCTGACTGTTGAGTTGATGTATCATCAGGGATTCTATTAATTTTGGGATAGGAAAGTCCTATACTGACGTACGTAGCGAAAATGGTCCCTTTTGCATATTTAGATAAATTAGGGTAATCGTCCGGAATGCGTCCGTGACCGGCGCTGACGTCATTTTTGGTCAGCATAGAATTGGTGGCGGCTGTTCTCGCGGTAGATTTACACACAGCTTACGATCAAAAATAATACTGACACTGGAGTTGGTTATCCAACGCAATTTAGTTCCAACGTGTGATGAATTTTATGGGGTCATATAATCAAAATCCATTCTAACATTGAAAGCAACGAAATTCAAAATTAACGGCCGTTCGTGTCCACCATCGTCTGCTACAATCACGCCTTATCGGTATAGCGCCACCAAGGCTATGCTGACCAAGTTTTAATTTAAAAATGGCTTCCGATCGGCAAGCTGAGTGGCAGACCCCTTGTATCATGCGACGAGAATCATAGTACCGGAACTGCCAACGCAAAATACATTAGGATTCGAGTATACGGCGTGAAAGTGTTCCCGGGTCTAACCATTGCGGTCTAAATTATAACTATGGAAATACCTATAATGATAATTATTAATGTATGGACACTACAAGTCTAACCTATTACAGAGATGTATGACGTGTTATACAATTAACAGCAAGCGCTTACATACAAGAAGAAAGCTTCGTTAAAGCGGCACTATATTATGAAACATTGTCATTACCCGCTATCACTTAGACTGAATTTAACTTAACAGTATAATGTCACCTTGTGAATAATTGTTTCATATTTTACCTGACAGAAATGGAGAGCCCCGTTATAGCCAATACACCGGGTAACATCTTCCAAAACACCGACAGTGGCCGTGCAACGGCTGTAGTGATTTGGGAAGCGCCCTCAGCAAGTGACAATTCTGGTTCTGTTACATTAACATCTACCCATAGCCCAGGCGACTCCTTTCGTATCGGTTATAGCAGTGTTACTTATACAGCAATTAATCCGTCGGGGAACACAGCCATAGAAAGCTTTACCATACAAGTTAAAGGTGCTGTTACTATATAAAGTGTTTGACAATCAATTATCTCATGTATACGTCGGCAACAAATACTAGCATAAACTTGATCGAATGACGAATATCGTTATAGTACATGGCAGCAAAGCGTAGCAACGGCTAAAATTAACTATACTATAATAACACCGGCAACTTGTTTTCCCAACCACTGCCAGGATGAAAACAGTGTATAATATTAATTATTGCCTCAACCATTTACTAAAGGTTGCCTTATTCCAGAGCCCAGCAAGCACATTGCACAGCGTACGCGTCGCCTAATATCGGTTAGACTGATTCAAGAAATATATATAAATGTGATCACGCCTACATATGGTTTAATAGTAAAACATCAATGATATCATGTTAACAATCCAACATTTGCAGAATGTGTTGTCGACGACTGCTATTTTTGATATAAAGTGACACTAAAGGTCTATTAAAACGTTGAAGTACGTCATCCACGAGGTGTAGGAGTTTAGGTAGTAAAAGACATAGATATGTATCTGACCTGACCAGTTAATTCTCAGGAGAGTAACTCATATCCTCCGTTCGTATGGACTATTGCTGGTATTAAAAAACCACCAAGATTTTAATAAGAATTTGACATTTCGTCATTAATCGTACGTTAAAACTTCACTACCGTAAAACGGGGTGAATATAGGCACATGGGGGTGAATAGAAACGTTTTTTACATGTCACCGGCCAGTTTGTGTACGGGGTGAATAGAGACATGGGGGCCCATATCCCTATTCACCCCGTTTTCGGTACACAAACTGACCGGGTGACATTTAAAACAACTTTTCCCATTTTGTCCCTATTCACCCCATGTCCCTATTCACCTCGTTTTACGGTACTTACAGATATAGAATCACCAGTAATCTGGGACATGATTGGAAACAGAATCCAGGATGCCGACGAAGGCGTTGCAACAGCTGTTGTAAATTGGAGACCGCCGACGGCCACCGACAACTCTGGAACCGCAATATTGACATCAAGCCATGACCCAGGATCACTATTTGATATTGGTATCACAACAGTTGTATACAGGGTGAAGGACAATTCGGGAAACATTTTGGAAAAATCATTCAGTGTCACAGTTGAAGGTATGAAGCATAACTTTGCACGGTGTTTGGAAACAAATCATATAGATTCAAATATGGGCGTATTTTTGTGTGGTTTTTTTTTCTTCCTTTTTTGTAGATGATATCACGTCTGGATAAAATTGTAATTACTAATATTAATGCTAGACCTTTTATGAGCATAGTAGATGCATACCTACCGGTAAAATTTCATCAGCATCGGATAATAGACTCTTTGTATTTGGTATCGGCCTCTAATTTTTTTGGATGATGGCCGCTTTGCAAGGTATCCACCATACCGGCTTACATGCGGGGCTAAATGTAATCAAATTATTGTTGCAGTTATTTGTAATTCGAGTATATCTGTCGGCCTGAAATAGTTCAGATTTAAGACTGCAGATAATTGCGTAAAATTGATTGATCAATATTATATAGTCAGTGGATTGATTTATATTTCTGTTTTTGAAATCCAATGTTCAATGGGTGTGCGTTGGGATGTCTGTACGATCGCAAATCTTGTATTATTTGCACCGCGGGCAACATGGCATCTGGTATGGAAACCTCACCTATTACAAGAAAGTCATTTCTATGCTCTATGTGGCTTCTTCTGGACAGTGACGTAACTTAACAGGCACTGCTTTTACGCGCGCGTGTGAATCTTCCGTCTTTCAAAGCTCGTGTGTTAACGCCAGCGCCTCGAGTAGGCCCGCGCTTCATACGCTGCAATTGTAAAATACGCAGTTACGTCACTGTCTTGTGATGATCAAATAGACTATAGTAATTGTTTTCGACTTTTGGTAAAATTGAGGTGTTTTTTTTACTTTGGTAAGTTATTACGGATCTGTAAAATGTTACACAACCGCTGTTTAGTATATGAGTCTAGCAACTGTTGTGTAAACAATTTACACATCCGAGTTGTGTAATATCTACACAACAGTTGTGTAGTATTTGTAAACAATAATGTGTAAACTTAAGCTTACACACTTTTACAACGTTTTTAATTTTCAGTTACACGACGATATAATGTTGCACTAATTTACCAACAAAAGCCAACCGATAGAATCACTCACACTAAATACTTTTTACTACTTCGTATTTTGTATTGAATTTTTTCAAGTGAAACATATTACTTACCGTCACATTCTTGAACCAACTCTCCAACACTCCTTAAGCAAGACCGACGACACGTCACCATTTCGTTGCCAGTAATTTTGATCACAACAAGGGTAATTTGTGTCTCATTCTTATCACGTGCTTCAAAGTCTACACAACTGGTTTTTTTTTAATTCCGTTATCGCGGCAATTCAATTTTTTTATAATCGAATTACATTTTACACAACCTAGTTTTCTACTAGTAATAACCCGGGGTATTAAACACAATTGGATATGATTACACAACCTTGTTTAATAATTACACTTGGTTGTTTAAAAATCTGTTTACACAACGTTTTTTTACACTTGAGAATAACAGTGTAGTATTACAAACAAGGACATCACAACAAATTAATTAGAGCTTTAATGTTTTTTTCAATGTTAGCTGTTTGTAAATACCCAGTCGGAATGGAGAATGGTCCAAGTAGTTGGTCGGCCGCTAATATTGATGATAACCAATGGATACAAGCTGATATGGGTGTTTCTAGATCTATATCGGGAATAATATTACAAGGAAGAGAAGATAATCCAGAATGGGTGGCAGAATACAAGGTGTCACATAGTATCGTCGAGGGCGTCTGGAAGTTTGTGAAAGATATTGACCATATCTATGATACCGTGAGTCCAATCATATCATTACTGTTCTTTTGATTTAAGTGCAAATTGGCAAATTATTTCGAGGAAGGGTATTTAACGAATCGACATGGACACGTTAATTTGTGATTAAATCTAGGAACTAATTTTCGTAGCCCTTTTCAATCGTACTCACTTCCATCTTACTTAATACGCATCACCGGACATACACTTGCCCCCCCCCCCCCCCCCCGCCCCCCCCCCCCCCCCCCCCCCCCCCCACCACTTGTATCGTCATTACACATGGAGACGTGCTGTCGATAATGAAATGAGGTTCGGGAATTGTTCTTTTCTTTTTTTTATCTCGCTTTTTCTACCTTGCTGCACCTATTTCCACCCATTCTGATTTATTCCAACCCTTTTTTGACTTAATTTTGCGATCTATTTTATTTCGCGAATATATTACAGGCTCAAAGTCGCAAAGTGGTTATGATTTTTACTTGATTAAATTAAGGGGCTGTTAACCTTCAGCATAGCCTCAGTAAAACTACCGAAACTCCCTTATTATTCATTTAATCTATATAAAAGTATACATTTATTTTCCTATGCAAAAAATTGACCATTTTGGAGAAAATTATAAAAAAAACCCGTTTTTTGACCCATTTTAGGTTCTGCAAAGATAACTCAAAATATATTTTGTCAAATGTTGTCATACTAGTTTTATTATATTCCTAATAGTAATACTATTCCCTAGGAATAGTTTTTGGTTTTTTTTAAATCTTTTTTTTTTAATACTTTTTTGAATTATCGACCAAAAGGTACCAACAAATGTGATTAAATGACTAATGAAGACGTTATAGCAGTTTTACGGAGGCCGTACCTGAAGGTTAACAGCCCCCTTAAGTAACTGCTTAACTGAACATGCAAAAGTAGTTAATCCACAAAAATTACCAATTGCAATAAAGAGCAATTTGGCCTGATTTTGCAATGTGTTTCCAGATTCAGAAACCTACCGTATTACAGGTTGCCATATTTGGAATTTTTTTGGACTGTTGATATAGTTGCTATTCTGTGGCAATTTTGCAGGTGTTTCAAGGAAATTCCGACATATATACCACGGTGACCCGTTGGTTACCATACCATATTTGGGCAACCAGAATCCGTATAAATCCTACACAATTGAATGCGTCGATTAGCTTGCGATTTGAAGTTATAGGCTGTAAAGGTAGGTTAACCGAATGCATCTAGAATGACATGGTAGTAACATGGGATTATGAACATTCTGTATTCTCCCATGCCAACACTTGCTGTTTATTCCGTCCGAAACACGATAATAATATTAAACTGAACATGGTAATTATCATGAGATTAAGGTAAATCATTTTACACTACTATTAGGCAACAAAAAAAAGCTGACTTGCCCTTTCCGACCGACCTGAACTTTCGGAAATCTAGGGTCGCTATTTTTATTATTATTTTTATTCAAAGTAAAGAAGAAGAAAAAAAAGAAGAAAAAAAGAAGAAAAAAAAGAAAAAAGAAAACAATTTGAAAGAAGCACATAACAATAAAGAAAGATGAAAACGTGTTTTTGAGTAGTATCTGCTCGTTTTTTTGTTTGTTTTTTAAATTATAAAACTAAAATTTAAAATTTAAATTAAAACGTGTTTTTGTGAAGTATCTCCCTGTTTAAATTTAAAAAAATAAAAATAAAAACAATTCCAACCGTCCGATCCAAACTCTGGCCCTGAAAGGGCAAGTCAACTTTTTGTGGGGGGGGGGGGGGGGGCTTTATGTAATTCTATGTATTGGCAGTGATTTGCTCGTACAAAACCAATAAACAGAGGGCGGGCAAATTTGTAATATATAATTCAACAATTAAAATAAACATCTCCCACGTTCTTCCCGTGATTAACTTCGATGAGTATTCACTTGGCAGTAGTATTTTCTTGACGGTGTCTTACAATTCTAGATGCTGGTCATAGTAATACTCTTGCCCATTCATAGTAATGGTTTTCCTATTGACAAATATTTAATCATATTGAACCAGTCGATATTTTATATGGCCAATATTCCGGTCCGAATTTAACGTAATAATATAACGTACCATTCATCTTGCAATGTTGTTATATTTCATATGATCTTGTCATAACATCCTGTTTTAAATTCAGCTCCTTGTAAGTATCCGTATCCACTCGGTATAGAAGACCGCAGAATACCTGATAATCAAATCTCAGCTTCGAGTTATTACGCATCAGACAACCTTCCAGTTCATGGTCGCCTTAATCTACCAGGCATGGGCTGGTGCGCAAGTGATAATGACACTAATGCATCATGGATACAAGTGGATATGGGTGAATCTGTATCTGTAGCAGGAATAGTAATGCAAAGTGAACAATACAATACTCAATGGGTTTTGACATACATAGGGGTGTCGAAATACCAAGTACAATACAGTAATGACGAGGGTTATACGTGGCTGTATGTGATGGACATTACTCATCAGGAGGATATGGTAAGATTGATTAGCTCGTATTCATAAAAATCAGCAGTTGCTTTCACTATTACCATTTACTTGAATTTTGATGTATACAAATAAGCAAACTCTAGAAATTGTTAGCAAAATAGCTACTAATTGTTATAAGAAAGTTCATCAATAAATTCATGAAAGGTTATTCATAAAGACTCATAAGAACGAGCATTAACTTGTGTTTTTACAAGCACCTCCATTTGAAGCCTGTCCTTTTGCCAACACAATCATATTTTGATGCCATGTATCTACCTGTGAAATGACAATCTAAGGTGTATAACGACAGGACTGGTTTGACCGTACTAAAGTCAATCCTACCACCTACAGAACATTTACGTTTGACAAGGAACATAAATAAACCCTCAACATTCATTAAAAAAGGGATAAAAAGGGAAAAAAATCACAACCAAGAATCATCTGCCACTCTACGTATCTCAAACTGTAATCAAAATGTAGCACTTAAATTTTTAGGCTGACACGAATAGATTATTCAGTATATATCATGTATACACATGACCATCGGAGCTTTTATTGTAAGTAAGTTATTCAGAATTTGCTAGCCGTGACAAGTAACAGGTCTTCTCGTAAGCAAAAGCTTAAGAGCTGAGATTTTGTCAACCGCTGACTATGTGGTCCACTATCAGGGTTATGACGGTTAGTTTAAGCGCTTGGGTCATAATTATGTCCTGTGCATTATGTCTATTTTATAGTCACTTTTCAAAAGTCACATTTTCAATACACATACGCGGGAAGAAAAGACCACATGTTACCTGTTCATAATCAAATAGCCCGCTCGCTCAGGCACAACCGAACGCAGTTGCACTCACTGTCTGATCAATATCCATTTCTTTCCCGGCCATTCAGAGTGCCACGCACAGCATTTTCTCGCGGCTTGCGTGCGTTGAAAATGTGACTTTTGAAAAGTGACAAATTTTCTTTAAATTGTGCTAATCATGGTTTATCTTTTTTGTTAGGGGGCAAATTTGGTATCAAATTATGCCTAAAAGATTCATCTAAATGCCTATCTAGCCTGTTTGGTCAAAAACAAATTGAATGTTACTCAAAATGACATAAACAAAGTGGTATACTTTCTTTTGTTGAACCCTTTATGTACCGAACCTTTGTTTGAAATTAATTATTTACAGGTATTTGACGGGCCGTCAGAATCTGGCGAAACCACAGTTACCAGAATGTTCCACTTGCCTGTCGTGGGACAACATATCAGAATACTACCAACGGAGTGGGATAGTGATGCTCTGGGTGCTGCCTGCTTACGTTTCGAAATACTTGGTTGCAGTGGTAAGTATTGCAATACTATGAAGCTCTAGATCGTAGCTGGGTAGTAGGGTAATAGATGGTTTACACTTGAAAGTTAAAACACCACGTTTTTGTAATGTAATTTATTGTTTACTATTAAATTAAGAAACAAAAACCTAATGTAAACAGATGGACATTTAAATGAACTTAATTTGACCTAAGTTAAACATTTGACATAAGTTATTTTGGAGAATACACTCCGTGCAGGGAAAACTTGCACAAAGCGCACAGATGTGCAACTAATGGGTGGTTTATTTCTAAAATTAGGACAAACGGATTCTGACTATGCTCTATTAAAAATACTTGTATTTTTAAAAGATGATATCAGATTTATCTCCAAATAAGGACATATCTATTTACGTTCATATGCCTAATTATATAGCAGCCGTGTTGCCTTAGTTACATGAATACAGTACGTTTGGACCCAGAAACACACTGTATTCATCATCTTACCAACCATTACTACAGGGTGTGTCGAAATATTCAGGTTCCGATTTTACCGATTTTTAAAACCAGTTAATATACAAAAATAAATATAAATATTAACAATTCATGATGGCCTATAAGCATAGCAGAATCTATGACGAGCGAAACTCAATTAAATAAACGCGAGGATCAAGCAAACGATACCAGCCGAGTAAGTGAAGAATTAATAATATATTTACTATAGATATGATATTTATATGCACAGTATGAACGCATTGCTAGTTATAACTTAGATATTCATTTCATTCAAATTCTTTGAAATTCAAGCGTGTTGATACGCACAATGCCTACAATCATGACAATGGAAAATGGAGGTATATTTGGAACACTTTGAATTGCGCGCTTTTTCGTTAATATGTTGTAACGTTGGTGCCTATCTGGACTAGCTATTACCTGGTCAGTCATGCTCGACTAACATAAGCTAGTCCATCCTGATCGGTTGCTATGGGAAAGTGACCATTTTGAAATGCTGAGAAATACTTGGTTGTTTGACATGGTCGGCATTTGCCAGTGTCGACTAGTTTGAAGTACCGCTTGACTAGAATATAACTAGTCAAGCACGCTGGACTAGCCACGCTGACTAGTTTTAAGCTTGTCAAGCATGTACCTGACTAGTTTATGATATCAGTGTAGTTTCTTGCCAGCAATAGAGAGTATGTTGCTCTCAGGGCTGTATTTGATCGTCTATGGTCTTATTTATTCGTTTATGCATAAGTAAATAGACATTATGTAATGGTCTAGTTGGTAAACTCTGGGGACTATAAAATAGCCCAACATCCACTTGATACATTTAGTACGTTGTCTCCTGTCTTTATTCTGACACTATCTGGTGATATTTACACTTGTGGCGGTTGTTTGCAAAATGTGATTTATTTTCTAGGTTTTTGTGTCGACCCACTCGGTTTGAAAGATGGGACGATACTGGATAGTAAGCTATCGGCATCATCTATACGGAATGGGTATGATGCATTTGCCGCGCGGTTAGATGGGCCACTGGGTTGGGCTGCATTGACAAGCGACAATAGCCAATGGTTGCAGGTGGATTTAGGTGTATTTAGGTCTATTTCGGGGTTAGTTATACAAGGACTAGGAGACGAAGATAGTTGGGTAACAACATACACGGTTAGGTATAGCAACGGTCTATGGCAAGACGTGTTGGACGTTAATGGCGATCAAATGGTAAGATTATGATTTATGGACGTACAATGTCAAATGGACATCTTTACTTTGTTAAAAATGTTCATCAGGACTTTCATTAAATAACACCAGATTAGCATGACAAGTGGAATCATTATATCTATGTCTATCTTGACGAGACGATGACGTCATAATAAACACGTTTTGTCCTCTCGAGGTAAATACATACATGTACACCCCCGCATAAAAGGGCGGTAGGGGTTTGCTAACGTAACTCACTCTAAAGATGAAACAATAGTTTTGTAACACGGTTTAATAATCAAATCTAAACAGAGATGCAAACTATGCATATGTTGATACTATTTTGCAATACATACCAAACCATAAGGGAATAAGGATTCTAACATGTACTACTATTATAGGATCCAAGACTATAATATTAAGATATTTTTCGAAATGGCGATTTGTAAGTATTGTAAGGTGACAACCCTTGAACTTTGACGACTTACGGTACTCTCTAAAAGTACGCGCGCACATAACAACGCTGGGTTATACGCACAACGCATACACCGGCGACTTTGTGTAGGACACGCTAACGCGATGATCATACGCACTAAGGGTATTATCATTCGGATGAATTAAGCCCCGCCTCTAACTATACACCATTTTCTCATAATGTATGGACGTATCGGGTGAAAATCAGCCAAAAACCAATCAAATTGCCTGCTGATCCAAACCCACAACCACTATACAAGATTGCTCATTCAATTTTCCTATACACTTACAGGGTATACATTGAAGAATTGCAGGTATCATGGTTTGTTCAGGAGTAGCTCCTGTATGGTCAACATGATGTTAACATAATTATTGTCATGTTTAAATAATAGGTATTTAATGGATCGTTTGATAGAGAAACACCAGTAACCAGTCTGTTTGTGTCACCTAGTACGACACGATTTCTCCAAATAGTTCCTATGGAATGGCATAACTATATCGCAATACGACTTGAAATACTCGGCTGTCAAGGTAATTTACACCTGCTAAACCCGAGGTTGATAATTCATACCGCTCTATCTTCAGCCACAGTGGAAACCTTTTTGGTATGTGTAATCATTTCAAAGATTCACTTGAACCCCATGATAAAAAAAAGAGTCTTAAGAATCTGATATTTTGTTTTGCAGAACCATGCGAGCTTTTTAATATTCCAATACGTTATATAATGTATAGGCCTATAAAGGTTCTTTTTCTTTCAAATTGTCAACATCAAAATCAAGAATTATATTTATTCCATAAAGCATAATGCAAATTGGTACAGTCTAGTTGGTACGGCCGAGTACACCAATGTCGAGTAGCTGAAGAATAGCGCTACCTCACTAGTAACTGAGGCGTAACTTACAATTTTGAGGGCACCAAACCGGGGTAAGCTACTAGGATAGTTAGTGGCGAGTAATTTACGCTAACTATTATACCTGACCGGACCCAAGAGTAAGTTGGGGCGTAACGTTTTATGCCACAATTTAGTCGATGTAGCAGTGGCATAAATTTGTTGTAGACATTGGAGAAGATGGTACGCTGAAGCGGCAGGACCAATTGCGCTTGCATGCACAGGGGAGTCTATCTGAGGTAGGATGTGACCCATAAGCTGACAGATTTTGTATTTTTTAAAACTCCATTCATGCATTTGATGAATACTTTAGTCAACATTTAGATCAACGCCTTTTGCCCATTCTAACACTAATGGCACCGATTTTGGGTCATATTTTGACCAAAATGTACTAACTATCCCAGGATTTTAAATAATGACTAAATAATTTTTTTTTAAAAACTTCTTATTTTTTGTATTAATTCAAAACTCATGAAGCCAGGGTTTCAACATTAATGTGAGTGGAAGGGTAGAGGAACAAAAAAGCATATCGTGCCGTGCGTGGGGATCGAACCGGGGTTCTGTGGTTTACAATCGAAGGACAAGGTATCCACGCCACGGAAGTATTTGTGTTAAGAGATGTGTTATAATTGTATATACCATTAAACTACTTGTTTCCACCAGGTACTTGTGTTTGTCATTAAAATTGTGCTTTTTGGTGCAATATTTGTATGTGCCTCTCGCCCAAATTAAGTTTGTAATGTCATGATAGTCCTTATTTTTGAAAAAGCGGTAAACAACTTAGCGAACTTTTTGGCCAAACAAATGCCGTCTTTTTTGTCCGGAACGCAGGCCGACTCAACGTAATTCTTTATGTACACTCACCTATGACCTAGCGAGTGACGACACATTTTAAATATTACGGAGGACCATTCACGTCAGAATTGTAGAGTAAAGTATAGGTTAACACTTGGCATACAGGGCGGTTCAATAAAACGTCGACAGTTTGTTGAAGCCATTTTTTTAAAAATTCTGTTGATTTTAAAAATAAAAATAAATATTGAAGAATCTTTTTTTTTAAATCTACAGAATTTTTAAAAAAAATGGCTTCAAAAATCACCTGTATGCGACAACTAATTTTGTAAGGGGACGATGCTGATTAATGTCGCTAGTTACTATTCTGTTGTTACTCGCCAGTTTTGCTCTCAGAATTACATCGTGAGTCAGTTACGCTACAGTTAGGGAATAACTGCTAGGGAGGTAGCTTAGGGAAGACATCAAAACTCGACCGCCCGTTGACCGCCGGTTACGGTCAATTCTGCCCGGTTCTTTCAGGTCAACCCCAGCGGAAATCAATAGCTGTATTGTACTGGTTATCAACTGAGACTTGAGAGCCCATTACTTCAAGATTTCATTGCTCACGCGTGTGACGAGGCACTTTCAACCGGTCGTGTTCACCAGAGTGTAACTATTTGACCTCATTATGTGTGTATATTATAACAGATGACACGTTTTGTGAGAACCGGGCGGAACCTGCCGTAACCGGCGGTTGCCTGGCGGTCGAGTTTTGACGTGATTCCTTACCACCCTATTAAGTTACGCCAGTTTGGCGCACTCGGCCGATAAACTCCCATGAAGACAGAACCGCAGCTAAGAAATTGAACTAAGAAACCACAGACCACGTACAGTTTAGGCAGTTGTAGGACTCGTCGCAGTTATAGAAACACGCCGGCATTCATGGCATTAAGTTGGACAATATCGGTACAGTTCGTCCCCTAAGTGTGAATTATATAAACATTCTTGATTGTTTGTTTGCAGTTGTCTGCGTAGATCAACTTGGTATGAAAGATGCAAGTATTGAAGACGGGCAAATATCAGCTTCAAGTGTCTGGCCAGATACTGCATATGACCATGGTGCAAGAAACGCACGTTTAGACCACCAATCTTCAACCGAAACCGACCTATTAGGAGTGGCGGGAGGGCGAATCGGGTCATGGACTGCTGGATCGTTTAACACCAACCAATGGATACAAGTGAATTTTAGCATCCCGACATCTGTTTCGGGGATAATACTACAAGGAAGGCAAGCCACGGATGATTTGGTACAGAAGTGGGTGAGCAGCTATATGGTTCGGTATAGCGATGATGGCGTTGCATGGGAGTCCGTGAAAGATGTTAACCAGGACGATGATATGGTAATATTAATCAATGCATTGTATTAATAAAGATACCAATAATATTACTGGTGCATGAGAATACAGGCGCTGGGTAATCAGAAATTGCGAGCAATACGGTATACGCTCATCATACATATATCACATTATATAACTAATTACTGTACACTATGAAAGTTTTGAAGTATTTATGATTGAAAATACCATTACATGATTACGTATTCACATCTTGAAGTACAAGCAGAATGTGCATGCACTGGGCCTTGATTACTGACCGGTACAGACACGCACAAGCCCAGAGTAACGGACCAGCAGCACGTTCAGTGAAATGTACTGGGCCATTGGGTGCACCCACCAATTTTGGGCAAGGACATTTATGAGGACATGGTATGGGACGTTTACATTCACTGGTGTTGGAGTGGCGTACATGGCATAACAAAATACATTAGAATTACAAATCGACCAGCCCAGAATTGTTTGAATTATTTTATTTCTCCGAGAGAGAATATTTCAGAATGTTTTAACATGTTTGGTCCGATATTTGTGGTTTTCAGCAATTTATATGAGAATAAGGGTGGATTAAGAATTGTGTAAATCGAGTAATAATAGAGCTATAATGTTGAAAATCAACAGATAGTTATATAATGACACTTTTGTCAGAATGATTTCAAAACGTGTTCTGAAAATGAGATAAAGATGGTGAATTTAGTTCTAAATAGTTTGTTGCACGTTAAAAACGTTACAAATTGAAACATTTATCTAGTATGATGACCCACTCTGTTTCAATGTGTTTGAGTTTAAAATCACACATCATTATTTAGTGGTTGTCATGGAAATCCATTTAAATAATATATTTTCGGGGAAAATAGGTCAACATGTATGATTATCCACATATTCAATATGTTTTGATTTACAAATCATGTTTTAACATCTATTGCTTGCCGTGAAAACAATGTTAAAATGCAATGATTCAATAGTTGATTACCATACAATTTGGTGTGCAAACAATTAAGCTAATACACATTTTGTTTTGAGATATCCAATACCGCTGTCGAAATCTCATTTATTAGTCCAATCAACTGTCCAACTTGGGTTATCTACGTGCAGAAAACACGTTACTATTTTGAAGTGTATTTTTCATGTATGCCAATCGTTTAATTTAATACATAGTACCCCACATTTGCAATTCTAATATGACAGGTTCTAACCGGCAATTCGGACAGAGACACTGCAGTTACCAGTTTATTTCCACATATGATCAATGCTGTATACATTAGAATACATCCTATTGCATGGCACGGTGCCATAAGCTTGCGATTTGAAGTTCTTGGTTGTGGTATGTTGTACTTATTAGATATGCAGGGGAGTTTGAAGTAAAACACACCTCACTAAGTGAGAGAAATTATCTACTCAAAGATTGAGAAAACAAAAAGAATATAAATCAACTCCGGCAAAATGTATTACTCCTGCTTCGGTATCTAATAGGATATCCCTTTAATGTTGTAGTACATAAGTGCGTGTATTAAGTACAGGATGAACGTGGTATTTCAAGAAGAAGAAAAGAATTGTTGTAAAAAGTACTAACACGCTATCATACGCTCGAATTGGTGGAAGCGGTTACGCGAAATACAGGTAGAGAACCACGGTATATGTAACGAAGTGAACTTCAAGTGTGCTATAAGAAAATATAATCGAAGTCTTTATTCCAGTATTCATTTCATACGCATTAACTATGTTATTTATTAAATTAAAACTATACTTGACCATTATAATTTAACATAATATGCCGATACTCAATTATCGTTGAATGTACAGGCGCGATGTGGTTATCTAGTTTTGGGGTATTTCGGTTAAAAAATGTTTGGTTCAATATCTGATATTAAAATCCACACGACTACTGATGATGGTTCGCCAAACCTTGTTATTTTTAATAGATTGTGCAGATAACAATCCAATTGGAATGGTTGATGATAGAATATCCGACAGTCAAATAACCGCATCCAGTGAACAGGGTGATAATTGGCCGGCATCATCGGGCCGTCTGGATAACCCATATGGATGGATTGCGTTAGAGCTGGATAAGCATCCATGGATACAGGTATGTGTAATACTGTGACATCATGGCTGAAAGTCACATGAGGCTGACCTCGCGTGTAAAAGTACACGAGGACAACCTCACTCCCAACACCACACCACCACCGGAGCGACGCGCGTATCCAAGGTGTTCCATTTGTCATTTGAGTACGCGCAGCCAACGAGAGCACGTGTTGAGCATGTTGAGCGGTATGGCCCGGGTGAATCAGCCCGCAGAGGCCCGGGATGGAAAACACGCTGCGACGCCCCGTGAAAAAGTGCATGGCGTAATGTTGGATGCGCCTTTAGGGCAGTTGTTCATGGGATTTGTAAGACTGGGGAAGCACGCAATATTAAAATGTGGTGTTAATTAAAGCAACTGGATTGATCACACATTTGCTTTCTTCTTATTCGATGCAATTTTGGAATTTCTGGCTTTACCGCCGTCGTTTCATTAATGTTCGATTGCTTGCATAAACACTCAACATTAAGAATTTCCAAAAGCAAAACACCATTGAAAATGCAAGAATAAGGCATACATGGGAGCTTCAGTGGCACATAAACGGCCGATTGCACGAAAATAGCATAATAGGGAGGTTGACGTAAAAATGATATTTCGAGGGAACGAAATAATATTTCGAGGGAACGAAATAATATTTCGAGGGAACGAAATTATATGTCGTGGGAACGAAATAATATTTCGAGGGAACGAAATAATATTTCGAGGGAACGAAATAATATTTCATGGGAACGAAATAATATTTCGAGGGAACGAAATAATATTTCGAGGGAACGAAATAATATTTCGTGGGAACGAAATAATATTTCGTGGGAACGAAATAATATTTCGAGGGAACGAAATAATATTTCGAGGGAACGAAATAATATTTCGAGGGAACGAAATAATATTTCGAGGGAACGAAATAATATTTCGAGGGAACGAAATAATATTTCGAGGGAACGAAATAATAATTTGTGCCAAAAAAAATACCATGTCACCTTACGGGCTCCGTATATATGTCATGATATAGGGGGAAATTCTTTTTGAAACCGGGAAACAATTGCCACCTATATCTTGACTCATATGCTAACTGTAGCGTAACTTACTAACGATGTAATTCTTAGAGCATAACTGGCGAGTAACACCATCATAGTAACTAGCGAGGTAAATATCCACATCAATCAGCATCGTCCCCTTACAAAATTAATTGGCGCATATGCCAAGTGTTAACCTATCTATCTATATAAATACTGATTATCATTATTATTATTATTATTATTATTATTATTATCTAGTTCACTGTAAAATGCTGACGTGAATGGTCCTCCGTAATATTTAAAATGTGTCGTCACTCGCTAGGTCATAGGTGACAGTACATAAAGAATCACGTTGAGTCGGCCTGCGTTCCGGACAAAAAATGACGCAATTGTATTGTTTTTTGTATTGGCCAAAAAATGTTTTGTATCGCTTTTTTTTTTAAAACAAGGAATATAATAATAATAATAATAACGGTGCTTATATAGCGCAATTCCAAAAATTGATCATTGCGCTTTACATGACATGACATTACAAACATATTTTGGGCGAGGGGCACATACAAATATTGCACCAAATGCACAATTTTAATGACAAACACAAGCACCCGATGGAAACAAGTACTTAAATGGTATATACAATTATAACACATCTCGCCACACAAATACGTCCGTGGCGTGGATACCTTGTCCTTCGCTTGTGAACCGCAGAACCCCGGTTCAATCCCCAGGCACGGCACGATATGCTTTTATTTTTTTGTTTTTCTACCCTTCCACTCACAATTATGTTGAAACTTTGGCTTCATTAGTTTTTAATTAATACAAACAATAATATGTTTATTTATTCATTTATTTATTCAGTCATTTTTCAAAATCCTTGGACAATTAGTACATTATTTTTGGTCAAAATATGACCAAAAGTCGGTGCGATTAGTGTTTGAATGAGCAAAATGAGTTGATCTAAATTTTGACTTAAAGTATTCAGCAAATTGCATGAATGGAGTTTCAAAAATATAAAATAGGCCTATGTCAGCTTAGGCTAATGAAATATGATTCCCAGTTTCCCGTTTCATATTTTTAAAAGAGTGGGTAGGTGTCTATTTCATTATTCATTATTCATTATTTCACTCAATTTCATTATTGCATCTGAAAGGGGTGTTAACTACTAACTACCTATTGATTTGTATATATTACACCTTAATTAACACTTTAACACTTTGAAAAACAATTAAGGAAGCATTTGTAGATGTGTTATTGAAAATGTCAACAAATCTGTCTGAAATATTGCAACGTCAATTACATCTGAAATCTGAGTAGGTAATGCAAACAATTTCATTATCAACCATATACCATGACACCACTGCCATAACAATCCCTTAAAATCAACAGGAAGATATGCCTGGTATTTTGAGCCACTAAAAGTTTTGATTTTTATTCAAGTTTGTCAGAAAATGATATTTTGCACAAAATAATGAAAGTTTTGGTAAAACTGAAAAGTTGGGTCGGTAGGGAAACGGGAAACTGGAAATTACATTATACTAGCCTTATGAGGGGTTCACATTCCACTTCAAATATACATCCCATGTGAATGCAAGCGCAATTGGTACTGCTAGAATCGACTGACTTGTGGAATAAAACGTTATGCCCCATGCCCCAACTTACTCTTGGGTCCGGTGTATAACATTTAGCGTAAATTACCCGCCAGTTATCAGCCTTGTAGCTTACCCCGATGTGGTGCTCTCTAAATTGTGGGTTACGCCTCGGTTACTAGCAAGGTAGCGCTTTACTTCAGCTACTCGTCATTTGTGCACTCGGCCAAAAGTATTGCACATGAAATAAGACAGTCAAGAGCTGCGAGAGGATGGATTTCCAGTTGCAAAATGATATCAGCAATCTAGCGTATTTGCATCAAAATTGAAACAAAGATTGTCAGCTTGGTTTATTTCCATTTTTCCTTGAAACATTGCATGGGATGCATTCCATTGACTATATTTTACGTCAAGAAGGTGAGAAAATGTTTTAAATGGCATGCTTTGGGTAGATTCACATGTATTTCTAAGAGAATCTAAATTTGCACTTGTTCCTAACAATTAGATTTTTAATATCAGTATTCCAAAACAACTATTCGTGTATATCAGAATTCTGTTTTGTAATACAGAGAATCTAAATTTGCACTTGTTCCTAACAACTAGATTTTTAAAATCAGTATTCCAAGACAACTATTATATATATCTCAGAATTCTGTTTTGTACACAATTGTTGTTGTAAAGTCTAGTTTCATTTGTGTGCAATATATTTATTTTTACTGTCAAATTGAAGAATTCATAGGGCTTTCAAAACGAGCATCAAAATGAAGTTTACCCCGAAGTCGGCATACAAAAAGAAAAAAAGAAAAAGGAAACTGAACAGTCCATTTGTTCAATTATAGGTATCATGACTATCCACATTCATGACATTGCAAGAGTTGCAACATATGAAAAAGCATTGAAATACTAGGCAAAAATATTTTTTAATATTTCAACTTAATGCAGTATGCATATTAGAAATGTAGTTAAAACCACCATAAACTAGTAGATGCTATAAAATGTAAAAGATGAATCCAACGGAACCAGGAACAAAACACACCAAGGATAAAAAAACTGATACAAGAGGATATCTCGAAAATATAAAAATGCTAAAAGTAAAAGCAAGATATACCAACAGGGTGTGGGGAAACAGGTAATAACAAGGGAGAATAACGCGATAAAACAGATAAATAACAAAAAAACAGAAACAAACGGAAATGCACTGGGACAAGCAATGAAAATTGCTGTGCAATAAAACAACAAAGATATATCTGAGACTACTCAGGATATAATATGGTAACAATAAAGACCGACGTAGATGCTATACATTTGTAAACTCTGTGAAAGTCCAAAGTTGATTTGACCCTCCAAATTTGAATGATGGTCTAAAATATGAAATCATGTATGTTGGACCTGTATATAAGTTATTATACAGTCATGGAACACAAGTGTATTTCTCTCAATATGATTTTTCTTGATTGGGTGCATTATGACATGGATCTGAAACTAGTTCGTGTTGTTTCTTTGAAGGTTATCTTTAATGTTATGGAGCTAGTGGGAGGCATTATAAGTCAAGGACGTGGCGGTGGCGGTGTATTGTTCGGCTATGGATGGGTTACCGATTTCAAAGTAGAATACAGTACAGACGGTGTGTCCTGGAAGTGCATTGTCGACAATGATGGTTGGCCAAAGGTAAATGTTCTGTGATTTGTAACAATCAGAAGAAGACATGATGTTTAAACCCTAAGGTCAACTCTTTTCAGCCAGCTCCTTTGGGAATATCATAAGGTTCAGACTTTCCATATTAACCTTCTTTCCTCTGTTACCTAATGCACTTATCAATTGCAGTCCCGGCCCCGGGGGACCCGGGGCATGGCGGGGACGTACATTACTGAAAAATAGGCCGGGCATTGTAGCGGGGGCGTACGCTAGGGTACACAAATGTACACCCCGGGGCATAGCCGGGGCATAGCCGGGGCGTACACATACATAGCGGGGACGTACGCTAAGGTACAAAAAAGGTACACCCGGGGTGTAGCCGGGGTGCGATCTTTATTACCGTAAACAACATTTGATACCTGACGGAGTAAAGTGCATAGCACATGTACATTGTACAGCAATACATTTATACAGTGAGTGAGTACGGTTAATAAATTCGCAGCCGGGGTGTACGCACACATAGCGGGATGTACGCTAAGGTACATATAATCCACACCGGGGCATAGAGATATTAAATACAGACATGCACTATATTAAACTTTAAAATTAGTCACCGCGATTGATCAATGCCTGGATTTTCACTACCATGACTACGGTAAACTTAGTAGGCTACAATTTGACCATATAGTGCTTTTGCCTGGGGTAGGGCCCGGACAGAGGCAACACCTACTTGCAGGCCCGTAAGTCAGGGAGGGGAGCCCCCCTCCCTCAATTCCCCCTCCCAAGTCCCCAAGAAGGTCCAAAATCCCCCTCCCAAGTCAATTAGATCAATCATCATGTTGTCGGTCTATTTTTAAAACTTTAATACTGTTTGTTCATAATAAATAAATTGGATCAAAACTTCCCAATGTTGCCGGTGGGTACGCATGGTCTATCAAAAATAAAGCTACACAATATGATATCCATAAAGTGATTTTTTGACTCGATTCATTTCTGGTTGACAACAGACTTAGATAGATCATGCCTACATTATAGTATTTTTAGTTTTAGGCCTCTGGTAAGTTTTGTTCTGGAGCACCGTATAAACTAAACTATTCACAAAACCATATAGTAGTGAACGGTAAATCATGAAACCGTGAACTGTGTAACATGATAACGATTCGCTAATATTGGCCCGGCTGTCTGAGGCCGGGCGTAGCCGGGGCGTACACTATGCCCCGGCTATGGAGGGGCCGGGACCGTGCGCCGTCGTACACTTTGTCCCGGCTATGGGGGTCCGGGACCGTACGCCGGCGTACACTTTGTCCCGGCCATGGGTGGCCGGGACTGTAGCGGGGGCGTACAAAAAGTGGTTCCCCGCCCTGCGGGGACCGTACACGACTGTAGCCGGGACGTCACACCGGCAATTTGTACGTCCCGGCCCTAATCCCCGCTATCCCCGGGTCCCCCGGGGCCGGGGCTGCAATTGATAAGTGCATAATGTACAAGTGTACGGTAGTTCACCCTGGGTAAACTGGTCGAAGTGGACCTTTGCCTGTAACCAAAATGCATTGCAACATTCATAATGAATTGGTGATTCAAACAGAACATCGTTGGTTGATCATTACAAATTATTACAAGTTAAAACCTAAATAGTACGAAATAAGAACGATACAGATGTAATGATTTGCAATATAAAATCTAATTGGGAATAACGAAGAATCAATCATCGATACTAGGTAACATATATTTGTTTAATAGTAAATGTTGATACGCGATATTACAATCTCGACACATACATAATTGGATTTGTAATTCAATGTAACTGTTTGAAGAAGAAAAAACCCATAAAGATTAGGCTACCTCAAAGTAAGCCCGATACATTAACGATTTCCACGCAGAAGGCGTCTGCAGACGACAGTTCAAACATTTCACAAAATTTAAATGTAGACATTATTGAATTGTATCCCTTTTTTTGATTCGCCATGGGAAATGCATTAAAATAAGTACAAACATGCCTAGTACTGGTTCAGTAATTCTTGAGATAGACTTTGAAAGTAGGGGAAAGGCTCTACAAAATCTGATATGATTGTAACGGTAAAACTAATGGAAAGTGTTAATCCCCAGGTCTACCTGTCTATCTTACAGTGGTTCTGATTGGTTTATTACAAGATGTACTCATATGAATAGCAAATTCAAGTGCAGCTTGTAACATGTTTCACTCCCATCTTTATCAGGGATACAATTATTCTAACAATGTCTCTCATTGGTGCAATAAATGATGTATCCATCTTTTTATCTAATCGGCCGGTATTTCTCAGGGGGTTTTAAACAGCCATTGGAGTTAACCACTTTGGAAATATATTCATCATTTACTTTCGTCATAAGGCTAAAGGTCATGTTTATTGTTTCGACTTTACTTTCCAGGTATTTGCCGCAAATGTCGACATGGATTCAAAAGTTGTCAACCTGTTTCTGCAAGCTGTGAATGCATTTGGAATACGTGTTCGACCTTTGTCGTTCCAACAATTGTGTACTTTGAGGCTTGAGATATTGCGATGCAAAAATCAAGCATTTGGTTTGGTGTTGTAGAGTGTTTTATATTTGACATTTTGCAGGATAAAGTCGTTCTGTGCTCAAATCTCACATTTTAACATCTAATTTCTTTCATAAAATGTAAATAATATGAATCCGAGATATAACCCTGTTTACACAGTGTCTGCACGCATGGCAACTGTTAGAAATTTCAAATCACAAGATGTCAAAACCAAAACTGTATACCTACAATTGCTGGTAGGAGTTTGTTTACATCAATTGCAATCATAAAATAGTGCCATGTATTTTCCCTCCAAGCAAGAGTCTACATGTATCACATATCAACAAAGCATATGCATAGACACATATACATCAGAGTTTCAGATTGCATAATGAAATTCATGAAAACAAATATTTACAGTACCACAGTGGTAGATGAAGGATAATTTCCATTTGTCTGTTGCAGAAGCAGCATTGGTAGTGATTTATTCGTAGCTAGTACGTTGTGTGTTACTCTGAACTGAAATCAATGAAGATTTGTATCTCTTGTGATTCTGCCAGGCCCTTTGTTGACTGTAATCTGTCTGCTCCGGAACGGGGGCACGTTCGGCTTGAGGGCGTGCTATTTAGTGACGCACTGGCGTCAATTTTTACCACCAAGTGACGGGAGTCCGTCTTCCGCTGGGTTACGAATATTCGATATTTAAATAGTCGGCGGGATTGGGAATGGGGACTTTTAAAAGAGGTCGGGCATGTCAACGGGACTATGTTTCCAAGGGAACGGCCTCCCGTCACAATAAGTTTCAAGATTGAATACAAAAATCATATTTTTTAGATTTCAACAATAATATAAGTATCTTATCTCTGAGATCACTATACAATAAGATAAGGCTTATATTTAACGTAACAAATACCATACGAAACGTACCCTAACAATTAATTAAAATTGTGTAAACTCGATTAGAAAATAGTAGTCTCTTCGCGGTATATAGGCTCAAAAAAGGTGTAATTTTGACGTGTATTGCGAGATGTTAGGGTTAAGGGTGAGATAAAACCATCAGACTAGGTACCGCGTGGAATTATGGTAATTGAATGCAAATATTTAGGGTTGAAAAACAAAAATGCAATGATTACACAAATTGACGGGTACACGTTACCACGGTGACGTACACCCGTCTATTTCTAGTAAAAATAGTGAAACGGGCTCCCGTTCCGGAGCTAACTGATAATTTCCAATTCATTTTCCCTTTTAATTGGATTATTACATGATTACAGGAGTCTTTACAATAGTTTAACAATAGTATATGAAACAATGTTGATCCTAAATGTAGATCATACATGTACATGGCCCCAGGCATGGCCATTTGTTTTTGATTGAGTTCATAATACCATAATATTCAAATATATTTGTACGTATCTTATATATATTATTACAAAATTCAGTGAAAGAAAGAATATGTTCTCTTCCTTTCAACAAATCATTTACAAACAACACTCCTTCATCATACCAATGTTTGGACTCACAGGTTACCAGCGATTTTGTTTTACATTCCACCACAAATATTTCCAGGCAGTAGAGTTATAATTCAAATTTGTGGTCACATATTTTGTTGTGAATAACGGTAGCCCATGTATGCAATACATCCTAACGGAAACAGTTATTTATCGGACTGTTTTTTTTCCCCATTCCAAATTCGAATACGGTACGTCATTGTTTTGTAAATTAGACAAGAGGTGTACACATTTGACCCATTCATGATCACCGTATTCAATGCGTAATGTATTTGCAAAGCTTTCAAATGCGATAGTACACGTGGTACAATTACTCATCCGAAACGACAGCCCTTTATAAGTTGGCTACATTTTATAATATCAGGATTTCCATTCGACATCAATTTAAATGTTTCAGATATTCATCCGAGGGATTTGCAAGTATTTGATCAAAATGTTTTATTTTGAAAATGTGAATATTTTAACGACAGTCGCTAATACATTCATGGTCAGAGAACGGTTTCACCTCTTACAACTATCGTATTTAAGAATCAGGAGCTTTTATATAGTGAATTAACCATATCCTTAAGGTTTGTACTAAATGTATATATCAATTTGAAAATAATCACCTTACTTAATTACGATTATATTCTCATTTTTTCTTAACATTCATGCTAATATTTCTGTAAAAAGAACAAACAGATACGGTGGCAGGGAACCTCCTTGTCTTTAACATTGATCAATTGGAAGCAATTTTGATACATACATGTACAGAGAAGAAAATCATTATATTATATCGGGTCCAACATGTTTAAAAAAATCAAAGTTCTTAAAATCATGTAAAATAATATCGAAAGCGTTTTCAAAATCTGTATGATTTTACACCTGGTATATTTGGCTGGTTCAGTATAATGCATTATATATTAATTCATACACTCTTTAGTAGTGTCGAACCAATCAGAAAGCAATAAACTGAAATACGCGGAGTGCATTGAAAGTGTCTAAAAGCACTCATGTGCGCAGTTCAATGCCCGCACCACGCGCTTTGTTTTGATTTCGTGGGTTCGCCGATTTTCACTGCGGGTGCTAGCAAACTAGTTTTAACATGTTTTTCAAAAAAAAATATATATAGGCCCTAGATCAAAATAAGGCTCAAATTGTAAAATTTGATTTGTATAGTGTCGTGTGTGAATAAGATCAATTATACATGCGTACGTTTTGTTTCTCGAAAAATTAGACAAATCATTACACTTGCGGAAATGTTGATTTGCTCACAATAACACTCCCTCTGCGGGTTGTACAATTATTCCAACATCAACATTTAACATCAGAGCGAGTGCATTGATTTGTCTAATTTCTCTGGAAACAACACACACGCATTTATTGACCTATAATTATTATCCATATTTTCACCTTAAACGCCTGGTACCAAACCTGTCTGGTCCTCATTGATAATGTGAACCAGACAATGCAATGTATATGACATGGCAGCTAGTGGAGGTTTGGCCATCTGCTATTAAATATCATCGAGAAAGAATACCTATAAACACGGATATTTATTCTTCGCTACATGAATTTGATATACTCTTATGTGGAAATATACCATTAATTCCGTTCAACAAAAAATGTACACACGGACATCGGGTTCTTACTCTTTGTGACGATACCATTTTTATTAAACATCAAATATTCTATGTGGAATATTGCCTCAAGTAAAATCAATTGTATTCATACCCATCTACGTGTTCATAACATTCCATTTACTTCAAATTCACAAAAACTCTTGATGTTGATGTTACTTAATATTTTAAATAAACATCGTAAGCCATTGTTAAACTTGTAAGTTGTTGCGATAATTTAATAAATATTCATCTAAACTGTAACGCTCTATATGTGTCAATGAGTTATTATAGGAAGATTATTGACGTATAAGAAATCCGGGACATTATCATAATACTCTTAGAATATTGTGTTTATAACTACTTTCCCAGTTTGAAGATTGAATTTAATCTAGTTTAACTATTTAATTTAAAGATTATTAAACTACCTTCTTGTTATCATGATATAAAACTTCAAATTAGAAATCTTCCGCATTTAGATTAAGTTTAATCATTGAAAACAATAACGTTTATAATTACTTCAAACTATGTTATAAATGTACATGTATGTTATACGAATTTTACGAGCCATGCCCATTATTAAATTCATTTCAGAACTATTTATCTTTTTATTGAATTAAAGCTAATTAGTTTACGAGTTGGAAATTATTATAATAATTAATCTTTATTGAAGGAACTATTCCCAACTCAAGACAACTATTAAGAGAAATAATTAAGAGAAGTGCAATTAGAACAGCCCAGTCAAACTAGTACGTACGACGTACGGCCGTAAAAGTGAGTTACAATACACTGTCTCTGTATACACTTACCTGTTTATATACAAAATACGTTCAATCTAAATAATATTTGTTCGTATGAATGTACCCCTTGGTAAATATAATTTGTATCACCACATGTATATTTGAACTGTTTTTATGATGTATGTGATCTTTTCAGCGAGAGAAATGATAATAAAAAACTATAAATGAGAAAAAAAGTAAAAGTGAGTTATACGTAAGACTAATACGGTAGACACCAAAGTAATACGTTGAATTGCCGGACGTACCGGAACCAATGAACTGGGACCAATGCAAATACTTGCATAATAATATAGAAATGAATCGTTGAAGACGTTCATATGCTCAAATGATTGCGTATTCCAAACGTAGATATAGTTTGAAATTGATTGAGGAACGAGTTTGGTTTCTCAAAATAGTTCTGTTACTTTCTCAATGCATTGGGTGTTCCGATTTCGATTGTGACAATCATATTGAGCATATGATTCGACGCCTCGCCTTAATCCAATGTTGATGCAACGTAGTGGTTTTAAACTATAGCATTTATATAGCACTATAATTAGAAATATCATAATGATTGCCCTCAAGGTTCTAATATTTACAGACTGTGTAAATAAAACATATTACTTACACTTGTAACGGAAGCAACTACGAGGCTAATCTCCAGACCCTCTCAATAAAACTGTGACTATTTATCTACCATGTCTACAGTTGTTAAGTTGATATCGTTAAATGACACTTAAACAAGAATACAAACTCCGTGGAAATAGTTGTTCGTGTGTCTCTTGTTTTAAAAGTGTACCTTTATAAGCGTATAGGTTTAGAGACGCTATATGTGAAGTAAGACACATAATTATACACATTATGAAGTCATACCAACAAACCAAATGAAAACTGTTGATATTCACCTTGCAGGACCCGAGAAAGCGCAGTCTTAATTCAATTTCAATTTGCCACTTAAGGTCATTTGAAATTATACGAGGGTCATTCAATAAGTTCTATCGTCAACCTGATAAATTTGCTATCCATACGTCAGTCTTGTAGCTTTGAATCTCAACCACAAATACATGGAAACAGAGTGTCCATTTAGTGTGGCGGAAACGGATGAAACGCAAAATATCTCGCAAGTGCTTATCTTTTCACCAATTCGAAGACACAAAACGTTCCTATTGGTCAAGTATAACAGTTGTAAGGTTCAGGTATCTCTTTAACAGATACCGCAAAAAAGTGAGTAATTTGAAACGAAAAATATGCCGTTAGAATTATATCCAGAACCATATTAGGACGAGTATCAATCTTATTGGAATGACTACAAAAGTCATATGTGCTTTTCATAAGTGCTGAGAGATCTTCAATATACAGGACTAAATGGGGGATTCCAAGTCTCTCCAATATGGTTTTCTACGATTGACTACCTGATTGACTATTCTGAAGATTACACACACAAAAAACTCAAAATGTGACTATTATGCATAAGAGGCATCACTCTAGCAATAGCATGACTTGCAACAACGAATTTCACTGATCTTCAAGGTTTAATATTGCTTACAGTCTTATTTATGCATTCCTTTTTTCCACTATTCAAATCGTGCCCTTATATCTAACCATACAATATGAAGAAAAAAACGAAAACACGAAATCTCTGTCTCTGTTGCCCAAACTCGCACAGGCTTTGACCACATCAGAACAAAAGTGAAACATATATCAATTATTATTTATTATGTAATAGCCACGATTCAGCGCTATAATTATGACATGTGTCATAAGGCTGGCATTCATATTAGCGGGGGAGGTAAACTTATTGAATAATCCTCGTAGAATGTTTATAAATGATCATACTATTTACACGCTGTTAAAATACGCCAACTCTATTTGGAACTAGAGAGCACCGAGTGGCGTTGGTATTGCTTAAAAGCCGTCAATAAACAGTTTTAAGGTTGGCATTTCAGAATTTCAAGCCTTAAATTAAAACCACGGTACCACTCCATTGGTCTAATGCGTAAGGCAGATGCACTCACTGGTTGCGGAAACATGTTGGTGACCTTTGAACTTATATCGGTATTGGCTACAAACACCTGAAAAAGATGAAAAAGAATACGTGAAACACTTCAAATCCACGCTGAGCCGTTTTCGTCTTTTCCAACAGTAGACATATCGACTTTTATAATAGGACTTGTGCATTTTAGTATGAGTTTTCTGCATCATGACTCGCGCATGTACGCATCAAGCTCGCATATGCACATGTACCATCCAGATGGTAGGAGTGTGTCTGCCAAAATCGACCATGCGCATGGATTACTTTAGCTCGCGGAGAAAACAAAGTAAAACGCCGTTCTCTTGAATCTGGATTCGTCGTTAATATCAGGTCAATTGTTATTACACGTCGAAACTTGTCAGTATAATCATGTTAATGATCACTGAATTCAAGAGGCACTTTATATTTCGGGTAAAACAGTTACCTGCGGATTAGGCCATCCAGTAGGTGCGGTTATGTACCACCACGTTACCAGATCTGTCTTCAAGTCTTCGCTGTACTGTACGGTGAATTCTGTAGTCCATGCATCGACATACCCTTGGCTCACTATGCCCACCACTAGCTCAACATCATTAAAGATAACCTTCAAATAAAGCAATACTGATATCAAATACATTCAATATATTAATATAATTATTTACTAAAATCTAAAAAGTCCCGTTATTGCTAGTTAAAGTCAACCATCAAACGTTATTCGATGATTTCAATGACGTTATGGTTACTTGTTCCCAAATGTTAATACATAATATAAGTTAAGAGTTTAACGGGTTCGCCGTTGGACAAGTGCGAATCTGTCAAGCTTTCGTAAGGATTAGCTCTGACTTCTTCAGGACCAAATTATTATAATATTCAGCAAAATACCGTAGAAAATCACCATATAGCACCTTTTTATCTCTGTTATACAGGGCGCCATCTCGCGATCAAAACGTCTTTTAAAAAGTTATTCTTAAAGGCACTTCCAAATCTCAAATATTTGCCCCGGGCAAAAGTCACATGACTCGCTGCATACCCGAGTTCCGAGTACACGTATCATATAAACCCCATAATGCAATGTTGATAGCTAGCGTACCGAAAGATTGGCTACAAACAGCAAAATGTACGAACAAAATTCATGTCTAGAAATGTTTCGAAAAGTCATTCTATTCATTTGAATGAAACCACAGTTATAATCTGAAACAACATTAAATCATTTTTTGGTCGAGAACCCTATGTTAAATACATACAAAAAATAGAAATATAAAGCATTTTAACTTCCTATTTATAGGATAGTGTTCAACTGTCATTTGAATTTATGTCTGTCCTATTATTGTCAGTCAGTGCTCCGTTAGCGCAGTCGGTAGAGCTTCAGACTTATAATCTGAAGACCGTGGGTTCGAATCCCACAGAGAATGTTTTGTTTTTCCCGTTACTATTATATTTAGTAAATGTAGAGATTATTTTAATATCGTTCAATCATAATATTATTTTGATCCCAGATACTTTTCATTTTATTTAATAGAATGATTTTCATACAGATTTAATGAGGTTTTAATTTGAATGTAGTACTTCATGGGGTGCATGTACATGTGCATGTAGGCAGGCCCCTGCCACTCTATTGTTCGAATCACCGAAAGTATCGACGTACATGAATATACAATGAATAATCATATCAATGAATATACGTCATTTGTGAGGTCGAAAATGAAAAGTACCAGACCATAGTGGACACGAACGGCCGTAATCTTTGAATCTCCGTTGATTTCAATGTTATGTCGGAGTGTTTTACCTAATTTCATACTGACACGACCTGAGTGATAATCAAACGGTCCCCGAACGATGCCCTGGCGCTGTTGAAGTCAGAAATGTCATCGTTCCCTACAGTCCGAGCATTCCCACATCGAATTTCACCTAGAATATTCGTCACACGAACCTATGTCCGCCATCTTCTGAATATCGAAAAATGCCCTCTGGAGAGTCAAGGGGACAACATTTTTTTCTACGCATGCGTCCGATCGCTTTGGATTTGTCCACTAAAATTTTGGACAAATGCCTAATGAGTATGTGCTGCATGGCAAGTGACACAACTTCTTGTAATGCGCTAATCAACCGTAGATCTAACCCCCGGGCTCCGGCCAGTTTGGGGTGGAAAAGCCCAATCATGAAAAGTTCACGGAAAAGATTCAGGCGTTGACGGTTTTTCAATGGTATATCACAGATAAGCAAAGTGGGTATATCCAGTGACAGTTGTATATCCCCTTGGTATATAATATTTATTTTGACTAAAGCAGCCGACAATGCATTGATTGATGATAACATCCAGAAGTGGTTTGATGTGATAATAATGCCGCTATGAGGATCGAGCCGTGTAGGGGCCACGCCGAACTATGATCGAGAGTGACCAATAACGCGCCGCAATGCGGACCACTGGCGCGCGGCGGGCCGGCACATCCAACATGCGCGAATCAGTGGCGTAGGGAGGGGGGGGGGGTGGACTTATCAGACAGTAAAAAGTCCGAGTTGTATACCGACGAAAGGCATGATGTACAGTCAATAAAACTATGGTGGTAGTGCCCACATGTTGTGGCGAATATAGGGCCTACACTTACTTGCAACAGAGTGACGTGGAATCCGGGGGCCGACTATACGACCGTAACAGAGCGACAGTAGAATCCGGTGTTTAATTTTTTTTTAAATTGAGTGTATTGTTAATAGTCCCGGTTCTGAGCACTTCTCTAGCCCGCCCGGCCTGTGGGCCTAAATGACACACCGTGCACTTTGCGCCGTGCATTATGCTATAACCATCTAATGATTGGAAGCGGTAGCAGCATAAAGTATTATGAGAAAATGTGTACATATCTCCTAAGATTAGATTCGGAGTCTACCATCGGACCGGGCTTTCAGTTGACCTACGCATAGGAGCATCGTCGAAGTGAGAATGTCCCCTGTAACCTTTTTCAAGATCTTTGGCACTGAAATTAAAATGTTGGTTCATTATAGAGGGAATCCACTTTACTCATACGTGCCCGTAATCACCCTTCAAAGGTACAAGACTTAATCGCGTCTATCAATAGTTGTCTGATTGCCTTTCCACATATACGGTATTTCGACATGAATATTGCGTCTCCCAATTCGTTTATTAAAGCTAGCTAAATTTGGTACAAGAACTAACTTTCTTGAAATGAAGTTGTACCCACTACCAAAGATTTTCTAGAAATTCATCGGTTGTACAGATTTAAAAAAAATGGTAATCATGGTAGATTTAACATTGGTATAAACGGTCTCCTTTCTCATGTTGTACGATTGGCTATGCCTGTTTTGGAAATGTGTTTGCTTTGTGTATATCCAAATAGCTTACAGTTGTATATTAGCCTAGCTATTTTATAACAAGCTATAAAAATGACATCTCTGAATGTATTTTAGACAAAGTGTGCAAAGGAGAAATGGTTGGGCACACTGGTAAAATGGTTTTACAACAAGTGTTGCTATCATTATCAAAGTGAACTCAACTTCAATCACTTATCATCGAGCAATAATATATTGTTTTACGCATTTAAATGTGTTTAGATTATAAAGTTAAATAAATCCAGAGATAAATGATAGATAGAAAAATAGATTAAAAAAAGAATAGAAAAAAACTATAAAAGCATTGGCGGCCTTTATAAATTATAAAAATTGACATAAAAATGATCCACAATCAAGTTTAATTTGTTTTTTTAAAAAACAAAAAAAATAGAAAACAACAACGAACACACGGAGATTCGAACCCGTGATTGCCGATTGCAAACGATATGGCCAACGTATGCACGCCACAGAGATCGATGAGTGTAATTGTGTCAGTTTTATCATTTAACCATTGATTCTTTTATTTATAACGAACGGATTTTTATCGTGCCATTTTGGACATTTTAAACCATATTTATATGTTACTCTCGCACAAAATGTGTTTGTAATATGATTATACTCCTTATTTTGGAAAGAATGGTAAAAACGTTGACATTTCGAACACAATAAATGGCATCTTGTATACTGTTTATACGGTCGCTCGAATGAACGTTGTGTGACCTGTTGCATTGCATTATTCATGTTACGATCTGTTTATGTATGCTTTTGTTATACTTCTCAATCGCTCATCGCCAACTCTGTACAAGAAACTTCATGCGCTGTCCCAACGCTGTCATTAGAGAACAATAGAAAAGTCCCTTCGACTCTCCAGAGGGCGTTATCTGCGACCTTTGACTGGGTTCACGGGGGTAATCATATTAATGAGCAAATATGCAAATGAGCTAAGTGTCCCCTCCTATTATATATCCTTCTTGATGTAGGTCTAATACAGGCTTAGCATTGCGTTTATTGAATTATTGCAATACCCCGCCCATTGTTACAACATGGTTATTCACGCAATAATCTGTAAGGCCAATTGTTATTGAAAGAAGCCAATCGTCGTTTACAATGGTTGAATCGATTTTTATTCCCCATCTGTTTGTAGCTAGCTGCAGTCAGATATTGAGTGAGTCTGGTGTATACGAAGGGATTTTGCTTTCCCTTGAAAAGAGGATGTCGATCTCGTGCAATTCAATATGCCAAAATGTCAGCCTTATACAATGACAACATTAAGGCATTTAAATGTGGTTCAACGCCATGTGACTAGGGGGATTTTCAGTAAGGGGAGCAATAAAATATTAATCCATTATTTTAACATGCTAAAGTAATGTTTGCAGGGACGTTTCTGCTTGAAAATCCCTTTTTCTGAAGAAGATTTTGTTGTCATTACTGAAGAAATCAGGTATATTTTACGTGGCCCTGACCCCTGTCTGATTAAAAGCTTTAAATGAATAACCTTTCACGATCATCAATTTATTGCTCTTTACATTGAATCCAAACCTAGCTTGCAGCGACACCGTTTTCACATTTAAAATACAATTTAGAAACTGGGTTCAATTTGGCTAAAATTTCGTCGAATACTCAATAGTTCACCACTAGTTCATTATTATAGAGAACACATAGAAACGTCAGTAAGTAGTTATGGCCGAGCGGTTACGAATATGGACTAGTAATCGAATAGATAGATTCTCCCCTCCTCGGTTCGAATCCTGCTGAATACCGTTTGTTAGAAAAAACGATTTAGTCTCTGTGTATGAAAATGGCGTATATTTTTACCGTAGGTGAATAAAGTCATGGCCCTGACCCCTGTTCAAAATGTATTACAAATAAACATATTTTTGATCAAGTTTAATGCGTTAGGAACATTTCTTGTGCATAAAGTTTTTGCTATGACGTCTAAAATCATCAAAAATACGATGTTTACGATCGCATTGAAAATGCATCTTTATCGACTCAAAAATAGTAACAAAAATCGTGTTTTTTTATTAAATCGGAAATAACATGTTTCATAAATAGGACTTTCCCTTCAAAATGAGCCTAAGATTATCAAAATTGATGGAGGCAATCCTTCACAATCGCGAGTTGTAAATGACCCGATTTCTATTTGTTTTTTTGAAATCTCACTTTACTGGCGGGCCGGGGCGAACAAAATAGACGGTATTTTCATGACTTGACTTCTGACTGCAACGAAGCTACAAACATGGCAAACAGATAATATGTTGGTACATGCACATGACCGTACAATCATGTAGGCCTAAACATGGGAAATCAGAATATCGATTCAATGACGAAACGATTGACTCTTTTCATAATGGCACAATTGGTCTTTCCCAGATTTAGTTGTGTAACAATGGGGCTAGGGTCTCAATAATTCAATTCACGCAACGCAACGCTGACCGTGAACAAGTAAATGTAGAACTGCATTCAAATTATTGAATTTAGACAATCATTCAAAATCAAATTAAAAGTATGTTGTCCGTGGATTCACAAATATTATGGGGAACGATAAGCAAACCCAACATAAAATTACTAAATTTAATATGATACTAACGAAGACAAAATAACATTCTCGGTGGGATTCGAACCCCCGGCCTTTCGATCATTAACCCAATGCTCTTCCGATTGAGCCAACGGCGCACTGTACTGTCGATACAACATAAATAGATTCAAATATCATTTGTGAACACTATTACTATCCCATAAATTGGAAGTTAATAATGCTTTAATTTATAGTTTTGTATGTTTTAACATAGGGTTCTCGCTTAAAAATTGATTCGATGCTGCTTCAGATTGTAACTCTGGTTTCATTGACATAAATAGAATGACTGTTAGAAACATTTCAAGACATGGATTTCGTTCACATTTGATGTTTGTAACCACTCTTCGGTATTGCACCATGGGGCTTATATGATACGTGTACGCGGAACTCGGGTATGCAGCGAGTCATGTGACTTTTGCCCGGGGCAAATATTTGAGATTTGGAAGTGCCTTTAAGAATAACTTTTTAAAAGACGTTTTGATCGCGAGATGGCGCCCTGTATAACAGAGATAAAAAAGGTGCTATATGGTGATTTTCTACGGTATTGCCACTTGGACAATTGTTATCATCATTTGGGCTGCCCCTTGTCCGATGATTTGAGAGTAGGTGCCCTTTCCTACTTGTGAAAGATTGGTGGCTCTGAAAAGAGCCGTTCAGATTGATTGGCTTTTCTCCACTGAACAATGATTGTGGCTATAAATGTCCCTTTAATATCGCTACATATTAACAAAAATATGTTACGCCAATTATGATTCGCTAGTTGATTCCTGATTGAACTGATTTGACCAATCGGAACGCGTCACACAAAATGCCGTGGAATCACACGTGGCTGCATGCGTGGTATCCACGGACAAAGAATGCAGTCATTTCCGGGTTCGCTTGGTGTTTCTCCGCGTTTCTTTACAATTTTGATTCAATTAATAATGGAACAATCTACCAACATTAAGGACAATAAGCACTAAATTTGTGATTTATGATAGTTTGTCTATTTAATCATGTTAATATGTTTGGCAAATCTTTGATTAATATAGTCGACAACATGCAATTTTACGGCATAATACTGGCGCACCTTTTGGAAATATCGCACTGTGTAATTTAATTAGTAAGCTTACTTGCACATACTCGACCAACTGTTATAGTAGGAAATGTTTTGAGTTTCTGCATTTGGAAATCTGAAAAATCTACAGGTATGGCTTTCATTTGTGTGGTTACAATCTGCTGCGAAGCATTTTCCAGCAGAATTAAATGAGTTAAATTCCCATCAAAATTTGAGAACTCCGTGCACACAGTGCAGCACGAATGGTTGGATCAGTTGCTATGCAAGTAGCGTGATCCATCGCTAGGATTAGTGCGGTGTCCTAGGTTGGTATTACATAACACTTCGATACTGATCTGAATACACGTTTACTATGACCCCTACTTAATAATTTTCATCAACCGACGTCCAATTATACAGGAAATTGATTACAGTAGGTATCTGTTTGCATATGTTCCAATTGTTTGCCTAGTCTGTGTTTTTTTCTCGATATTGATAATTCCAAATTTTACTTTGCCATAATCTTCAATCAAAAATTCAAAAGTAAAAAGCTCGTGTGTACGCTTTAGCCCAGCTAATTGGTCTTGACAGTTCCATCAAGTGTTTAGGAGAAATAAACTAAACAATATGTCACGTCAGTCTGGACAATGACAATGTATATAATTACATTACCGCGCAAAGTTCATTACATTACCGCGCTCATGTCTATTTCTCTACATGTAGGGGTGTGCGTGCATGTCAGCGCCTCTAGTAGACTATGGGACGATGGTCTGTATCTTTCACTCTTGTAGTCCGTCCACCTCTGGGCAGGACATGAAATTATTACCAAAAGGTGGCCAATATATCCCTAAACACAAATTCACCTGATCCCACGTTCGTAGGTTGCACGTTATGACCCTAGACCTCGATTTAGGGTCAAAGCTATTGACTATAAAAAGTATATAATATTGTTGGGATAAGTGTTTTAAACAAAAAAGTCAATCACAACTTCGATCGTAGATCAACAGTTTTGAACTGTGACCTTTTAAAAATTACAAGTTGGCCAAAATATATACCATTTTGGTCATATTTTCGCAAAATTGGCACAAAAATGACATGTTGTCATCATTAAAAAAAAATTGACTCATTATGAATTGATAAACCATGTTATAATGTTGGTATTTAGATGTACCTTACATTACAACACATTTCAAAAGTCAATGGTATGCTGATGCCATAGCAACCAGCTTTAATATCCTTCAAATCATTTAAATTTGACTCAGATTTTTCCAATTTTCGATGAATTTGAAGGATATTAAAGCTGTTTGCCATGGCATGCGGACACCATTGACTTTTGAAATGTGTTGTAATGTGAAGTTCATCTATAAACTAACATTATAACATGGTTTATCAATTCATAATGAGTCAAAATATTTTTGTAACATGTCATTTTTGTGCAAATTTTTGCAAAAAATGACCAAAATGGCCTATTTTGGCAACTTGTCTTTTTCAAAAGGTCACAGTTCAAAAACTATTGATCTATGATCAAAGTTGTAATTTACTTTTTTGTTTAAAACACTTATCTCAACAATATATTATACTTTTTATGGTCAATAGCCCATTTTTTAATATTTTTACCATGTTAATTTTAGTTTTTGACTTCACATTGAAACACATGTGACCTTTGACCCTAAATCGAGGTCTAGGGTCATAACGTGCAACCTACGAACGTGGGATCAGGTGAATTTGTGTTAAGGGATATATTTGCCACCTTTTGGTAATAATTTCATGTTCTGCCCAGAGGTGGACTACAAAAATCAAAAACTAAGCACATTTTGGCCTCACGTCCCACATCCGGAAAATTTTCTATAGCAGGCCTTCTCAATTAGATTTTGTGAAGCACCACTTTTGAGATGTTAGTGATCTAGAAGCGCCACTATCCCTGTGAGCGTAGCGAATAACGGGTGGGGTCCATGGGCCCGCCTTAGGTCCCTGGAAGCTCATGGGTTTACCCCATTTTAAGAGGCTAAGGAGAGCTATATTTGCATGCAATATGGTACAAGAAATAAAGAGATGTTGATGGTAAAATGTACAAAAAATGGTAGCAAATGTAGTGATAATCAATAGGCCTACTACTAATAAAACTCGAATAATGTAACTCGAAACTCGAACAAATTAACTCGAAACTCGTACAAAGAAACTCGAAACTCGATAAATGTAACTCGAAACTTGAAACTCGTAAAAAGTAACCAACTTAATCAACATGTGTACTCCAAGCTACAGTACACAGTCACAATAATACATAAGGCCATGTGTTTTGAACTCACCACCCAAAAAGGGTGGTGGCGTTGCATTTTTGTTGACAAATCATCCATCTCTCTCTATTAACTCAACAACTAAATGTGGTACAGCTATGGTTGAGGTGTCATGTGAAAGCCTATTTATCTAGCTACATTGTGTTAATAAATCAGGTATTTCTATAAATGTTTGGCTGAGATATGATTGATTATGTTGTGAAAGTCAGGGGTGGTGGCGGTGGCGGCGGCGGCGGTGGCGGCGGCGCTGTGTGCAATCTCTATGGGGAATATAGAAAATGTTTCCAATTCTACGTTCAATTTACTATAACTCCTCATTCCTGTATGGTACAAACATGATTTTGCTCTCATTTTATAGATTATTTTATATTCTATAAGATTCTGTTTCAACAAATGTGACAACTATTGTGCAACAATTGTAATCATGAATCGATTGCGTTTTCCTTGGCTTTTTCCCTATTCGCTACACAGTGAACTTGCCCTAATTCATCGGTTTTACATACATGACTATAACAAAAGAAATATTTAACCGATGATAGCAGAAATTATACATTTTTGGAAAGCTCTCAAATAGGGGAATCCAAAAATACCGTTTAAATTAGGATAGGGTGCATACCAAAAAAAAAATACTTGTAAACTCTAATAAATATGAAATTTAAACGTTTGTGCTCATTTACTTCTCGATATAGTATATTTTAACATGTTTACCATTAACAACTATTATGTTCTGGTGGGTAATTGCATGAGGAACTTAAATATGCACAGTAAAATTATGATTGGGATAGGTATAAAATTATTATTGAGCTTAAATCAAAATATGAAAAAAAATCGATATTTTTTGAACATTCTTAATCACAACATGTTACCATTAGGTCTTATTTAAATTCTAATAGCATATTTGGATTTCTTGTGAGATTACCGTTCAGAAAATATATACTTTTTATGAGGTAGAACAAATAGTTATTGCGATATGCTAATTCGAATCTCAGATGTTGTAAAATGTAAAAATCTGGACATGCAACGGTAAGGGTGGCGAGTTCAAGACACACGGCCATAATTCTTCAACACTATTGGGTATCCCTTTAAGAATGGTTACAGTCTGAAAAGCTAATTAAAGCGATGCTAGAAAATTTTCCGGATGTGGGACGTGGAGGCAAGAGAATTGAAATAATAACCCGTGCTTTACTTATGTTTACCAAGTTCATTGGGACACCTGTACATCATTAAACAGGTTTGTAGTTTTGGGTTGATTTCTATTTGATAAATAGTGTGTCCTACCGGAACGATGATAATAGGCATTGTTGTAATGTAGGATCCAGGTAAGTTAAGGTTAAATATATTACGCTTGGAGTCGTGGGAGGCTTTGTTGCTTCTGCAAGATTTAAAGCAAAAAATTAATGATTAATTCATTCTAGTTCCTTTTTAAAATTTAATTATAGTCAAGAAAATCGTAAGCTATCACTTGGCCTAGCAGCAAATGTAGTGATAATCAATAGGCCTACTACTAATAATCATGACTTACCCCACTGCAGTAAAGTGGCTCTTCATGCTTTTTGCGATCTGGTTGAAGTTGGGGATATATTTCTTCTTTTTCTTTTTTTTAAATTTATTTTTCAAATTCATTTTTTAAATTTATTTTTCATGCGTCCTTTCGCGCGCCACTCGGACTTATGCAATGCGCCACAAGTGGCGCGCGCGCCACCATTTGAGAAGGCCTGGTCTATAGGCACGGGCGTTTACGCACTGCAATCACTAAATGAAGTCACTTTCTTATGGAAGTGAAACATACTATAATACCTGTATCCATTGCTGTTGGTCATTAATCGGGGATGACCATGCACCGGTGTTATCTAGACGAGCTTTTGATGCGTACCACCCACCCATTTCATTAGATGCTGTCATTTGGTTGTCAGGTATCGAGTTATCGGCCAATCCCAATGGAGCATTACCCGAGCAATCTATTCAGTGCAATAAAGATTGAGATATAAGCATTATAACAGTAGCATAAGGGATGCGCCATTAGATTTTCAGTGGGGGCGGGGGGTAGGAAGTTGGGTTCGGGGTCCTTTTTTGTTTTTTGGCCGTCGTAAGGTGGGAAAAAAATTGCGTCGTGGCGAATTTCTTTTTTTGTATTGTATTCATTCATATTGAGTTGGGTGGGGTAGATTTTTTTTTTTACTCATCAGTGGGGGGGGGGGGGGGAGGGATTTTATTTGTTTGGCCTGCATAGAGTGGGATTTTTTTTTAAATGCGTGGTAATTCGATGCATCCGAATTCGATAGGAATCTTTTGAAAAGTTTCGAAAAATATTCATCTAATTTGTTCAAAAAAAAGATTTGTTTGAAAATATTGAAACATGTAAATCGGAAATTAAAATAATTAGCCAAATTGTCCATGAGAGGTCATTACGGGTGATTGTATAAGCCTGATTGGCAGCAGGTGACTTGGAAGAATAATAAAGGGGTCAAAAAAAGTAAGTCCCCCTCTAAAATTAGATTACCTTTGTTTACATAACTTCACACACAATTAGACGTTTTGACAAATTTAAACGATTATGAAAAGAAAAAACGCTTGGTTACCAAGAGAAAGTTTTTCGATATCATGTTTACTTTTCCCAAAACAGTCACATTTCCTCGAAAGGATGTTTTTAGAAAAAGTGGCACTTACTTGTATTGGATTTTGGCAAATTTCGTGTTAATGGAAACATCATTTTGGGGATATTTGACTTTTTGGGGAAAAGTAAAGATGGTATTGCAAAGGGGAAACTTTGTACGGATAGCTAAGGGTTTTTCCTTTTCAGAAACGTTTCAATTGTTTAAAACGTCTAATTGTGTGGAGGTGTTACGCAAACAAAATTGTATAGGATTTTGAAAATTGCCACTGTTTCTGAGAACATCGTTTTGGGAAAATTAGACAATTTTGGGAAAAGTAAACATGATATATTGTACAAGAGAAATTTGTAATAAAAACCTAAGCGCTTTCTCTTTTCACAAGTCTTTAAATTTCTCAAAATGATTAATCCTGTGCGAAGTTACGTAAACAAACTTGGTCTGATTTGCGTACAAAAAAATCACGAGAGAGAGTCTTTAAATTTACTGGTATAGGACCAAGTGCCACTTTTTCTGAAAACATAATTTTGGGGAAAAGTGACTGTCTTGGGAAAAGTAAACGTGATATCGAAAAACTTTCTATTGGTAGCCAAGCGTTTTATATTTTCATAATCGTTTCAGTTTTTCAAAACGTTTAATTGTGTGTGAAGTTATGTAAACAAAGGTAATCTTTTTAGAGGGGGACCCCTTTATAAGTGTTACGGTATGTGTTCGGTATCATTGGTATACAGATTGTACTTACATTGTACTTAGTAGCATCTATGCGCATGGATAGATGGATAGAAGAGGACAAGAGGGAAGTATTGAACATTACTTTTTCCAATGGACCAAGGTATATATTTTAAATGTAAAGATACCTCGATGCTAAATACTAACTTCACGTCGACTTGCCCTATCATCGTTAATGATAGTACACCCGCTATAAATCCAACATGGAGTTTATGAAATACAACGTACCACATCCCAGAATTTCAAATCGCAGGCTTATTGCATTGTACCATTCAATCGGATTGATTCTGACGTACTTTGCAGTAATGATATGCGGAAATAAACTGGTGACTGCCGTGTCTCTGTCTGAGTTGCCAATAAAAACCTGTCGTGAAACAAAGTTAATAACAGTCAGTGCAAAATGTATGAACTATTATTAGGATCACCATTACATTACAGTGCGAAACAGTATCTCTAAGACATCATTATCCTTGAGACAAGTATGCCTAAAGGGATGAGAAGGGCCCGTTCATACTATTCATGTGAAGCGATCCAGGTCTGATGCAGCATTGGGGCAATTCCAAGCAAATGTCAACCAAATAGCCCAAATTTCAAATGTGCATCCAAAGTTTAATTATATGCCTATAATGTAGGCAAGAGTCCAAAGTTCAGGAACTTTTAGTTTGTTTAGCGATACTATGTTTTTTGATGTATAAACTAGCTAATTAGCATAAATTTGCATATTTGCAGCTTACAAAATCAGTGAAAAGGCTTGTTTTTATTTATTCCATATCTTTTAGACACATAGGTATGATGTTTAAATAAATGTCAGGCACAATAGTAGTACTGATGGGAAAAGTTTTGATATAAATTCAATTTTGATCAACGGCCAATTAGCCTCGTTAATCCAGGTAATTAGTATGCATTGCATAATCTCATGTCATTCCGCAACGCAAAAGTACAATTTTTTAGGATAGCAAGAAAAAAAATGTACCCTATTTTCATTTAACTATTTTTTCTCTGCACACAATTGACATGCTTCACAATGACCAAAATTGGAAAATTCTGTTAATTAATAGCCCTAACGAGCGTTGCGGAATGACGTGTTGCGGAATGACGGTGCGGAATGACAAAGGTATTAATCCCTATATTTAGGCAATTTATTGAGCAAATTGTGATATTTTTGTGTACTTGGTATAAGATCATCCTTATTTATGATAATTCATTCAAATATGGACTCTAAACTTCTAAAAAAGTTTCAAAATTGATGAAAACTCATAATTTGCTGAATTAGGCAATTTTGATGTGCAAGCTGTTGAATTCGGCAACTAAATCACAAAATCATGGCTACTTTACCTGTAAATGATGATTTCAATGTGAAAATAGTTGGGTTACTTGTATTCAGGAATTTGTAACATATGAAATACCACTGATTACTCTTTCTTTTATTTTTTATGCATATTAAAGCATAAAAACATGTTTTTTCTTTTCTCTATGGAGTTTTGCACACAAATTCACACTGTCATTCCGCAACGTCATTCCGCAACACCTACTTTTATTTTTTGATGACCTGCTAGAAATCCTAGCTGATGATTAAGTTTTATGAAAATGCTTTTGTCAGTTAGCTAACACTTCAAACCTTCTAAAAAGTAACTTCAATAATGATACACTCTAAAAAGTTAACAGAGTTTTCACTTTGTGTAAACATGTAAAAAAAACACCAATCGTCTGCGTCATTCCGCAACACAAATTTGCATATGCAAATTAGGATACTTGGAAGCGCAGTCTAATTTTTTTCCCTAGGTTTATTTTTTGAGTATCAATCGCTATTATCAAATAAAGTTGTAAAATGGGGAGTAACTACAAATCTCTGGGTTTTACACCCAAAAGAAAGTGGATTTTTGTGTGTAAATGTCATTCCGCAACGCGTGGAATTGCCCATTGTTATACTTTATTAAAGGGACACTAAGAGATGTGTTGGAGGCTGCGCCCTCAATTATGATAAAAACTGGGATTAGTATATTTTTATAATTTGTATTACATGTATGCACTTACACCTATAAGGATTAAGAAAAGTCAGCCCTCTTTGTACAAAAAAAAAACGTCGATTCAAAAATGCTCGTAAAGCCGCGACGAGCATTTTACGCCCGACAGTATCCCCCTGCAGTACGCGTGATACATAAGGCGAACCATATTTGCATAGAGGACGTTTTTCAATAAATAGCGATGATATTGTTTTAATCAAGTTTTGCTGTGTTTTTGTTAGTAGAAACAACAATAATGGCAATTTTTAATGTTCATCTTGAATTCTGAAGTAAATTTTTAAACATTTACAATTTTCAACACCACTTAATGTCCCTTTAAGTAAATGAGAGATCTGGGGCCACGGAACCAAGGGAGAGATATAGGCCTATGAATTGTAATACAGATTGAAATTACTGAGTGTACATGATTATCAAATTAGGTTTAAATCATTTTACTGTGCTGTTATGCAAGTGTGCATGTTGCGTCATGCGTCATCTATATTTGGCTGCATCTCAATAATTGTCTTGGTGACGTTGTAAGGGTATACTAAAAATCAAGAAGAAGAATCAGCGAGATCCATACGCTGTTCTCTAGGATGAAAGACATTACTGATACACATCTACTTTTACTCAGTACAAAGGAGCTTTCTATTTACGTAACATATAAATCAGGCGACAACTGAAAATAGTCTACGCAAGGACGAACTAGTTCCCTTAATTTTCTGAAGAGTTTCAGACATTTTTTTACAAACAATCAAAAGTATCAACAATCGTAAATTATTGTTTTTAAAATACAAACAAAATTGTGAATACATTCGGTAAAAATGTTCAAATGTTTGACACTAAGTCTTAAAATTTGAAACATAAGGTCGTGTCCCTATTACAGTTTTTGATTTTAACCTTACCATATCGTTTTCCTCATCCACTTTTTGCACGTAATGCCATGAATTACTGATGTACTTGTTGTACCCAATCTTGAATTTAGTCACCCACCACTGGACCTGGTATTGTCCATTGAAAGACTGTTTACCTTGGAGTATTATCCCAGACACAGATTTAAAGACGCCAAAATCCACCTGTATCCATTGGTTAAGGTCATCCGTCTGAGCACGCCATCCCCCGTGCGTCCAGTCTCCAGACACACTCGCTCCTTCACGATTTAATCGCGCGTACATTGGACCAAAACTCATGGGTCCAGTATCAGCAGAGTCGTCATACACAGTTGATGCCGATATCTGTCTATCAGTGATTCTTCCGTCCTCCATACCAAGACGATCTACACAAATAGCTGCGTAAAGTAACGCGTTGAGTATCATCAACTTTTTTATTTATAAAACGTGCTACGTCAACAAAGTGTACTTCGGAAAAAGTATGTGTTTTTTAATATGGACATTTTAGATTGGTTGATTATTAGTATTGCAATCATGGCTTAAGGTTTTGCCAATGCGAAACTAAAATAACGCATGTGGTGGATATCCCGAGGTTGTCAAATGACTTGGAAATAAAAAAGAATGAATCCGAAAATCATTTCCTTTCTTTATATTCCTTTTTGAATACAATGACCTAAAAATGGACATTTTCCCAACATATTTGGATTTTCCGAAAGATTGACCGTCATTTTATTGTTTGCTTACGTAAGACCACATTTGGTATTTAAAATGAACGATTGTAAGTGTATTAAACCTATTTAAAACATGGGATTTAGTGTACTTTAAATTCCAGATACTTGCATACCAGTATCGTCCAATATAAAAGTTGCCAGTATCGCTCGATACTAGTACGATTTTATTGTTCCAGTTTCGGTCGATACTGAAACTCTAAATTGTTTTTTAGTATCGAGCAATACTTGTTATGATCCAGTATCAGGCAATACTGGTACACATGCTACCGGTAGTGACTTGTCCCAGTATTGAACGATACTGGTACATAATAGTGTTCCAGTATCGCCCGATACTGGAAATACTGGAACATTTGATATGTGCAAGTATCGTCCGATACAGGAACAATGACTGTGTACCAGTATCGTACGATACTGGGTGTTGGACGATAATACTATTACAGTCTATAATCGTGGACCTGAAGTAAACATTTTCCAGAACATGCATTAACATTGTTTCCATCTTTGGGCCATTTTAATTCAAATGTTCCGAAATATACCGAAAATATCCGAAAACTAGATTCATAGTCGGACACGCTATCGACTGCACTGACTAAACAACGCCGACGTTGGGCCGACGGTTCTGTGTTATCAGGGATATTATCGTACATCGTGCCGTTCTGAAATTGACTAGACAGCAAAATCACCATTGCAGTTGCAAGATGAAGACACGTACAAATGAGTCTAAATATTGTTCAGCTTATAGGAAAGTAGTTCCAACTGAAACAGTGTGTATTGTACTACACTCATGATACCTCCAAGGTGTACAAAAGGACGAGCGTATAAAATATAGTATAGAGAAACTCATCCTATTAGGGAAAAAACCAATAACAGATTCCCGGTCAGCGATGATTGCTTTTAATGTTTACCCACCGACTCCTCAACCATCCCCACCCTCCACCCCATCCGCTTTTAGTTTGAACTTCCATGGTTGGAATTAGTTCATTATATTATATAATATACGCTCTGTCATTATGATATTTACATTGGTATGTTAATTTATCCTACCATCGCGACGATTCTCGTGTTCCTATTGGATAAGCGCTGACTAGATATATTCCGTATCCGACCCCCGTATCCCGTATCCGGTCAGTAAGGAACTGCGCATGCGTTAGGGTTGCTACGCCGACGTGACGATCAACAATATGGTGTTTCTGAACGTCGAACTTGCTCGGGTTTTAGGTGACTACTACATTGGCATTTGTTCTTGTTTTGTTTTAATTTTAATAGTGGTTTAGACTTTAGTAGGATAAAATCGGTATTAGGTGAGGTTGGGTCGGATACGGATTATATCTAGCCTCGGAGTCTGTATCAAGACTCGGGCTGCGCCCTCGTCCCGATACAGAATTCTCGGCTAGATATAATCCGTATCCGACCCAACCTCACCTAATAACTAATAGTACCTTTACAGCCAAGTATTTCAAGTCGTAAGGCAATGTATCCATACCACTCCGTGGGACATATTCTGAGTAGTGTTACCGTAATAGTTGACGGAAACAAGCTGGCAACTGGTGTATCTATATCGGATGGTCCATTAAAAACCTTGCATTAAAAATCATAATAAAATACTACATCAATATACAAAATAACAAATTATTTCATCTACGTAACTACATTTCCATTATTTAATAATGTTACACTTTTAGCTGTTGGCGTTGTCATTTTCTTTGATGGGGGCACAACATACGATTTGTTATCATGAAAGACCTTTTATGAACCCTTCTTTCTGACGCCCCCTAACCTTAAAAATACCATTGACGGGCGGAATTCGAGTGTCTTCTTACGCTTTTCGTGAACATAATACCCATTTCTTCCAAACCTATGTTTGTAACACGTTTCCTCCAACATGGCGACGTCCATACATGTGACTGTTTTTCTTTCTAAAGCCGATTTTGTCTTTAAGCAGAAAAAATGCCTTTGTGCCCCCGCCCCATGCTCAGGATGTAGTGCGTGTATATGCGTTATAACCATTTACAAGGACCATTTTCGCCTGGGTTTTAGAGAAAACATTCCCCGCATCAGTACTATGTCCGTATGGGTTTTGTTGATAAACATAAAATCGCCCAAATCAGACGTCCCCGGCCGTTCCCACTTTCATGATCAGAATACAAAATATGTCGTCTCCTGACAATTCTGGAGGATGTGCACAACTGTCTATGGCTTACGTGTTCCTCTTACCATATCATCCTGATTAGCGTCTTTAACAAACTGCCATGGATCGTCCCTGTTCCATTGCTGAACCTTATATTTGATCACCCAGTAATTATAGGTGCCTTGACCCTGTAGCACTATCCCAGACACGTATCTAGACACACCGAAATCCACCTGAAACCATTGATTATTGTCGCTTCTGATTGCCAACCAGCCAATTGGTCCATCTAATCGGGCGGCAAATGTGCTAATGTCGGAACGGGATATTGATGAGCCTGAAAGCATCCCATCGAGTATTCTGCCATCTTTCATACCGAGTGGTTCGACACAGACACCTGTATTATTATACAGGGCGTGTCAGAAAAAGTGAAACATTGGTTTTGGCCATTAAAACAGTGAATCCTTGATTATTCGATTAATGTGCCATAAGATTTGTTTTATCCAATTTGGAGCACTCATCAAGTTATGGCAATTCTACTCAGGCATGTTAAATTCAACTTTGGCCACTTTTCAAGTGCAGAGAACTCTTTTATTATAATTGTCATTTAATTTTACACAATCATTAAAATAAATAATAATCTACCATATCTCATGAGTTAAGGGGTGACATCTGATAGAGGATTAATCACACAAAAAAATGTTTACATAATTATGTTAAATATAGAACTCCATAATTATTATGTAAACCTTTCACACAGTATTTGTGTATAAAATACACAAGTTATGTAAAAATAACTTGTGTATTTTATACACAATTACGTTGTGTACAAAATACACAAGTTATTTTTACATAACTTGTGTATTTTATACACAAATACTGTGTGAAAGGTTTACATAATAGTTATGGAGTTCTATATTTAACATAATTATGTAAACATTTTTCTGTGCGTAGGGCTTACCTTGTATTCATGTAAAAAAAACCACCAAAACATGGGATGTGTTTGTTATAAGCTTTCTGTGTTCAGTGCTATGTCCAATTGCTTGGACAAGCTGTACCTAAATCGTATGCTTATGATAATAAATACTAGAAACTAACGAATGATCAGAAACTCATTTGTGACATAACATGAGTAAATGAGACACCATGCGGAAGTAGCTCATTTGATTTAAGAGTATGTGGGACAAGGTCAGAATATGCCAAATTTATAATAAGTCTGATTTCTGATTTTTGATATATCTTCTATCTAATCAAATAATTAATTCATGAAAATGAAGAGTTCAACTACATTTTGAGGTCAACTACATTTTAATTATCATTTACTTCATATATGTGTTAACAAAACCACAACTTTAAATGCCCATAACTTGACAATTTATGTATTGAGACAAAGTGATTTTTAATAAAAATGTAAATTTAGTTTGGAATGTGATATAACATTGAATTTGGTACCAACATGTCCGTTAACGTATACATCATATCATGATATAAATAACTCCTTATTTATATTTCCCTCATGTTGCCTCATTTACTTGCGTAGGGTCACATTTAAATATGGCCAGCCACTAAAGATGAAACAGTGAACGATAAGCTCCGTCATATAAAGATCACCTGTTCTCCATGTCGCCACGAACGGATGATTTTCAAATTTAAAATTCACTCGCATACTGTTCTCTTCAACTAAATACCGTATTTGGGTATCTTCATCTGTTAAGGTGTATTCCCATAATACTTTTGACAGCCATTAACTTTGACTCATATGAGTCGGATCTCATACCTACCTTTGCAACCGAGTATTTCAAATCGTAAACATGGGTTCCCAATCCATCTCGTCGGTAAAATTCTGATAAGCTTTGCATCAACTTGGGTTCGAAACAAACTGGTGATTGCAGTGGCGCTATATGCTGAAGGTCCATCGAATACCTTTTAAGACGATAAAAAAATTAACAAAACACCGATCCCGTTAAACACCGAGAGATACGCTTTACTTTCAGATACGTATTCACAAGCCCTAAACATGTTTGGAACATGATCAGTATACCAGTGTATCTAAAACGACGTAATCCAAATAGCACTCAGTCCAAATGCATGGTTAACAAATATTTAAATGTGTTTGTGATTGAGATGAAAGGTTACTCGACAATAAAAACTCGTCTGTTCAACTTTGTACGGGCAAACGAATTTCTCAGATCGGGTCGGTCTTTTTCACAAAAAATCTGTAAACATCTAACTTGCAAAAAGCCTATTAATGGTCGGTATTCACTTGCACGTGAACCTATTTGTCACCAATTTCTAAAAAATAGGGGTCGGTCGAGCCCGTACAAGGAGCTAATTTTAATAACAATATTATACATTTTAAGGTAGACGTGCAATTATTATCTTACCCGCTCATTAAAAAAGGGGGATTCTACACATTTTAATCAGCAGATTTGTTACACAATTGGCGAACTTGACCGTACAATACAAATGCGCAAAATGTGATACAAGTTTCGCTACATTTGCATACAAATATGTTTTGACAGATTTCTGGAACATATGTAAAGAGTTATTATTTCTTGTGAGTGCGGGAAGATGATTCCACATTGCTGGAGCGACATAGATGGAAGTCCGATTGCTGGCCGATATAAGAGTTCTGAAGGTTGAATGCTGAGTTTCCTTTCGGAAAAATATCTTCTTTATCTAAGACCACTCGATGTCCCGGAGACTCAATGAATATGTCGAGAGTCACAAATCTCCCGAAGATGTCTGGTTCCGTGTTCGAAAGTTTAACCTAAAATTAGTTTATTATCAATACAGATGCACTTTTACTGTCATAAAATGGAGTATATTAAAAATACTTATCGTTGCACAATCGATATATGTAAAGTTTATTTCATATAATATAAAAGACTGGCCTTATTAGTACAATGTTTACCTCTTCCTGATGACCAGCGTCCATAACATTCTGCCATAAAGCGCCATCCTTGTTATATTGAACTTTGTATTTCGACACCCAGTTTTCAATCGATCTATATCTGCCTCGTCCTTGCAATATTATACCAGCTATAGATATCGATTCACCTAGGTCCACCTGTATCCATGCACTGGCATCGCTGTTACTTGCGCACCAGCCACCAAATGATCCGGTAGGGGGCGCTATACCAAGTGAATCGGGTGGCCGGTTTAATCGGCCATGCTTAGGTCGATCACCACCACTAAAACTTAACGATGAGATTTGACTGTCCTGTATTCTACCGTCTTCCATGCCTAGCGGATACGGGTGTCTGCAGGGGACTACAAAAAATGATGAAGCTAACATTTTATTTTTGCAGTAAAACGATATTGTTTATCGAATGATGTTGCACTTACTTTCGTAACTTTTGACCTGGGTCCAACTTAGCAAAATATATTCATAATTTCCATATCTTAATAGAAATAATCGAACAAATCAATAATGTTACGCGCTAAATTCCATCCCAACTCAGATGACATGATTATAGTGACATAGACTACACTTTCCATCAGTTTGACTAGACAAGAATTATTTAGTATGGTTTTGGAAAATCCTTTGAAAACAGTTACTTACCATTGACCGTCACAGTAAACATTTTCGTGTCAAAGTTACCAGATGAATCCGTCGCAGTGTAGCTAACCATAGTAGAACCGAGAGGGAAAGATTCGCCTGGGCTATGAGTTTTTGTCAATGTAACAGGGCCAGAATTATCACTAGCTGTGGGCGCTTTCCAATACACTGTAGCTATTGTAATCCCGCTCCGCGTGTTTTGGACCACGTTGACAGGAATGTTGGAGATCAAAGGTTTCTCTGTGTCTGAAAGGATATAATAAGAGACGGTCTTAATAATTTCAAGATAAAATCTTAGGCACATGGGTATAACCAACAAGAATATTGGATTCGAAAGAAGTTTGTGTGTGCAGAGTGCAAAACTGCACAGATGAGTGTTCACGTGAGACAATGACTTCCATTTATATATTATTATTAAGATGATGCTTCAAACAGGACGCTATAAGTGGATACAAATGTTTTGGAAAACAATTAGTTTGGGTACCAGATTTTTCGGAAACAGGTTTTGACTGGTTTTCTGAAGAGTGTAAGAGATGTTGCAACATCACTATCATTGCATTGACTGTATGGTGAAATAGTATACATGCTAGGTCTAAACTCAATGTTCAAAACAAGTGAATGCAATATGTTTTGGACACTAGTTTTTCAAAACTGTGTTGACACTACCTTTAATGGACACCGTAAACATTTCTTCAGCGATGTTATCAGACAAATCAGTCGCAATGATACTAACTATCGTATCACCAATATGGAATGCTTCGCCTGGGTTATGGGTTGATGTCAATATAACGGAGCCACAGTTGTCACTCGCTGAGGGCTCTATCCAATTCACCTTAGCCGTTGCAAGGCCATCGTCGGTATTTTGTACAATATTGACAGGTATGCCAACAATAACAGGTATGGCGTTATCTGTAATGATAAAGCATGGTGTCACAAGTGGCCATTAATTCTAAAGCTTCGTGTAAATTATTTCGCAGTGTAATGACAACTTTATAAGTGAGTCAATTTTTAATGTGTGCTCTCAGAGCCTTGTCAAAGCTTTAAAATGACACCAGATGTATCAACATTTATCAAGGAATTCAGATTTTACTAGTGAAAATGAAAATAATCTGGTCTCGATATCAAACGAGTCCAACTCGGTGACGTTAAAGTATATGTCTTGATACAGCTTTTAAGCGCGAACACCAGGACTATATTTTAATACGGTCTGAGCACATACCCCGGCCCATTATAAAATCACGCGGGATAATGAGGTTAACGCACCTATTTGCTTACGCTCTAACGTCATTGTAGAGAGTATGCTATATTTTCTGTGCAACATTTGGTGTATATGGTGTGGACTTGAGGATCGTGGTATGTGTGATGTGTGCAGTGTGGATGTATGGGGGGTGAGTATGGGGTGGGAGTGTGATGGCTGTGCCTCTTGCTGATTGCACATTAGTGTGTTATGTTATTTTTACTTGAAAATAAGTGTGTTATGTTTGTGGTAAACCATATTTACTATTAATGTTTCTAATCTTTTGTAAATGTTTCATTTATCATTGTATATCTTGTTATTGTATTAATCGCGATTGCCATTGTCTGATAACACAGTAAAAATACCTATGTCGATTACACTGGTTACCTGTTCTGTAGCGAATCAAAGTCTCTTGACATCAACTATAAAACAATCATCCAATACCATTCCACTCGAATACACAAATATTAAGGAAGAATAAGTAAATAACAATGCACACATACCTGTACCTTGGATCGTGACACTGAATTTTGATGTAGCGGTGTTTTCATATAGATCCATCGCTGTGTAATTCACCGCAGTTACACCTATAGCGAATGATACGCCAGGGTTATGAGTTGCTGTCAATGTAACAGAACCGGAATTATCGCTTGCTGAGGGCTCTATCCAATTCACTGTAGCAGGTGCCGCACAACCGTCGAAGTTGTGAACGATATCGGCTGGAACATTGTTAATGACTGGTTTCTCTTGATCTAAATTAGAAATTACAACACGTGCTTTAAACAAATATATATATATATTATGGTTTCAACAGGAAAATATTTCAACAGGAAAATATTTCAGTTGTCATCTTTGTTTAGTAAATAGTCTGCTTTCGGAGGCTCTTCAGTTGAATGATTACAAAAACAGAAACAAAACGATAATAAGAACAATGCGTACAAGTGCATACATATGGATACTGGTATATATTTAATATGTCATTTGTATTTATATATTAAGAGTGGTTTTTTAATGAAGTGTGTTTCTTTGATTAGTCTTTGATATGTCATCAAATATCGAGGGGGGGGGGGATATTTGATTTCCTGTCTATGTACAGTTACACATTTCCGGAGGTCGTTAGTCTGACCTATGCATTGTGCATCATTACACCCGTTGCAGCTTATACATAAATTTAGTTCTTTGATGTACAAGACATGTCTTGTCTCCTGACATCAACTATAAAACAATCATCTCATACCATCTCATTTGTGTACACTGAGGTTATAGAAGAATAAACCAGTATAAAGCTGCACACATACCTTGGATCGTGACACTAAATGTTGCTATTGCGATGTTTTTATATAGATCCATCGCTGTGTAACTAACCACAGTTACACCTATAGCGAATGATACACCAGGACTATGAGTTGAAGTCAATGTAACAGAACCGGAATTATCGCTTGCTGAGGGCGCTATCCAATTAACTGTAGCAGTTGCGGCACCACTGTCGGTGTTTTGAACGATATCGACTGGAACATTGTTAATGACTGGTTTTTCTTGATCTATATTAAAAATGGCAACACATTATTTTCAACGAATACATTTATAGTTATTACAGTGAGATGCAAATGTAAAGTAGTATTAATAAAATATGCATTTAAATGTGTATTTAACGAGTGCTATTGAGGTAATTTTGGAGATCAGCATAAAAAATGCTTCAATTGAGCTTAAAAGAAAAACCATATTCTTCGTATGTGCACAGGGATTCCATGTATACAGTTTGTATCAAAAAAAACCGCAACACCTTTTGCCGAGAGCTGTACGATTACAGCATATCACATGTCGCTCTAAAATTTAGGGCTATGTCTTGGCTATCACATAGTTAAATTAGCTGAGATACTAAGATATAAGTAGACAAGTGATAAAACAAAATTTACATTGTTCGTCCTACAAACAGAATTGTTGGTCTTGGACATGGTACGGAGTGGCCTCCTCGCTCTCCAGATTTTACACTATTATACTTTTTCCTTTGGGGATATGTTAAGTCTCAAGTTTTCCAGACATCACCAACTAATCTCCAAGATCTTAGGAACCGCATCACAAATGATGTTCATGGAATAAGGCCCACATGTCGAGCAGTGCTACACATGCAGGAATGTGCTTGTCAATGTATCTTAAAACAAGGACAGCATTTTGAGAGTCGAGCAGCGCCATAATGTCATCTTCACTGCAGACTAACATTGAATGATTCATACAAGACAATTCCTTCTCTCACAGGACTTCTTCATTTGCTCATCTTTATATGAAGGTGCCATACTTAATGCTTTATTTATTTTATTAAGGGGAGAGCGAGTGGGAGAGAGAAAGGATTTGCATAGACTTTGTAATTTGGATGTGTCATTAACTATCAGCTAATTTATTACCAGATTTGCTAAATTGTGATATGATGCGATAAGTAGCAGTAATAGCCAATCATTATCTTTAACATGACGTTAACTTCTCAGAATGATGAGTGTGATTCCAATTATTTAAGTACAATGAGTAAGTTAAATGTCTTGCTAATATAGAACTGGCAAGAAATCAGGCATACAGGATGAACGATGTAAAACGAATTTCGCAATTGTCTACTTGTATCCTTAATATTTCAGCAAGTTCATTATCGATATAGCTGTAATTTGACTGTGGGATAGCCCAATAGAATATTTAAGTTTCAGAACGATATGTGATCGTACAACTCTCGGCAAAAGTGTTGCGGTTTTTTTCTGAAACACTCTGTAGTGTATACTGTGTTTTAGGGCAAAAAAGAAACGGATCGTTGACCTTTTTTATATAGGGTCACAACTTGTCACCTTTATTTTTTCAAAAATCGAGGTACTGTATTCCAGCGGTTTCTTTCTTCTTTCTTCTTCTTTTTTGCAGACCCATCTAAAATTGCTTCTTCTCCTATAGTTTACATGCTACAATCACCAGACTTGGTCAGTAGGACCCCCCACCCCCCCCCCCCCCCCCCCCCCCCACACCAGACCTTCATTACAGGACCTCACAGTTTGGGGTCAAAGGTCACAGGGTCACTAGGGGACAAAACGTGATTTTCACTTAAAATGCATTTGCAATTTAGTGAAATGACCTAGGATCGTCAAAATTGGTCAACATTATTTCTTATGACAGTACGCATATATAATAGTTCGGTTTATAAATTCAGAAATTATTTGGGGTCACTAGGGGTCAAAATGTTGATTTCTAACCATATCACTTAAAATGCTTCTTGTCGCAGAGGAAATAGCAGATGAATGTCAGAATTGGTCAAAAGATTCCTTGGGTCCATGCACATACAGCGATTCCAGTGAATAAAATTGATGTGTCATGCGGGGTCACTAGAGGTCATTGACCTATACAGTGGTAAAACGTGAGATATGCTCCGATTGGGACAGAGTTTGTTTCATCCTTTCTGATTTGATGAGGCAAGAAAAAAAGTTAAACGTGATTTTGGGGTCAAAGGTCAGGAACAGGTCAGTAGAGGTCATTGAACTTTCTTGCGGACCCATCTGCAAAATGCTTCTTCTCCTACAGTTTATATGCTACAATCACCAGACTTGATCAGTAGGACCCTCTACCCAACCTTCATTACAGCATCTCACAATTTGGGGTCAAATGTCACAGGGGGTCATTAGGGGTCACTAGGGGTCAAAACGTGATTTTCACTTAAAACGCCCTTGCAATTTATTAAAATGACCTAGGATCGTCAAAATCGATCAACATATTTCTTATGACCGCACGCATATTATATTAGTTCGGTTTTTAATATCAAAGCATATTTGGGGTCACTAGGGGTCAAAATGTTAATTTTCACTTCTATAACTTAAAATGCTTCTTCTCCTACAGTTTTCATGCTACAATCACTAGATTTCGTCAGTATATAGGACCCTCTACCAGACCTTCATATAGGGTTCTCACAGTTTGGGGTCAAAGGTCACAGGGGGTCACTAAGGGTCAAACGTGATTTTCACTTAGAATGCCATTGCAATTTAGTAAAATGACCTAGGATCGTCAAAATTGGTCAACATACTCCTTATGACCGCACGCACATATAATAGGTAGGTTTTTAAAATCAAAATGTGTTTGGAGTCGCTAGGGGTCAAAATGTTAATTTTCACTTCTATAACTTAAACGCTCCGAATTAGATCGGACCTGTTTTATCTTTTTATGATTGATGAGGCAAGAACAAAAGTCAATCATCCTAACCAGTTTAAAGGTCAAGAAGTGGTCACTAGGGATAATTTTCTCTTAAAAAAATCAAGGTGCCCTGGTCTTAGACCAGAACTAAATCTTGTTCTAATTGTTTCCTTATCAAAGGAGTCTGTACTTGCTATAGGGATAAGCCATTTATTGCAGACATAAGAGTGTTGAACCGACTATTGGGTTTTTAGAAAATGCACTGTGTATCAATTTGCAAATAAATAAAAAATAAAATGCAACAAAAACATTATAAAATTATTCAATTTTATAAACGTCAAATGGGAAATATTGCATTTTATTGACGTTGACCTTCATCTTTTCTTCGACTAAAATATTTAAACGCAGCCACTATTTAAAAACATGTTAAACCTTTCTGTAGAATCAACCTGATCTACCATACAACTTTACAACTGACAGATGTGTATAGGATAGTGTACCGATTTAGGAAATGTGTCTCAAGAATTTGACGGGTGTCATTAACAAAATATGGGCTTTCTTTTTTGACATTGCCAATGGAAAAAGTGAATTTGATCGGGTGGTCAAACTTAATTGGCATGAACGGAATTATATAACAATTATATTCACCACCAATAAACACTTACAAGAATGTTGTAGGCACTGTTCTCTTCAAAATAATTTTGAATACTTTTACCGTAAAATACCGTATTGAAGCATGCCTCTATAATACGAAGCCGGGTATTTTTTTAAAACCAAGAATAACCTAATTTGGAAGATTATGATGGTGCGATTGAAACCAGTTTTTTGTTAAAACATTACCTTTGAACCCAAATACGTTTGATAATCTGTCTAAGAGAACACCATGATCTATGGTGTCGAATGCAGCTGACAGGTCCAACTACACCAAGAAAACGGCACGATGATCGTCAATCGCATGAGCAATATCACTATTGACTCACAACAGAGCCGTCTCCGTGCTGTGGCCGGATCTGTAAGCCGATTGACATTTTTGATGTAAATCATTAGCATTTATATGATCGGAAACACGAGAAAGAGCTGCCTTCTCAATAATTTTAGAAAGAAACGCAATATTAGATACTGGACGATAGTTCTTAAAGAGTATCTTTGTCGAGAGTAGGCTTCATAATAAGAGGAGTGACAATGGCTTCTTTTAATGCTCTAGGAAACTTGCCCGTGGAGAGTGACTGATTAACAGTAGAGAGGAGGGTTTTAATATTTTCCTTCAGAAGCCATGTGGGAAGAGGATCCAGATCACAAGATTTATTCGGAGATTTGCTAATAATTTTCAAGATCTCCTCCTCATCAACCGGTGTAAAATTCCAAAAATCAGGGGCTGAAACACTATTAACAACTGAAACAGAATGTGTAGGTTTTGGCTTTAAAACATTACTGTTTTGAATATTAGAGGTTTCAATTTTATGCCTGAAGGGTCGTGTAATTTCTTGTTTCAACGAGAATCGAACCACGAAACCGGCAAGTCCTACGCTGAACTAACTGAGCTGTTGAAGTATGTAGAGAATAACATATCTGAATACGATTGTTCTTTCGTGACGCAACCACTACATTTATTATGCATCTTTATGTTGCCATATCCCTAAAATCTTCCAAATAAAGTTATTCTTGGTTTTAAAAAAATACCCGGCTTCGTTATTATAGGGTTCCAAAAGTATTTAATTTCTATTGTAGACATAGGCATGTCAAATCGACTGCTATACTTGTAGAAAATTCATTTTGTATTAATTTGCAAACCATAATCAAATTAATCAATTTATTAATGTAAAATGGACAATTATTGCATTTGGTCGACGTTGATCGTCAATTAAGATTTAAATATTTAAGAGCAGCCCTAATGGGCAAATCCACTCAATAGTAATTACAAAGCCCATCAGCGGTAATGATATAGTTCATAATATTAAATATTAATACCATAAGAACCATCACTACCTGTCTTTTTAAATTTAAATTTTGTTTTAATTTATGTTTAAGAAAAAGCAAGTTGTCAAGGAGAGACATCCAAAAAGTGTACATTATGTCCCAGATTCTGGACTGTACTAGTATTGTCCAATACTGGAACACCCAGAACCGTTTGATACTGGCATATAAAATGTACCAATTAGCGGGAGATACTGGAACACAATATTTGTCCAGAATCGTTCAAGACTTGGGACAAATCACTACTGGTAGCATGTGACACTGGCATGTGTACCAGTATCGTTCGTTACCAATGATTGATGCTGGAACAGCAAAATCGTACTAGTATCGAACGATATTGGCACATTTTATGTTACAGTGCCAAACGATACTGTAATACCAGTATATGGGACCTAAAGTACAACTTTTCCTTAATATATGAAGGGTATTCCATAACATGTAAATTTCACGAATCAGACATATATAGCCTAAACATCGAGGGCCAGTGGCGTAACTAGACTTTTTCATTTAGGGGGCAAGAAGGGGCAGTGCCTTGAAATAGGGGAGGGCTCCTAATAGGGGGCTCCATTCCACACCCACCACCGATTGATTTCATTTGGGGGGAAAGCGGGGGGGGGGGGGGCAAGGGTTCCAAGTCCCCCCCCCCCCCCCCCCCCCCCCCCCCCCCCCCCCCTCTGGTTACGCCACTGTCGAGGGCCGTATCGTCGTGGTATCTACACGGATTTAGCTTAAAAAAGTGATTAACTAAGTTCGTGTCTAAATGAAACTCAAGTTTGTATTTTAAACGATGTGTTATCAAAACTGACTTTTAAACTTTGCGAGTCTCTACCCGAGTGGTCGTGCGTTCACTGTATACAGGTATTCAATTTGCTGTGGCCGAGATGGGTTATAACAGATCTCGACCGAATCCTCAACTGCGCGTGTATTTTAAAGAATACACGTCAGTCTACACGGTTGAGTAATCATTCAAGACATAAAGTTGGTGTATGAGCGCAAGTTATACTATCCCTATACCAATGTGTAAAGTTAGACACTTTTTTAGAGAGTTACACGCGTGTTTAAGATCAACAAATGTTTGATAATTGCGTTTAATTAAACGATGACATTGTGTTTAAAATCAAAGTTACACGCGTGTTTAGCTTTACCATGTTTAAATACGTACGATAATACAGCTCCGAGAGTTTAGTGCCACAAAGTCTTATGTATAACGGCTACCCTTCGTTAGATTGTGTTTGTACAATAATGCACCGTATATCACCAGAGCTATGTAACACATGGCAGATAATAGGCCTACAGATACGTGTCTTCTCACATCACAAGAGCAAAAGGAACATATCTGCAATCGCTACTCTAAGTTACATTTAGCTCAACATAATGCAAATTGATTGAAAATTATCAAAGCAAACATAATAACCAATAACTTCAAAAATACGGACTGAATCATTTGTGTAAGCTACCCAAAGTGCCCTCGGCTTATGCTAATAATGGAAATGTCCAGAAGGTTTCTCGTCAGTCGACCTCATCGATAAGAAACAAATACAAAACAATTTAACAAAAGCAAAACATTCCAAAATTAGAAAAAAAATGTTTCAAAAAATAATAGGAATCATTCTCCCAATGTTTTTTGTCATGCAAAATTGGCGCTCCTAGGACACCGTATTCTTCAATTGTTATTATGTTAGATTAACTATGCCTATACCATCCCTCGGCTTTACTAAACATAAACAAATTAATTTGATAGTTGATTCGTAGACATTTGCCGATTTACAGAGGTAACATAGCAAAAAATGGGGAGGCATTCGACTTGTACTCGTAATATGCAGGATTTTAACCCTGCATATTACGAGTACAGTCGAATGATGATGATGATGACTGATGCTGATGATGACCAAGGTATTAAAATACCTTGTCATCATCAGTGCCTGTACTAGTTTACTACTGTGATGTATTCACCACTATGTGAAGATAGGGTTAAAAAAATATTAATCCTAGTGACAGGGAACTTGCGGCTGAATTATCTGTACTAATTTTGCCTGCAAACAGGTGTCGTCAATTGCTCGCATAAATTAATCAAGGTAAACCAATCCCCTAATATGTAGGTGGTCTCATAGCCATAGCCAACAATACATATAGTAACGTTTATAATCCGCATCTTGGTTGAGATAACCTTGTCTTCATTTTTCTTTACCTTCAATACAACGAGATGGCATACTTTAGTTTGGGTAAAAACCTGAGAATAACAATAGAATGTTAAGCTGGTAGTGCAAAGATCACCAAATGACTTGTGACCTGCGAGTTCGAATAAACTCTACAGTCTATATGAAATCTTAAGAAAACCCGCTCATGTTTAGCCTATACAGGTAGTTATTTGAACAAAGTGTAGTGATCCCCCAAAATGACGACTATCCGAAACAAGGAATATCTCTATTAGACACGTGCGGACGCTTATCAAAATGTATCCGTCGACCTGTTTTCTTATTTCTAGGGCAATGAACAAGTCTGTACCTAATTACTTGAGTTTTCGTAAATATTGGATTTTTATTATTCAAATCTAATTATATTTTGCCTGCGTAGATATCGATCACTATAAATTATTCAGGTACCTCGATGAACCAGCATAATAATGATCCTTGTCCTTAACAATAACCCCCAAATGCACGTATCAGTTGTATGACGCACTATACGACCCAGAGGTGCGTCATGGTTGCGTTATTTACCACCACGACGTACGTCATGGGCAGTCTTTGGCCCGTCACAATGTTGACGAATGGGTGCGTCAGTGTCAGTCACTTTACCTGAGTGCGTCACATGAAACGTCATCAAGTGTACAACAAAATACGAACATTAAATTTGTAGATATAGGCCCCACTAACCACCAACCAGGCTTTATTGTTTATAATAATATGCAAGTGCAAAATTCACTATTCCAATACTTATACCCTGGTGAACGACCCAGAAGGGACCTTTACGTTTAAGGTCATTTTGTATAGTATTGGTAGCTTTGAACTTCACTTAAATTACGGTTATACAGGGTAACAGGGCTACTTATTGTGATATACTGCATGTTCCAACAAACCTAAGGAACATTACTGGAGAACTGATCGAAACCTGGGGAACATTACTGGAGAACTGATCGAAACATTTGAAATAATAAAACAGTACAACCCACTTCTTTATATTTAGTAGTCGGAAAGAAAATACCTGAAGTCAACTTTTGAATGTTTAAGACAATTCATTTGGAAACCTTTTGAGATGGTTATGATGCGTAAGGTGATTGACTGAAAACAATTTCACACAATGTGATTAGAAATTAGACATCCTTTGATTCATTGATTATACGTAAACATGTACAAGTGTCGGAGCTATATAGCTAACACATATGATCGTAAACTAACGAGACACAAAGATTTTTGTTAAATACAAATTATGTAAATACCTAACAAAAGCCATTCATTGGAGTTATGTTTATTCGAGCATTTAAGCATTTTAGAGTCCTTAAACAGAATGCAAAGCCTGCCAAAACAGCCAAACCGGCAAATGCAATGCATTAAAGATGGATTGTTCCGATCACTTTATTTTTTTTGAAATCAGAAGCAACACCATGTGTTTTTAGTATGTAAGATCACCGCACCCCCCCCCCCCCCCCCACACACACACACACCCATACCGACGGCTTTGCTTTGACCAGGAAGGCCAGCTCAAACTACCGAACTAAAAAAGGCGAAGTGAAGGGAAGCAAAATATAGAAGAAAATGAAGAGAGGTAAAGAAAAAGGAAGGAAAGGGGAAAAAGGAAGAGGAAGGAGAGGAAGAGAAAAGAGGGAAGGAAAAGGGAAAGAAAATTAAAAGAGAGGAAAAAGAGAAAGATGAAAATGGAAGGAAAGGGATAAGGAAAGAGAAAAACGAAGGGTAGGAAGGAAAGAGAGAAAGGAAATGAAGTGTATAGTTGTAAGGAAGGCAAGTGGAAAGAATAAAAATGAACAAAAACTTGGAGAAGAGAAGAGATTGAATCATCTAAACACTTGGTGATATATATATCAGTTTGCATTGTGTAAATTCAGTGACTTTCATCAAGGTTAGTATATGACAGGGAAAAATCAGAATCAGCAGTAATAAACATCGTGTCTGTTGTTGTACAAATGGTCCCTAGCAAATTATCTCGAAAACGAGGGCCAGATCTCGATTTCTTTCACGATGAAATGAAATTGATACACAAGGGAAGCAAATAAAAGATAAAACGGCAAATATTGTTTGTTATCATGTATTACCTATATTTACTAGAAATACTCAAACCAATAATGACCACACCTACCTGGACAATTTACAGCTAAATGTCGTCTAATTATGTCAACGTCTTCTGAGAGTATGATGTCCTCTTTATGGCCGGTAAGTATGAGACGGGTACAGTCACAGGGGTCAAGAGGGGTGAGGGTGTAGCTCCATGTATGAATGGTGCTACTACTACCCTTACCAACGTAGCACTCTTCAGCAGTTACCAAAGATAATTTCAATTCTGAAATGAAATAGTCAACTTTTAATATACCTACACATAAATGCATAAGGGCATCAATCTTGGACAACTAAAACATGCAAATCATTACATCCTCAATACAGGGTGAGTCAAAAAATCAGGTCCCGTTTTCAAATTAATCAGGAAAAATACTTCTTGTTAAAAATTGGTTAACTTCTTTATTATTTATAAGAGTACAAATGGGTCTTTATACTTGATGATGTATTAAAGACAATACCTTATTCCACGCCAGAATTACAACATATTTACGAAAAAGCGTGAAGTCCAAAGTGTTCCAAATTGGTGGATGCTACCCCTAGTATACTGCATTATTAGTTATTCCCACAACACCACAAACTGTATTACTGTTAAAATGTTATAAACAAAACGAAAGTTGATAGATAGACCAAATGTACATGGTTTTTGTTTGTTCAATATCTTATAAATAAAACGATATTGCATAATAAAAGGGACTGCTCAGGAATATAGCTACAAGACCGCCCGAAGTCAGTCGAACAACTATAATCACTCACCGCAACATGTAGCCGCAAATACACCTTGAGCAAATCATGATTAGGATAAAATAGTGAAATGTTACGGTACAAAGTATAGTGATGTATCATGTAGGTTTATTGGTTGCTAAGTATGAGTGATTTATAGTTAAATATATTTATTATCTGTAAACATGTAGGCCAAAACTCTAATTAATTGGTAGAAATCGGTGTTCGAATTACTGCACAGCATATTACTACATAAAACTGATTGCTTCGATCCCTCCTCATCATAAACAGCTTAATATCATCAACATATTCAATAAGTTGACTATATTATTTAACCACGGCATTCTACCATAGCCTATCCATATCTATATCATTAAAAACATTTATTATTATATAACATTGTATAGGATAGCCTATATCCATTTGTCTGGTTATAGTTCTGCACTGTAGGTTTTAACACACTATCTGAAGATAAACTGCATTAAGTCATGGCATGTTATCAATATGCTAATTGAGTTCACATCATAACAACTTCAACTTGAATTATACGCAAATACATCATCATACTTTGTTTTGTATCAACACCAAAACGGTCTTTACCCATGATTAATTGATATAATCGTCATTCAGACTTCGATATCTACCTAGGCCGCCATGTTTGATGGTAGGCCTAGTCTGAAAACAGATATGACAAACAATCACTTGTCACACCATAGCGTATGGCCTGAACGTGGCCTGAACGTATGGCGACGTATTCAAAAAATATCTCGAAAATTGTCAGAGTCCAAGAACGTCCAAGAACGTCCAACTTCCCAACGAATTGCGTAGGAAAAGTCGACATCGGTGATGGAATGGACGTATCCATAGCGTATTTAACGTAACCATAGCGTATGACTAACGTATTGATAACGTATCACTAACTTATAACAAACTTATGACAGCGTATCAAAGCGTATGCGATCGGCGAGCGTATGACCAACGTATGCTTAACGTATTCGTAGCGTATGTCTGCCGTGTTCGACGTATCCTCAGCGTATCCTCGGCGTACAACGAACACGTGATATTTGCCGCTGCAGAAATTGAGTTTCGTACACGGCGGGACAAGTGTTGCCAGTTCAAGTAAACGCAGCCTAGATGATAACTATTAAAATATCTAGAAGGAAAAATCTATACGAGTAACGTAGCTCTAACATATTATGTCAGCGTATGTCAACGTATGTCTAACGTATGTCAGCGTTGTAAACGTATGTCTAACGTACCACGAACCTATCGGAAACTTATGCAGAACGTAAGTTAAGCACACGTTGAGTACATCGAGAAATTTTGAACATGTTCAATAATTTTTCGCGGGCTCGACGTGTTCCAAATTTTCACAACGTATCACAGCGTGCTCTTAACGTAAACGACGTATCCCCAACTTACCCCTAACTTATATCAGCGTACACCAACGCCCGTACACCAACGTATTTTTGATATTTTCGCATACGTTGGCATACGTTCAGGCCATACGCCATGATGTGACAGGGCCTTTAGACCGGCCTGCACTTGTTTATGGGTCGTCCTAACAGTTGTAACTTGAACAGAACTTTCATAGAATTTTTAGGAAATGCACATATCTTCCGTTTGAATAACCAACTCGAATGAAATCAAATGTGGGTTATAATGGATATCTCAAGTAGGGTTAGTAATTTCACAGATTTTTTAAATTGATCATTTCGGCAAAAAATTGAAATCTACCATCTTTACAAGAAATTCTGTATTTTTAAAATATAAAATTCTTAGGAAAGCTGGGCGTTTGCGCAAGATATATGTAAAATCTGTTTGAACAATATCGATCGAATTCATACCGTAATAAATCATATTGCCTCGGTACAGGTAATTATGATACACCCTGTATAAGCAGCTTTAAATGAAAACGTTTTGACATTACATTCCAGTTGCCTGTAAGGTTTGAGCCCAAGTTTGATCCATCCAACACCATTTACCGCATGCTGGGGGACCTTGAGTGTGGCAGCGGTGGAACTAGAACCAAGGCTGAGGGGTTGCAGTATTGCCACATGACTATTTCCACACGTGGTGATTTTCCGCAGATTTGGGCTAGTTTTAAAACTGAAATCTGCTCTTTGGATAATATAATGTGATTTTTTTTTTCTCGAAATTTGAACATTTGTTTTTATAAAATATGATATAGCACTAGTTTTGTATGACAAATTGAAATTAAAAGTTGGAATTTGTTATCACAAGAACATTTTTAAAAGTAGTATATATGGCTTCTAGTTACACCAACACCAAAGAGCCTTGAGCTATGCTTAGGATAGCGGTGGAAATGGTAGGACGCATGCTGGCAAGACACAGTTGGTGTAAAATAAATCAGATAAATGGTGTAGGAGGGGATAATTTATTACCCTGGATATGTCATCAAAGACGTGGTCAAGAAAGTTGGATTTTATACAGGGCACGGAACCGTAATGAGTCTTGATTTAAACCTATGAAGAGAATTTGAACATTCGAACATTTGTGTGTATGCATTTCCGATACACTAAATGTATTATTGTTTTATCGGGGTTCTATCGTTTTTCCTCATATACAAAAATAAAATTAAACGTTAGCTGTGTGATACACGGCTATAGTAGATGAGCTAATTGATATCTCATCGTCTTACATTCAATTAGAGAAAATGATTATGAAGGTTGCGCTATAATACCTTAAATCAATACATACCTGAAAGAAAAACCGCAAATATCACAAATGTTGACGGATTCATGTTTGCAGTAAGGACACAATTCCAACTGCTTGATGTCTACATTGTTCGAAACAACGCGTTCTCTGCTACTCTAAGTTGAAGTACAAAACCTCTACGTTGCCTAGGTACACTGGTATCATATCGAGTATTATAGTTGTTATAATGGGTTCATTCGAGAAAGGATTTCATTATTGATCGTCTTTTGAGACGATGATTATTATAAATTTCCTGTAATTACTCTGGAATTGATTTACTTAATTAGTAACGTGATGTTGGCGTGGCGCATGCGCATATTTAAATAGAGCACAATCAGTGGCGTATAGGATTTTTTCACGAGGGCAAGGTACATGCCGCACTGCAGAAATAGTACGTATGGCTCATACATATAAGTGACGCATAGGTGACGTTGAAGTTGCGCCAAAATATTCTTATATGCGTTGTGATAACCAATCATAATATCATAATAAATAGCTAGCGACGGCGATCTGAACCGTAGCCCGATTAATCCATATCGTTAGTGTGCTTCGATACTTGCCTAACTCACTTGTCAGCGAAACTGAGCTTTTTGCCTAACTCAAGTCTCAAATACGTTGTGCACAATATTGCGTGAAACACATAGACCAATCAAAAGTGCTGATAATGCAAAATTACAGGCATGTTGTAAGTCAAAGTATAAGCAGACCCTGCCAGTCAGTCTTGTGAGTTAGGCAGTCTGTATGATAATTATTTCTAGTGACCAAAGCATGTGTTTAATTGCCCCTTACCTTGTGATTTGATGCATTTGCCTAAGTTATGTGCACCGGTTACGTAAACACTCTGACAGATGTTGAAGATTTGATTTCAATTATCTTTAATCATTTGTACGTGTTAACAAAATAGTAAATAAATGTATTTTTCCCTTTTTAAACATAGTTGTGTTGTTTTCTCAAAACTATGAAGAATGACTTAGGTAATTAAGCTGGCGATATTACGCAAATCAAAATAGCAACTTTGATTGAAAGTTGGCACAGGGATTTCCCCGAATCTGTGAAATACGCAATGATCAATTCAACTTGTTTTAAAGGCGTACGATTCTACATACAGGGTGTCACTGAAATGGTGCACGTGTTCCACGTCATTGCCCTCATTGATTGCTCAGTATTTGGCTGTAATCTTTTTTATAATCTAAAGCAGGCCTTCTCAATTAGATTTTGTGAAGCACCACTTTTGAGATGTTAGTGATCTAGAAGCGCCACTATCCCCGCGAGCGTAGTGAATAACAGGTGGGGTCCAGGGGCCCTGGTGGGGGTCCAGGGGGCGAAGCTCCCTGGAAACTCATGGGTTTACCCCCTTTTAAGAGGCTAAGGAGAGCTATATTTGCATGCAATATGGTACAAGAAATAAAGAGATGTTGATGGTAAAATGTACAAAAATTGGTAGCAAATGTAGTGATAAGCAATAGGCCTACTACTAATAATCATGACTTACCCCACTGCAGTTAGTGGCTGAAGTGGCTCTTCATGCTTCTTGCGAAAAAACCTCGAATATCGCGAAATATAACCCAAAATGTATTGTTTTGTTTGTTCATGCGTCCTTCCGCGCGCCACTTGGACTGATGCAATGCGCCACAAGTGGCGCGCGCGCCACCATTTGAGAAGGCCTGATCTAAAGGATAATGTAGTTGGCTTTTAAATTCCGTTGATTTGATTGCGTTTACTCTTCTAATTTATAAATAAGTTTGATCAACAACACGCACTAAAATGTCTTTCGGGAATCTGTAATTTTTATATTTGAATATTTCGTATATGGATTTGATTTTTGCACGACCTTCACGAATTTGTTTGAGTCTATCTAGAGATATGCTTGTTTGACCATGAGCAAACAATATTAAAATTGTGCCAGTTTGTTGGAAGAAATCATCCATGTGTAACATTGCTGTTATGTTTAACGCTTTGAAGCATTTCTTCTTTAAAAATAGCACAAATTGACTTTTTGTGATCAACTTTAATCGACAAAACAAACGGCATTTGAGAGGAAATGTTGTCATCTTGAAGATCAAATACTGATTATTAAATGAGAAAAAGGCCTCTTTCCACAAGCGCTCGTGATTGTTAAATCAAGCATATCGTTGGATTTGGGAAAGCAAGTACAATCAAACTAACGGCATTCAAAAGCCACTTACATAAGATGTTATACATGTTACAGCCAAATACCGGGTAATCAACGAAGGCAATGACGTGGAACACGTATATACCCTGTTTTTAGAGACACCCTGTATTCAATTATTTCAAAGGCGAGCCAATTTTGATATATATTGTGATATGTACTTATCCAAGTAGTTTAAGTGTTACGGTTTCAGAGAAAAGGCCCAATCTAGAAGGTTGTGCGTCACATAGATGATCTATTTAATACGTCTAATGACTATCATTGTATAACATATAACATGTTGTCATCTGGTAGGAAAACCTCGCCTAAGTGACTTATCCGTAAAAGGTTTTGCTTGAATCACGCGCTTAGAGAATCACTGTAGAATAATAAAATACTCAACATTATATGAATCTAGTTATTGAAACTTTTCAGGGGGTCCAATTTAGCACTGTCACCAATGTGAGTGCAAGATGTATGTAAGTCCACCCATTATGGTGTTTCTAAAACATGAACCAAAGTAAATTATCCAAGTTACTGCACAAAACATACATTTTTGTTGCACTTAAAAGTCAAAATATATTAATGCATTAATAGACCACTATATTAAACAACTTAAATGGGGAAAATATGTCGTTTTATCATAAAATATATTTTTATGCTATAAGAGTGTCTGGAAACACTGTTTGTAACTCCACAAAATAGAGCCAATGTTCCTGTCATTTTTCTGTTTGTCTTCACTATCAGTATCCATGGTAAAGAGGGGGCTAATTCACCCATCTAACCTCCAATGTCATTGAATTACACTATAATTGCTAGAAATGTAATTTAAATAAATGTTAGTATTACTTGTTCAAGGCTTGAATTATTTTTTGCAAGATTTGTTATGAATTGATAATATAAAAAACTCTGTACAAATCCTATGGTGCCAACGTGAGCGCAAGAAGTGCGTAAGTCCAAAATCAAATAATTGATTAATATTGATCAATAAACAATGTAAGTACTAATTGTGTGTAGAATATAAATCCCAGAGACATAACCTATATACACACCAAATAACAGCCAAATTGAACTTTTACGTTGATTCCTACAATATTTTGTAAACTTTAAATGCCAATTTGACTTGCCACAAGTCTGTCAAAAGAGCTTGTGACTAGTTTATTCATGCATTCTAAGCAGACATGCACAGTTGTGTAGATGTTATGCTTGGCTAGGTTTGATTATTTAGCCAATAAAATCAATGTATTATGTTATTGTATTTGACCAATCACTTAAGTTAATTCTGTCACTGTAAAGCGTGGCTGAGCCAATCAGAGAAGAGCCCACATGCCCGCGTCTACCTTCAAGCCGAGGACATGTATTATTTTATCTTGGGATGAGTGTGAATAAAACTTCAACATAAAGCCTATTATAAGTTCCGCTTCTTTAGTTTTATTATTTAACTCCACATATCCAGTAGTCTTTCCCTCGTTCTACGCTCATACGTAGCAGGACAACAAACCCTGTTACATATTAGCTGGGGAGCGCGCATGGTTTTTCGGTCCCGGTCTGCTGGCACAGGGAGTCATATACCAAAATGTTCCTTGATGTCTGTAGTATACAACCTAGGTGGACATCCTTGCCAACTTGGATGTTAAGTTGACCTTTGACCTCGATTTAGGGTCAAAGGTCAAATTTTTCCTTGAATGAGAGAGTTCCTTTGAAATTGGCACGTCGTACAACAAAATTTGGTAAAAATACCTAATTTATCATACAAATTGAAAAGAAGGTATGGCATAAACATTTAAAATCAATCTTAGACATCAAAAGTAAACAATTTTAAAAATATTATTAAAAAGAACCCAACTTTTGTGCATTTTTGGTGCATTTTTTTTAATTTTAATATTTCATTAATTTTTAAACAACCTTAATGGTCTTTTTTAGTTAATCTGTAACTTAATATTACTTTTTACATCTCTGCTTTTTTTTCTAAAAAAATAATTTTAAAGATTGAATGGGAGGATCACTGATAAAGGCATCGTTAAAAAGTTATTGATATTATGGCTTTCCATAAAAAGTTCTGATTTTGGGTGACGAGCTGTTTATAGCCGAGATTGCAGAAAGATGGTGACCAATACAAATAGCTGGGGAGCGCGCATGGTTTTCGGTCCCTGTTTGCTGGCACAGGGAGTCATATACCAAAATGTTCCTTGATGTCTGTAGTATATAACCTAGGTGGACATCCTTGCCAACTCGGATGTTAAGTTGACCTTTGACCTTGATTTAGGGTCAAAGTTCACATGTGTTTCAATGGGACGTTAATATTAAAACTTTAATTTAACATGGGAAAAAAATTAAAAAACAAATTATTGACCACAAAAAGTATATCATATTGTTAGGCTGACTGTTTAGAGCAAAAGAGTTAATCACAACTTTGATCATCGATCAATATTTTTTGACTTATGACCTTTTAAAAATGACAAGTCATCACAAAAAAAGGCAATTTTTGGCAATTTTTCACAAATTCTGCCAAAGTTCCACTTTTTTCTCCTTTAAAAAAATATTGTAACTCATTGAGAAGTGATAAACCATGTTTTAAGGTTGGTATATCAATGTACTTGATATTAAGATAAATTTTGAACATCAATGGTTTGCTGTTGTCATGGCAACAGACTTAAATGGCTTCCAAAAACGTCAAAAATTGGTCAAAATGGAGGAAATTTAGTTGTAAATGGTGGTTGCTATGGAAACCGCATTGCCGGTAGATTTTATAATTGTCTTAAAATCAAAGTAGGTCTATTAACCAGCAATATTAGATGCATTCCGATCATCCAAGGGCCAATAATATTTTGAAAATAATGATTACATGTCATTTTTGGCCAATTTCGTGAAAAACGGTAAAAAATGGCCGATTTTGCTGACATGTCATTTTCAAAAGGACATAGGTCAAAAAGTATTGATTGACAATTAAACTTGTGATTGACTTTTTTGTTGTTGTTCTAAACAGTCAGCCGAACAAAATTATCCACTTTGCATGGTCAATATATTGTTTTTTAAATTTTTTCCCATGTTAAATTAAAGTTTTGACGTCCCATTGAAACACATGTGAACTTTGACCCTAAATCGAGGTCAAAGGTCAACTTAACATCCGAGTTGGCAAGGATGTCCACCTAGGTTGTATGCTACAGACTTCAAGGAACATTTTGGCATATGTTTCCCTGTGCCAGCACACCGGGACCAAAAAAACCTAAAAATGGGCCTCCGCTCCCCAGCTAGAAGTAGCTCGTACCAAAAGCTCCAGCACAGCCGATTCCGCGCTTGAAGAGCACATCATTTCGAACTGGGGTTTGAGTGTAAGTGATGAAATAAATCAAGCAAGTATACACAACGAAGGCTAGATCAGCGATAGCGATATTGGACAGATATGCGTTTGTAATTGTCTGCATTGCCTTCACACGGAACACCACGATTATAAAGGCAAGATTACCCAGAGTTCCTAGCAGTAGGATAACTGGGATGCCCAGTCTGAAGAAGATATTGGTCTAATGACAATTATATAATTGAATCCAATGATTGGTCTAATGACCATTTACAGTTGAATCCAATGATTGGTCTAATGACAAATATAGTTGATTGGTCTAATGACATTATTATAGTTAAATCCTATGATTGGTCTAATGACAATTAAAGTTGAATCCAATGATTAGTTTGACTGGGAGTGTTTATCAACATTCAAATGCATAACTTAAGTACATTAAGGATTTAGTGTACTTTATGTTTCAATTCGAAAATAATATAACCTGTGGATCGAAAGTGTAAATTATCCAAACCGAAAATAATTAATTCATTATAACAATTTGAAAGATTCATGGTAGTAATTAAGCATGTATAAAAGTAATGCATTTTTAGTATTATTGTATTTATTGTCATTACACCAATCAGTGGGTTCAACTATAATTGTCATTAGACCAATCATTGGATACAACTATAATTAACAAGGCTAATTACCGATATTGGTATACCTTGTGATACCTATTTGTTCAAATATTTACTGTACCCAAGTAGTAGAGTGTTAAAGCAGCGACAGTTGTTAAAGGTGTATGTTCCGATCACTTATTTTATCTTGCACATCAACATTATTATGATATCAAAAGAAAACCCATATATTTCTTATTATTTCTGTAAAACCTTAGGCGCAGGATAGGTTCCATTTAGACGTTCAAGGCCAAAATGCAGTGAACTACCTCATGAGGTCGTTAACCACCAGCTAGTTTGTGTACTTCTCAATGGGTAAATTTCATGTCACCCTGTGCTTCTAAATTAAGAACCATTGGCGTTTTGCAACTCAAACTTTGGAAAATCGGCACAGAAATCGAAACACCTATCTTTAAGAATTTGATAATAATGTAATGTTGATCGATAAATACACACTGTAAAATCAGCTTATATATCATTTTCTAGTTTTGGCTGACTCTTATTGCACTACGGGCAACATGTTGTCATACGGTATGAAAACCTCGCCTTAGAAGGTAAGTGCGGATGAGTTAGCGGCGGGTTAGCGGGACCGTACGACGAGGAATCAAAGCAAACATCACTATAATTACTCTCGAAGGAGGATACTGAGGTGTATCTCCTCGTATTGAGAGTGCTAAATAACTCAAATGTTATAGTGTTTGGGATTCTCATGCGTTGGAGTAACTCCACTCTGATGGAGTAACTCCACTCTCCCCTATCATGCTAACAATATAATTGATAAATTCACACATTCTAATGCAAAATAATATGCTGCTATGTCAAATAAGTGTGCTGGTCGATTGCGCACATTAAATACATGATTTTATAATGTTATCGAAATCTAAAATGCCTAACGAAATGTATATGTAGTCAAATGATTGTCTATTAGCGTCACTGTGATAATATTTGCATTCAAAATTAACGAGACGAGTACTTAAAACATTTATAATTTATTTTCACCAGAAAGCTCCTCCTGGTAGTATCATGTCTGTTTAGGCTCAGTGCAATGCATTTTAAGTGCTGGGACTCTGTGAATAAGGTATTACGCCTGTGCATCATCTGCATGGACAGAGCAACACTGAAAAGTGACTGACATTCTCCACTGTCTTAACAAGGTAATCAACTATCGCGCATGCTTTCACAATTAGTTCGTAATAAAGTAAGTGGCATGTCACTGACAAAGTATAGCTTAGTCAAGATGCTGTGTTCTGATGGGGAACATCATATCTACTGCTTTTGTGAAATTGAGTTGATATTTGGAGAACCAAATGCAGGGCTTCAGTCATTATTTTGTCAGGTGATTATGCGCTATACTTGCTATCAAGAATCAATGACGTAAGGATAACGTGATGATGGAACAACGTACTTTGCCAATGCAATGTACGGAACACAACACATTCAACTTATCCAACGAGCTAATCGCTTTGGAATGGCTTTGGTCTGAAACGGAACACATCTTCTTCAGACTGGGCATCCCAGTCATCCTGCTGCTAGGAACTCTGGGTAATCTTGCCTTTATAATCGTGGTGTTCCGCGTGAAGGCAATGCAGACAATCACAAACGCATATCTGGCCAATATCGCTATTGCTGATCTAACCTTCGTTGTGTATACTTGCTTGATTTATTTCATCACTTACACTCAAACCCCAGTTCGAAATGATGTGCTCTTCAAGCGCGGAATCGGCTGTGCTGGAGCTTTTGGTCTGAGCTACTTCGGGTATTTTGCGTCGCTTCTGTTGTTAACTATCGTGGCTGCTGAGAGATACCTCGCCATATGCAGACCGTTTCACCACATGGTGATCTCAGGAAAGAAACGTACCATCAAAATGATCGCTGCCTGTTGGTTCACAGGGTTTGTATTGGTTGCTCTAGTCATGCCCAGATATGGTAAAGTAAACGAACTTTGCCTCATATGGCCAGACGATGAAGTTTTCGACAGCTTCATGAAAGTGATTCAATTCTGTGGTACCTTTCATCGCGATGTTTTCGTCTTAGGGGAATGCAATCCCTTTCATTAACATGGTGCACTATTTTCTTCAAATATGATTTGTTTTCATATGAAATGTACAAGTAACGCAGTAGAACTTATGTTTAATTAAAAACAGGGGACATACAAATTGGTCCTTGTACCCCCCAAAACATGGGGAAATTATATCTATTATTATTTATCGCATTTTTTTTTTTTTTTCATTTATTATTAAAATTGAATGCTCCATTATCATTTATTATTTATGTTTTGAACCAGTAAGAAGTAATGTATTGTGCAAATAAAAGAGAACTTTTCTTTGAAGAACAAATGATATAATTTTCTCTACTTTTTGTGTATATTTCTGTTCTATACAAATGGAATTTAGCAGTAATATAGCAAGACCAGCAAATAAACTCACAAAAAAAGAACTCAGTGACATTTCTTTAACAGAATAAACATGAATTTATCTCAAAAATGGTATTTATATTGTCACCATGGCAACCTTAATTTCCAAATCCCTTTTCTATAGTGTTCCCCAAAGTGTTTCCCAAAGTGTTCGCCTTACATTGACACCATATGTTCAACAGTTATCTGCTATAAGTATAAAATTAGGGGCGAATTAGGAATAAAGGTAGTATATACCTGATTTTTCAATGGGCGCAATAACATTTTTAATGATTTGACCTTTGACCCTAAATCGAGGTTAAACATCTATTTAACATCCACATTGGCAAGGATGTCCACCCAGGTTGTATGCTACACACTCCAGGGAACATTTTGGTATACAACTCCTTATGCCAGCAGGTTTATATCATTCAGTCAAAAATAAAATAGGATGAACAACAAAATGGACACACGAAACACTGAGTAACCGTTCATTAAAGTGCATCAGTTATGGCTATTTTTTTCTCAAAATGGTATTTATACTGGTAACCATGGTAACCCGAATTACCAAATCCTTTTTTTAATGTTCCCCAAAGTGTTCTCTTTACACTGACACCATATGTTCAACAGTTAACTGTTATAAGTATAAGAATATGGGTGAATTAGGAATAAAGGTAAAAATACCTGTTTTTCATTCAATGGGCGCAATAACTGCCATTTTTAGTGATTTGACCTTTGACCCTAAATCGAGGTTAATTATCAATTTAACATCCACATTGGCAAGGATGTCCACCCAGGTTGTATTCTACACACTCCAAGGAACATTTTGGTATACAACTCCCTGTGCCAGCAGGTTTATATCATTCAGTCAAAATTAAAATAGGATGAACAACAAAATGGACACACGAAACACTGAGTAACCGTTCATTAAAGTGCATCAGTTATGGCTATTTTTTTCTCTAAATGGTATTTATACTGGTAACCATGGTAACCCGAATTACCAAATCCTTTTTTTAATGTTCCCCAAAGTGTTCTCTTTACACTGACACCATATGTTCAACAGTTAACTGTTATAAGTATAAGAATATGGGTGAATTAGGAATAAAGGTAAAAATACCTGTTTTTCATTCAATGGGCGCAATAACTGCCATTTTTAGTGATTTGACCTTTGACCCTAAATCGAGGTTAATTATCAATTTAACATCCACATTGGCAAGGATGTCCACCCAGGTTGTATTCTACACACTCCAAGGAACATTTTGGTATACAACTCCCTGTGCCAGCAGGTTTATATCATTCAGTCAAAATTAAAATAGGATGAACAACAAAATGGACACACGAAACACTGAGTAACCGTTCATTAAAGTGCATCAGTTATGGCTATTTTTTTCTCAAAATGGTATTTATACTGGTAACCATGGTAACCCGAATTACCAAATCCTTTTTTTAATGTTCCACAAAGTCTTCTCTTTACACTGACACCATATGTTCAACAGTTAACTGTTATAAGTATAAAAATATGAGTGAATTAGGAATAAAGGTAAAAATACCTGTTTTTCATTCAATGGGCGCAATAACTGCCATTTTTAGTGATTTGACCTTTGACCCTAAATCGAGGTTAATTATCAATTTAACATCCACATTGGCAAGGATGTCCACCCAGGTTGTATTCTACACACTCCAAGGAACATTTTGGTATACAACTCCCTGTGCCAGCAGGTTTATATCATTCAGTCAAAATTAAAATAGGATGAACAACAAAATGGACACACGAAACACTGAGTAACCGTTCATTAAAGTGCATCAGTTATGGCTATTTTTTCTCAAAAATGGTATTCATACTGGTTACCATAGCAATCCGATTAACCTAATAATTTCCTATAATGTTCCCCCAAGTATTCTCTTTACAGTGACCCTATATTTTCACCAGATACTTGTTTTAAGTATAAGAATATGGGCGAATTAGGAATAAAGGTAAAAATACCTGATTTACCAATCGGTGCAATAATGGCCATTTTTAGTGATTTGACCTTTGACCCTAAATCGAGGTCAAAGGTCACTTTAACATCCGAGTTGGCAAGGATGTCCACCTAGGTTGTATTCTACAGACTTCAAGGAACATTTTGGTATATAACTCCCTGTGCCAGCAGACCGGGACCAAAAAACCCTAAAAATGGGCCTCCGCTCCCCAGCTATATCGTCGCTGTTCTGACATACCGGCACATGTGCCATTTTGGGCAAAATGAGTTAAGTTGCATTTTATGATCTACAAGTGAAACTCTTTATTCTCCAAAAAAATTGAGACAAAAAGGTAATTATTGAATGAGATACCGCACTAGTTAGTGTCATATGCCAGGGTTTTAACATAATACCGGCATAAAAACCTCATTTTGTATTCTGACATACCGGCACATCACGATATTCTGCCATAGACCACCGTGTAACTACATACCGGCATATCACTGGCATGTCGCTGTAGGACTATCTGACATACCGGCACATGACTTTATGACATAATTACTCCTAATTAATAATTGCAATTTGTTGTTGTAACATGCTCATAACAAACATAAGTATATCTATTAGTGTTCTTTGACAATGATAGTGACATTTGATGTAAATGCTCTTTAACCCTAACACTCCCGGTAGATTTTCCAACGAATTTTTTTTCAAGCAAAAAAAGCACACACAACAAGAGGTGCCACGCCCCGGGGTTTGAACCCACGACCTCTCGGTTAAAAGTCGAACGCTCTACCAACTGAGCCACGGGGGAAGCTATGCTGGGCGAGTGTATTCGCCCAGCTATGTAGCCCGGGGCCATTATTTCACCCAAAAACCTCAGCGGGCGGAACCGACAGGCTGGGAAATGGGATTTCATGGGGTGCGGGCCTGTAAGGGTTAACAAGTCTTTAAAAATTGGAAAATGTTCAAACACGATTTTCTCAAAACTCTGATTTTCGTGATGTGCCGGTATGTCAGAACAGCGACGATATGTACCATTCGGGTCACATACTCTTTTTTTTATTTTACAGTCAATATTAGGCTTGATTAATATAGCAACACCTTAGTCGAACCATGGCTGAATACTATATTTCCCCCCATTCTCCCCTCCCCCCCCCCCCATTCTTTTTTCCCGAGGAAATACAACTATGAGTTTCTTGCAAGTAAGTACTGTATAATGTTATTACTCTTAAACCTTAAACCGATATAACAAATACAAACAATTTCAAAAAAATACTTGAAACAAGATTACGAAGTCACATTTTCAATGTTCGTTTGCATGTATCCATTGTGAAATATTTATACTCCATGAAAATTAGTTGTTTGTGTATTTCTTTAGTTTATTGCCTTTTGCGCAGCTTCTCTGTTATGGCTATTATGTAAAGACAGGCAAACATGTAAAATGTGTAAAAAGTTGTTCCCAACATACTACAGTGTTAATCACATGTTCTGATTGCTGGCACGATTTTCAACGTGATGTTTTCTATTGTAAGTGAAAAGTCATCCTTAAAATTGCAAAGTTTGAGTTGAATTCCTCCAATGGGTAGAAGTACAGGGTCACAAGATATGTGCCCATTGTAGTATACAAGCTGGCGGGTGATTAACCACCCGCAATAATTCACCACATGTTAGCCTATCATTTCTAAATGGAACATTTCTGGCCCCTAAGGTTTTATAGACACAATAAGAACAATATAGGGATTCTTCTGATATCACAAAAGAGATCTGAAAATACACCGTTAATAGTATTTCAATTTCCCCCTAGGTCATGTGAGATTATTGAATGATATAATAGTACAGACTCTACAGATGCTTTGGCATTAAAGGGCACCAAACTTGATTGGTATTATATTATTTAAAATCATTCGATAATAAAACGTTTAAGGTTGGCATTTCACAATTTCCAGCCTTTAAAATCATGGTGCCACTTCATTCGTCGAATACACAAGCCAGGTGCACTCACTGGTTGCGGAAACCTGTTGGTGAACTTTCAACTTACATTGGTATTGGCTGGAAACACCTGCATTCTTTCTTTTTTTGTTGTCTCGAACAGTAGTTGGCATGTCAAATCTTTTAGGAATTGTTTATTTCATTACATTATGAGTTTTCAATCTCAAATGACTAGCGCTTGAACGCACCAGGTGCAATTATGCTCCGTTGGCGTCACGACAGTGTAACAATGTATGGTATTGCGCGGTTGTAATAAACGACCTTTTCCACTCGTGTACAATATTGCAGGCCTCAAAAAGGTTGGAAATACCACATACATTTTACAAGCGTTCTTTATCCAAATATATTTTAAGGTTAATACCGCGAATTATTTTACCGGAGATATAAAGTTTTAAAATGGTTTAGAATCAGCCACGGGTGATCTTCAGGCTCTCTTAAATAACATATGAGTATTAATCTACACAATATATACATGTACTTATGAACTCTTTTTAGGCCTGTATCAATTTTATTTAATAAAAACTTGTATACAAGACTACAAAGTCACATTTTCAAACTGTTCGTTTAAGTGTAACTATTGTGAAATATACATACTCAATGAACATAGTTGTTCGTGGGTTTCATTATTTCCTTGTTTAACAAATATGCCGCTGTGTCACTAGCTGTATGTTATGTGAGTAGCAGGCAAATGTTTAAACATGTTGAAGAGTCCTTCCCAACAGACAAAATGAACGGTTCTGCTGTCCACACTGCAGTCCACGAGCATACACAGTATAATCCAATTTATATTGCCACCTTTAGTTTTGGATTGAATGTGTATAATGATCCAATGATATTTAAATTAAATAATTATAAAGCCGTCGAAAATTGTTAAGGTTGACATTTCAGAATTTCAAGCCTTAAGTTAAAAGCAGAGTGCCACTCCATTGGTCGAATGCGCAAGGCAGATGCACTCACTGGTTGCGGAAACATGTTGGTGACCTTTGAACTTGCATCGGTATTGGCTGCAAACATCTGAAAAAATAAAAAGAACACGTGGAACATTTCAATTACATGCTGAGTCACTTTCGTACTGAATATTTCTTTTCCAGTAGTAGGCACGTCAAATCGTTTAGGAATTGTGTAGTAGTTTATTATGTTATCAGTTTTCAATCTCGAATGACTATAATAGCACATGAACGCGCGCGCACCCGTCTAGGTATACACGCGTTTTGTATAAGAAGCTTGGAATTCACTTCAAACTTTCCGTGCGGCAGTCGTCTGTAGACGACAGTTCTAAAGTGTCACATATTGTTTCAAAAATGCTACGTTTATTGAATTCATCACCATATATGGAATCACCATGGGTAATGCATTATAACAAGTATTAACATGCCTAGTATTTTCAGTAGTTCAGTAATCCTTAAGCTAGACTTAGAATATTGGGAGAGGTTTCTAAAAAATTGTTTTTGTATAATGCAATTCGCTGAATCTTTACTGTAGGTTATTTTTGTGTACACGTCGATATTTGTCACCATACTGATAACTGGATGTTCACTAATCAACTGTTGTTCTGCATATTAAAACAGTTACCTGCGGATTAGGCCATCCAGTAGGTGCGGTTATGTACCACCACGTTACCAGGTCTGTCTTCGGGTTCTCGCTGTACTGTACGGTGAATTCTGTAGTCCATGCATCGACATACCCTTGGCTCACGATGCCCACCACCAGCTCATCATCATTAAAGATAACCTTCAAACAAACCATGCAATAATAATTTGAAAAAGATTACAAATAAATTTCTTTTCATAACAGTTTAGCAATGTAAATGTCAACCATCATTGATAGTATTACTTTATTAGAGCATATCTGTATAATATACATTTTCAATTTAGTAAACAGAAACATATAATTTTCCTTTAATTTGAGACATAGCAAGTAAATATTAAATGTTGCTTTTTGCTATAGGCTTTGCGCGATGATACAAAGCCAATAATGTCAATATGGTATTACGAACACACCCCAAACCCGAACATGTTGTAACGCGGCAAGAAACATTCCTCACTGGATTTTATGCGTATTGGAATAGCTATAGGCTTACGTTTAAAAGCAATTATAACACCTTACAAAACTCGTTCATTCCAGTTAGCAATTGATTCTGTCTCACTTATTGGTAAAATATCGGCCCATGCGGCTTTCGGACTACTTTATACTATGTATTGGGCACATATCCGTTATAAAACCGCAGATATGAACGGGAATTGTCCTTTAAAGGGCAGTGAATTGGTTTTACCTATGAGAAAGCAGAAATTATTGATACAAGAAAATATTCAGAAGTCACAGTAACGTCACTCTCTTGAAGAAGTATATGAGATATAATTTACACATAGTACCTGTATCCATTGCTGTTGGTCTTCAATCTGGGATGCCCATGCACCGTTGTTATCTAGACGAGCTTCTAATGCGTACCATCCGGAACCTAGTTTATTAGATGCTGTCATTTGGTTGTTAGGTATCGAGTTATCGGTCAATCCCAATGGAGCATTACCCGTGCAATCTATTTCGTGTAATATAGATAATACATTATAACAGTGGCATGAATTCTTCTTTTAACTAGGTGTTTGGGAACCTCATATAACCGTACATCGACTTGTCATCTGTCAGATGACACGTCGATGTACGATTTGTGGTAGATGATTTTGGCCAAATAAACGTGGAATTGGTGGTATTACGATGCATCTAAACATGGCGATGGATTACATTAAGGATACGAACGTTCAACACATATGTTTATGGTGGTTAGGCATAATAGTATAGAAGAGAACAACTGAATTACATGCCAGACGGACCACTAATAACATTATCTGTTTTTCTTCTAATTATTATGAAGTTGTTCGAACTAGTATCGAAAAAAATAATGTTAATTTAAAATGTGATCAAAACTAAGGATTGTACAATTCACTTGTTTTATTGAGCATGATTGAGAGCAGATTTCCTTTAGGGATTTGATACCAACCATTGGCAATTATAAATTATTACGTAGTATTTGATCGTTTCTGTGTTAACAGGATATTATGTATATATAATATACGCTCATAACTGTGTTGGGTATATGAGTACGAGGAGTATAGTATTTATTATGACAGGTTATTTGTCCTAGGGGCCATGGGAGTGTAAATGCAAAAGGGCCTGGATTCCAAATGCTAGCTACACGTCGCCGGCCCTATCTTGCGAGGTTTTGGTAATTGCTACGAAGTCAACATGTAACTTAAACAAAATACAAACTAATAATAATAATAACGTACCACATCCCATAATTTCCAATCGCAGGCTTATTCCATTTTGCCATTCAATCGGAATGATTCTGACATACATTGCACTGATCATGTGCGGAAATAAACTGGTAACTGCCGTGTCTCTGTCTGAATTTCCAATAAAAACCTGCCATGAAACAAAATATAATAACATTCAATGCAAAATGCAAGCACTTATTAGGTTGATAGTTGTTTAACAAATCACCATTGCAGTACAGAGTGGTACAAAACATCAATACCCAAAACTACAGATCAGATAATTTGTATAATTAAATATTGTTTAAATGTGAACTGTAATTCAGATTAGATAATATTGATTTTACATGATTTTTAAAATGGGATTCACATAAATGAATCGTTATGACTACCAGCATATCACATCTCTTCTCCGCAATCTGCACTGGTTTAAGAAAATGACAGGGTTATATTTAAGATCACGCTTTTAACATTACAGAACTCTTATTAAGTCATTTACCATCTGGATTGCTAAGATCCGCATCTCGTGCGCTGTTCATTCCTCCCTGGAACACTAACACCATGTTCTACGGACATCGCGCTTTTGCATTCGCAGCACCCTTCATTTGGAACAAGCTTCCGTTAAATATCAAGACTGCTGCCACTGTCAACATTTTCAAGAGTCGCCTGAGGACATATCTTTTTAACAATGAGATTTTATAATTGAAAATATGCTATTTAATGTTAACGTTATTGAACTGGTTTGACACATTTTATATTTTGATTGTTATATGTATATTGCTATTATATTCTATAATGCTTTTTATCATTTTATACCATTTTTACCATTGTAAAGCGGCTAGTGACTGGTTCTGATGTGAGGCGCTATATAAATCCTGCTTGTTATTATTTATTTTATTAATTGGCTGTTCTGTATCATAATGATTTCTAGAAACGTTATTTGACCCTTGACTAAATAACTCCTCTGATACTAGTGAATGTGTGCGCGTATAATAACGCTCTCGAAGATGAGTCTGCGAGATGTATAACACGTGCTCCAGGAATAAACGACATTGAACGAATATGCAATAGGTAAAGTCTAATCTAGAGGAAAATCCAATTTAACTATGCAGAAATTAGTTTTCGAAGTCACATTTCACATTCAGTTAGCTCTCTAACAATGAATTGCATTAGGCAACGAAAACATAAATTAGTCAACGGAAAGTGAAACTTGTTGACAGATTTGCATTATTGTCACGTTTAAACAAATATATTAATATATTACAAAATCTTTTTATTTGAAATATTATAAGATTTACAATTTTTATAATATTTCAAACAGTTTTTATTTAAGGACTTACCATATCAGTGTCCTCATCCGCTTCCTGTACGTACTGCCATAACCTGTTCTGTTTGTACCTAATCTTAAACTTAGTCACCCACTCATCTATTCCTGTGTGAGATTGTCTTCCTTGGAGTGTTATCCCAGACACAGATCTTGAGACGCCAAAGTTCACTTGTATCCATTGGTTAAGGTCATCCGTCTGAGCACGCCATCCACCGAACGTCCAGTTTCCAGACACCATCGCTGCTTCGTGATTTAATCGCGCATACATTGGACTGGAACTCGTTGGAGTTGGACCATGTTGAGCTTGGTCATATGCACTTGATGCCGATATCTGCCCATCGGTGATTCTCCCATCTTCCATACCAAGACGATCGAAACAAATAGCTGTGTACAGTAACGCGTTGAGTATGTGTTATTTGATTATAAATACCATTAATAGCACATACACAGCCAGTCCAGAGTTCCACAAATTTCACTTATAGTACAGCTTGAGACAGAGTGCTATTAATTTGACATCGTGAATAACCCGATTAATTACAGCACTGTAATTATTACCCAACTTGGTGTGGGGGTGTGTTTAGTAGATGGTTATTTATCTTCATTGGTGTTGCTTGCATCCAAACTTAGAGTTCTAGAGGTGTCCTACTGTGAAAGTGGTGTGTATATATATTGAGGGGGTGGGGAGGGGTGTGTATAGCAGAGTTCTGCCACATAAATCATCACTAATTAATAGAACTGTCGATGAGTGCTATGAATTCCTTATAGCACATACACAGCCAGTCCAGAGTTCCACAAATTTCACTTATAGTACAGCTTCAGAGTGCTTTTAATTTGACATCGTATAACCTGAATAATTACAGCGCTGTAATTATATCCCAACGGGGTGTGTGTGTTTAGTAGACGAGTGTTTATCTTTAATTATCAGTGTTGCTTGAATACAAACTTAGAGTTAGAGGTGTCCTACTGTGAAAGAGGTGTGTATAGCAGAATTCTGCCACATAAATCATCACTAAATAGTACTGTCGATGAGTGCTATTGTCATACGAATAGCTGGTTCAACACCTAGTTAACAACCCATTCTCGCGTTAATCATCTACACCCTACACAATAATAGTTCCAACTGAAATCGTGCCATAGGGAACCACAATCAGGATACCCAGGTGTATAGAAAGACGAGCATATCATATGTAAAACATGGCATAGGGATTCTTTTCTCAACTGTCATGACTGTGGCGGGGGAATATACACACGTACAAGTTTCGTTTTGGAACATTCAGCGGTGATTGTTTTTTAATGTTTATTCTCCACTTTGAGGTTGAATTACCTTTACAGCCAAGTATTTCAAGTCGTAAGGCAATTTCCTGATGCCACTCCGTGGGACATATTCTGAGTAGTGTTACCATAATAGTTGAGGGAAACAAGCTGGCAACTGGTGTATTTCTATCGGATGGTCCATCAAACACCTTGCATTGCAAAGAATAATAAAATACTAAATCAATACCATATAACAAATAATTACTTGGTACGTTAATATAATGGCCATTTCTTAATAATATACGGGAGAGGGAATAACAAAATACATTTTTTATCATGAAAATGGGAGGCTTTTTATGACTGTTTGTGAACGCTTCCTTCTGACACCACCTCATTGACCATGATTACGGGCGTATTTTGACCATCTCCATGGGTTCGTATGGTTTTCCTAACATTTTTTAGAAAAAAAGAATACACAGTTTCCCCTAACTTGTTTTGAACACCTCAAACGATTATTATTATTACGCGGAGATGGTTGCAGGAATCTCCCTAGTCCCTACAGATTACCATTGGGCTGTTCGATTTGAAATCCATACAATTTAATATTTCATGCAGGGGTTGTGTGTATTTCGAATGGGGTAACCTGCATGGGTATTAAGTCCAATACACTCCCAGAGAATGCTGAGTGGCCGAATCCTGTCCGTCTTACCATATCTTCCTGGTTAGAGTATTGCACAAACGTCCATGTGTTGTCATTGTTCGAGTGCTGAACCTTATATTCTTTCACCCAGAAATCATTTGTGCTGTCTCCCTGTATCACTATCCCAGACACCGATCTAGACACATCAAATTCCACCTGCAACCATTGGTCATCATCTTGTATCCGCGCAATCCAGGTAAGTGGTCCATCTAATCGGGCGGCAAATGCGGTGTATGCGGTGTCGTTTAGGGATGAGGCTGATATCATCCCATCTGGTATTCGTTCATCTTTCATACCGAGTGGATCGACACAAAAGCCTGCATTTCATTTGTAAAGTATTCATAACAAAACATTTAGGGCCAAGCACGGCAACGCTGAAAACTTATGGAATAAAACGTGTGTATTATTTTCAAAACACTGAAATAATGTTATAACCAAAAGAGCGCCTGTTAAATTTCCTGACAAATGATATTTGTATGGTCTCTTTATCGAATGAAATGTATGCAGATTGCATATCATTTTCCCCAATTTAACTGGAACCTGGTTATCCGTTGGGTCAATGTAAGATGCTACTACGTCTTATTGTAAACTTCCTATGTTCAAAGACAGCTCGACTAATTGATAAACAAAAACTATAATATATAAATACCCTGAATTAGTTTAACGTTATACCGATTACCTTTCCTCAAGTCCTGAAACAAAATGCATGCTAAGCCTGAAGCCAAAGTCAAAAGCATTGCATTGGTGGTTTTCCTGGGAGGAAAACGGTTCTGACATGCCTAACTTTAATATTGTGCATCTCGAAAAGTGGATATAGATTCATGCCATTTGGATTTAAAATCGTCAAAATGAAAAATAAACGTTCAAACATTAATAATCAAATCGAAAATCTCATTTTGTTAAAGCTAAAATATATTACGATGATGAATACTACTAGGAACTATAGTCTCATGCCCCTCGGGCAAGTGACGCTCCATTCCCGATGGTCGTATATAGGTTATACAACTAACAGGTGCATAACGTTAAGTAAGTTAAATTATGTAAAATATCTGACGATTCTCGTTCTAATATCACTAATAATGTTAGAGTTATTACTGCTTAAAGACTTGATTAGCTGGATTCTGATTGGTTTCAGATATCGTCAAATTAATTTGAATCTACCGTTGTGCAAAAAAGGGGAAGGTGTCCATAGTACGTGTTGAGGTAGTCTAACAATTTCAAAGTCAATGTTGTGTCATTTTAGTCGGGACTCGAACCACTCAAATAAGTTTGCAGAGACGAGTAAGTCGGGACTATTCGTCATTAATGTACCTAGGATTTCGATTACGGCAAGGAAGGAGCCATAATCCCCCTGGAGCTAAAGTCAGGCGTCCATAGACATATACGGCATGAAGCATGACACTAGCAATGCGTGTACAGATGAGTGTCTATACTTAACTGTACATGCCGGACTATAGCTCCAGGTACTATATCTCCGTATCTATGTGAGTTCGGCTTTAATCAACATACCTTTGCAACAAAGTATTTCAAATCGTAAGCATGGTTTCACACTCCACACCGTCGGTAAAATTCTGATAAACCTTGCATCAACTGGGGTTTGGAACAAACTGGTGACTGCAGTATCGCTATATTCTGAAGGTCCGTCGAATACCTGAATACGACAATCAGCATTATATACGAAAAACAAAAAAACCGATTTTTTTTTTTCCGACGTCGTTACAAGCACTTCAAATCGAAATGTATGTATTTAATAATTATTTGAACATGATCAGTATACAACATATAAATCCAGATAAGACATAGGCCAAAACCAAATAAGAAATAAGATTGTATGGTTCAGGTGTAACTCAACAACAACAACATAAGAGAAATACACGCTTATAAAATTACTAATGATAATGTTAGTAACACATGTTATGCATTTTAAAGATTGTGCATTTTAAAACGATGCATTCAGTAATATGGCCATTTATTTTCACTCCAAATAAACGGGGATTCTACACCTTTTGCAACAGATTTGACGAATTTGACCTGGACGTCAAAATCGGGTCATAGCCGCTAAGTTATTCGTATCGGCCCGCCTTTGTTTAATGATGATGGCTGTTTTGAGTTATGATTTTGGCTTCCTCTAGACTTGCTGCAAGTCCTTTGGCAGCAAAGTTACTTTAACATGCAGATGATCTCCCAAGATTAAGCCTCTATTCTACCTAAGAAAAATCATCTGTGGAAAAATTACTGATTGATTGTCCCTTCCATATGCCTACCACCACTTCCACTACATAGGTATACACATACACAACAATTGTCGACTTATGGTAGCAGTCAATAATAATGATTATGTCGCGTGCCACAACGCGCCACACCTACCCACACACCCAACTCGCACAAGTGCGCTGTCAAAATACGAACTGCCCCATCAAGGGTTAAAATGGGGTTAAAATAACGCTTTGGGGTCAAATTTTGACCCCGTAGTTTTTAGTGTGTACCTGGTCAGTTATTTATTTTGATGACTGTATATCATATATGTTTACATCCAGCAATAGCGCATGGAATCATCAAGGCTCAGCCCCTCTCACAATCCAACAAGGATCCCTAGCCGTATCTCTAACCCTAATCCTAACCCTACTACACCACACGGCAACAACACGGCCAGCCTGTTTTTATAAGCCGGCGTGCAAGTGTTTGGGCTATAAAATGGACCCAGGCTATATTACGAGGCGAATATACTGAGCCGAGTAGCATTGACGGCCTTGGTGTAGTCAAATGAAGATGGGATTTGGTGCTGGAGGACCGTGGTTCAAATCCGGGGGGGGGGGGGGGGGGGGTCGGGTGACCTTTCTCGTGAATTTTCTCCGTCGGGAAAAAAATCTGTTGCCGTGTAGTGTTATACAGTCATCAAAAAAAGTAACTATACAGGTAATAAATGGGCTTCTAACTCTTAAAATATATATCCTACCTAAAAATATTAAATTATAAAGTTGTTGAAAAATTTGTCTTCTTTAATATGAGATATTGCACGCTAAGATCGGGTGATTATTAAGGAAGTGGCACTCAAAAATGTAAGGAAAAGTCCGATTTTCATTTTCACATTTTTATTTTCTACACGCGGACCAAATCTACGGGTATATTATTGATTACCGGTAGTGCAATTGGGGATGCATGCACAGGTTGGACAGTCGGCCGCATTGTTCCGATGGATCAATACGCCACACACACGCTACCTGTCATTCTCTCCCCCGTGTTGAAATGTAAAATGTGAATTTGAAATTGTGACTTTACCTTACAGTTTGGATTGTCGCTACTTAAATATTCAACCGATCCTAGCATGCAATATCTCATATTAAAGAAGATAAATTTTTCAATAACTTTATGATTTAATATTTCTAGGTAGGATATATATTTTTAGTGATAAAAGTACATTCATTACCTGTATAGTTACTTTTTTTGATGACTGTATAGTAGTTACATGTAGGTAAGTCCACACGATGTACGGAATACTCGATGTTGAGTGAAAAATTTGCTGATGAAAGGTACATGCACATACAGCGTAGTTTTGTTGTAATTGTAATCACTATAAACCTAACCCTACTACACCACACGGCAACAACACGGCCACCCTGTTTTTATAACCCGGCGTCAAAGTTTTTGGGCTGTAAAATGGACCCAGGCTATATTACGAGGCGAATATACTGAGCCGAGTAGCCTTGACGGCTATGGTGTAGTGGAATGAAGATAGGCTTTGGTGCTGGAGGTCTGTGGTTCAAATCCCGGGGGTTCGGGTGACCTTTCGGGTGAATTTTCTCCGTCGGAAAAAAAAATCTGTTACCGTGTGATGTTATAGAGTTAGGGTTATCTAAGTCCACACGATGTACGGAATACTCGATGTTGAGTTAAACATTTGCTGATGAAAGGTACATGCACATACAGCGTAGTTTTGTCTGGTTCTGAATTCGAAAGATTAACCTAAAATGATCTGTTATCAACACAGATAAACTTTCACTCTTATAAAATGGAATATATTAAAACAAATTATCGTTGCATGGTATATGTAAGTTTTATTTCAAAATAATATAAAAATGGCCTTATATCTATAACGTTTACCGTTTCTTCTTGATAAGCACCGAACGTAGCAGTCTGCCATAAAGCGCCATCTTTGTTGTATTGAACTTTGTATTTCGACACCCAGTTTTCTTTCGATCTATATCTGCCTCGTCCTTGCATTATAATCCCAGCTACAGATACCGATTCACCCAAGTCCACCTGTATCCATTTACTGGGATCGCTTATTTGTGCGCACCAGCCTCCATATGATCCAGTAGGGGGCGCTATATCAGGTGAATCGGGTGGCCGGTTTAAACGGCCATGCTTAGGTTTATCACCACTATCAGAACTCGACGATGACAACTGACTGTCCCGTATTCTACCGTCTTCCATGCCTAGCGGATACGGGTATCTGCAGGGAACTACAAAACCAATAACACTGACATTATATATCGAATAGTTGAAGACTTCCCACGGACATGCGTCAATGTACAAACGTTTATGTAACCACTATGGCCTTTGTCAATGGATGGTTGGTCGTGATTAATTATCTATTATCTCCGGTAGTCAGTAAAACACAAATCCCCCCCCCCCCCCCCCCCCCCTTTACTGCGCAGACCATTCTGGATTTATGTCATTGGGCGGCAAGAGAAGGACTGCATGTATATTTGTGTGAAGGAGAATAAGAAAATTAAAATTAAAAATTAAAAAAAGAAAGAAGAAGAAACAGGAGGTGGTGTTACCATATTTTCTGTTCAGTCGCTCCATCCCGTTTAATGATAAAAACTATAATCACTAACTGTTCAAATGAGAGAGACCAGCTCTAATGGCGACATGAGTCAAAGTAAGGAGTTTTCAAATATATTGTTCTTCAATACATGATTGCTAATGAGTTACTAGAAAGAAGAAAGACAACTAAGCTTTGGTAGCATTTAGTCATTAACTACCGCATCATGCGTTGAGAATGTTTGCTATAAATGTGTCGATTAATTGCATACCGTGACTTAATACATAGCTATACTGTAGAGCCTAAAATGTCACACTCCATTACCATGATTACAGTATATAACAGTTTTCAGCATACAACAACAGATACATGTACAACCTTTTTTTCTATTTCTCGCCCCTGGTGTTAGCGATATGTTTTAATAATTTTCTTCTTCTTCTTCTTTACAAGACATAAATGCACAAAAAAACACAATAATCACAATAGCAAATACAAATTAAAAAATACCAATGACAAGACTCATTCTCCAAGCTTTTAGGCTTCAGTTACCAGCCTACTAAAGAGTCTAACGGTGGTGAACACAATGGTGAAAGATTGAACTACCGATTACATGTCCATTAGGCTTGTAACTAAAAACCCATGTACAACCTACCTCTTCGCGTACCTTTTAGACTTTACAGTCTAGAACATCACATACAATTACAGCCCAGAACATCCCATACCATTACAGCCTTTATTATCAAGTACCGTTTACAGCCTAGAATTTGCATAACTTTCGATCCTACAACTTCACGTTCATGTACCTTCACATCCTATAACTGGACATTATTCTTACAGATTAGAACTTTACACCACTTGCAGTATGTTATCATTCGTCAGGCCTAAACACATAACCCTATTTGTTCAGAAAAGACATTCACATACCTTAACAGCCCAGAACTTCACATACCTTTACAACCTAGAATTGTATGTATAGAATATAATGTACACACTAGTTCAGCCTAGAACTACGCATACCTTTTTGAAGCTTAGAACTAAATATATTTACAGCCTGAGCTGCACATACACCTAGCACATAAAGTCCCTGACCAGGTGCTTTGAGGTTGGCTAATTCAAAATATATTATCGGTACCAAAAATCTGAGATATACATTAAATGAGCAAATTTCTTCTCCGCAGTTTGATACCTCATTCAACAAAATCGAATGGATACTTTTAAAGTTATGGCGATTTCAATGACCGTGCATAACAACAGCAAAGTTGCACTAGGTATAGGAAATCATTGATTTGTGTGACAGTTATGACAGTAATCACACACAATTCAATGAATACCTAGTGCAACTTTGCTGTGTGCTAGGTGTATATCAACATCCTAGAACTGCACATACATTTATAGCCTATAACTGCGCGTAACTTTTCAGTTTATAATTTCGCAAATCTCTACAACCAACTCCACATACGCTTACAGAACTAATAGAAATTCATACACTACTTGCTTTTAATAGAGACTGGAATTTCACATACCTTTACAGCCTAGAACTTCAAATCTTAAGCTTATATGATTGTGCCATTGTGTAGGATGTATGCGGATCATCGAAGCCCATATATGGTATGGTAACCACCTGGTAACAGTACTATCTGAGTCTGAGTTTCCACCGAATACCTTAAACGTTATATATTGAAGACATAATAGATTTTTATATATTATGTGATCTTTTCCAGAACGCCCTCAATCCTCGAGAGACAAAATTTGAAGCAGATTTCATTGCAGAATTACATTTCTGATCATAAATCATGAATATATTCATATAGGTTACAGAGCGATACGATTCCTCATTACCTCAAAATCATGGTTTTAGAGTAATTTTAGAGTAAAAATATGTTGTCGGCGCAGACTCCGACAGTTTATTTTCAGTCTAAAACCATGACTTTGAAGTAATTAAGAATCGTACCGCCCTGTAACTGATAAAAATGTAAATCTGCAAGAAAATCTGCTTTCATTTTTTCCCGATAATATACCTTTAATTGGTATTCTCGTAGGCGGACAACCATATTATCAGCACTTATATCATAATGGACAGATAGTAAATGCTAATGATATCCCCCCCCCCCCCCCCCCCTATCACTTCTCCAAATGTTCATGTACGATAAAGATTGAAACACATGCACATATAATTTATTATTCTTACCATAGTATTCAGATGGCTCATGTCTTCGACAAATTGCAGAACACCACTGGCGGTGTTATATGACACCTTGAATTCTGTCACCCACTGATCTGATCCCGATCTACCCTGTAGTATTACTCCAGATATAGACCTCGACACGACAAGATCTACCTGAATCCATTGATTATTATCTAGAGGATAAGAGCTCCATCCTCCAGAACTCGTAGTATATACTGGTCGATTCAGTCTAGCATTACTCGCACGGTGATAATCGGTAGTACTGCTTGAAGCTGATATTTGACTGTCCCGGATTCGTCCATTTTCCATTCCAACGGGGTTTTGACAGACAGCTGAACAATTGAGTGAGTTAACGTAAGATTTACATTAAGTAAAATAAAGTCTTCTCATGTTTCATTATTTTAAATCTGACTCTCGAATTACTTTTATGGTTATGTCAGGGCAGACAAAGACATTGTTCTACGTCCAGTACCGACCAACTGATTTTAGTCTTTATTTGAAAAAAAAACACATTTGAATTGTCATGCAAAGGCAGTAGGTTTTAAACAGACGAAAATAACTCAATGAGAGGATACCCTATGCTTTTCGATGTTGCACTTTTGGAAAATAAAAACAAACTTGTTAATTACGTTAATTTAGTGCTCTCGGCCGTTGGTGTATGGTGTGGAGTTTAGGGTCGTGGTATGTGTGTTGTTCGTAGAGTTGATGTGTGGGAGGAAGTGGGTATGGCGGTGGGTTTGGGATGGTTGTGCTTAGACTCTTGCTGGTTTGCTAGTTTTAGCGTGTGTGTTTTTTACTTTCTAATAATGACGTTGTTATTGTCGTAACATTGTTTACTATTAATGTTTTTGAATGTATAGTATAGTGAATCTCTCATAGTTTTGTAAATCGTTAATTGTATTATTATTGTGCGAATTTATCTCGTTGGATTATGTGGGATTTGGCAGGGTTAGGGTTAATAAACGTGTATGCCCATTGCCCGCCATATTCATTCATTGTATTACTATTATTTTAAGTCATGGTTTATTTTGTATTGTCATCGCAGCCAACCGGATTATCCGAATGACGAAGGCTATATACTGAGCCAAGTAACATTGACACTCCGTGGTTTAGTGAACATTCACTCGCCCCGTGTGTTGGAGGTCCGTGGTTTAAATCCCGGGGGAGGGTGTCGCGGTGACTTTTTTGGTCACTTTTCTCCGCGCGGAAAATAAAATCTCAACAAAGATGGCCCGCACGTCCAACATTTTGTAATTTTCGGTTCTATAACCCTAACGAGCATTTTTGTTAATTGTCTTCATCCAAAAATGTTGTAATTTTCGGTTCTATAACCCTAACGAGCATTTTTGTCTTCATCCAAAAATGTCGTAATTTTCGGTTCTATAGCCCTAACTCTGCCAAATCCAACATAATCTCTTTTCTCCGCGCGGAATAAAAAAAGTGGAAAAAGTGGCCCGCAGGGTTAGGGTTAAGAACGATCGATGAGTTTAAATTAGTGGAGGAACAGACGGCGCAAGACCTCTAGGAGTAATTGCGATTACTGGCATTGTCTGATAAAACAATACGGCTCAGACAATACCCTTACGTTTGTTTTGAATCCGTATGGAAATTGACTTGCAAAATTAATTGCGATTGCCATTTCAAGATTAATTGCGATTGCCATTGTCTGATAAAACAATACGGCTAAGACAATACCCTTAACTTTATTTTCAATCCGTATGGAAAGTGACATGCAAAATTGATCGTGTTACACCTACGGAGTCTACACTGGTTACCTGGCCAGGGACGAATCAAAGCATGGGTGTATTATGTCCTCAGACAAATGTTGACTCTCAGTCTCCTGACATCGACTATAAAACAACCATACAATACCCTCCCATATGTATACACTGATGTTAAAGGCATATTATGTGATCTTTTCCAGAGAGCGCCCTCTATTCATTATTTTTTTTAGAAAGTAGATTTTCTTGCAGATTTACATTTCTGATCATAACTCGTACATACATTCCAAGTTACAGAGCGGTACGATTCCTCATTACCTCAAAATCATGGTTTTAGTGTGGATTTAGAGTGAAAATATAAACTGTCGTGTTATCCGACAGTTTATTTTCACTCTAATACCATGATTTTGAAGTAATTAAGAATCGTATCGCCCTGTAACTTGGAATGTATGTACGATTGATAATCAGAAATGTAAATCTGCAAGAAAATCTGCTTTCAATTATTGTTTCGATGTTGAGGGCGTTCCCTGGAAAGATCACATAATATACCTTTAAGGAAGAATAAGAAAATCACGATGTACACATACCTTGGATTGTGACACTGAACTTCACTGTAGCGATGTTTCCATATAGATCCATCGCTGTGTAACTCACAACAGTTACACCTATAGCGAATGATACGCCAGGATTATGAGTTGCTGTCAATTTTACTAAACCGGAATTATCACTTGTTGAGGGCGCTAACCAATTCACCGTAGCAGTTGCGACACCACTGTCGGTGTCTTGAACGATATCGGCTGGAACATTGTTGATGACTGGTTTCTCTTTATCTAAATTAAAAATTACAACGTTTTACAACGCACGTTGTATTAATACACTGTTTGTCATTTTTAAATTTATCTTTTTAACAATATGATATGGATTGGAACATTTAAAACTTGAAAAAATGAGACAAAATAAAAAACACACACATAGAAACAAGTCGCCGTATAGTGAGTAATCTTACTCCTTTCTAAAACTGGAATCGGCCACTCGCGGAAATATAATACTATCACATGAGCGGCAAGCCGCTCACGAGCTTCGCCGTTCGAAATCAGTGTACTAAGGCCGTGAGTGACCGATTCCAGTTGTAACTCCTTTCATGAGATCGTTTTAGAATATGAAGGAATGATTGCGATAGCTAACCGATTATACTAATAGTTAAATTAGTAATTTATATTTTAGTAAATATTTCAAAGTTTCGGAAATCGTGTAATTGTAATATTATTGTACCAATACATCCGGTAGGCTGCGGTGACAATAACATAAACTATGACATGGTAGTCTTATATCATCAGACACATGTTTGCTCCCAGTACAGTCTCCAAACATCTACTATAAAACAATAATACCATCTCACTCGTATACACTGAGGTTAAGGAAAAAAAAGAAAATCACGTTGAACACATACCTTGGATTGTGACAATGAATCTCGCTGTAGCGACGTTCCCATACAGATCCTTCGCTGTATAATTTACCGCAGTTACACCTATAGCGAATGATGCGCCAGGGCTATGAGTTGTTGTCAATGTAACAGAACCGGAATTATCGTTTGCTGAGGGCGCTATCCAGTTTACTCTAGCAGTTGCGACACCACTGTCGGTGTTTTGAACGATATCGTCTGGAACATTGTTAATGACTGGTTTCTCTTGATCTAATTAAAAAGTAAAACGCACATTGAATAACTGCCACGATTTATTTTATTTCAGTGGTATTCAATATGCAAATATACAATAGCATTAATAACGTTTGCATGTGTGTTTAACTAGTGCTAGTGGAACTAAAAATCGTACAAACAAACCAACAAACACCCAAATAAACATGCGAACACCCCCCCTTATAAACCCAGAAGAAGAAAAAAAGAAAAAAAGACACACACACCAACGAAAAAACACACAGAATGGAGCAAAATGGTATAAAAAGAAGGGAAACAATTCCTTGAAAGATTATAACGAAATATTCATTAATGTGTAATGAACGAGTGCTATTGGAACTAAAAAACGTAAACACAAACAAACAAATAAACATATGAACACCCCACCCCAACCCTAACCATGTGCCAAATACATCCGGTTGGCTGCGATGACAATAAAATAAACTATGGCATGGAAGTCTTATATCCCAACATCGACTATAAAACAATCCTATCATACCATCTCACTTTATACACCATCTACACTGAGGTTAAGCATGTTAAGGAATAATAAGAAAATCGCGTTGAGCACACACCTTGGATTGTGACACTAAATCTCGCTGTGGCGACGTTCCCATACAGATCCATCGCTGTATAATTTACCGCAGTTACACCTACAGCGAATGATACGCCAGGGCTATAAGTTGCTGTCAATGTAACAGAACCGGAATTATCCCTTGCTGAGGGCGCTATCCAATTCACTGTAGCAGATGCGACACCACTGTCGGTGTCTTGAACGATATCGCCTGGAACATTATTGATGACTGGTTTCTCTTGATCTAAATTAAAAAGTACAACGCACATTGTATTAGTCATTTTTATATTTATTGCAGTGAGATGTATCACAAAGTGATATTTAATAATATCCCAAAACAAATGTTTACTATCTGTACAGTCTCTGACTTCTACTATAAACCAATCATATAACACTATCCCACTCGTATACACGGAGGTTAAGAGAGAATAAGAAAATCGCGTTGAACACATACCTTGGATTGTGACACTAAATCTCGCTGTGGCGACATTCCCATACAGATCCATCGCTGTGTAATTTACCGCAGTTACACCTATGGCGAATGACACGCCAGGGCTATAAGCTGCTGTCAATGTAAGAGAACCGGAATTATCACTTGCTGAGGGCGCTATCCAATTCACTAGGGCAGTTTCAAAACCACTGTCGGTGTCTTGAACAATATCGTCTGGAACATCGTTGACAACTGGTTTTTCTTTATCTAAATAACAAAGTACAACGCTAATTCTATTACTACAAGTACCACGATTAGTCATTTTTATATTTGTTGCAGTGAGATGTATGTGGTATTTAATATATCCTCAGACAAATGTTTACTATCTCCAGACTTCTACTCTAAATCAATCATCTAATACCAGCCCACTCGTATTCACTGATGTTAAGGAAGAATAAGAAAATCGCGTTGAACACATACCTTGGATTGTGACATTAAATCTCGCTGTGGCGACATTCCCATACAGATCCATCGCTGTATAATTTACCACAGTTACGCCTATGGCGAATGATACGCCAGGGCTATAAGTTGCTGTCAATGTAACAGAACCGGAATTATCACTTGCTGAGGGCGCTATCCAATTCACTGTAGCAGTTGCGACACCACTATCGGTGTCTTCAACGACATCGGCTGGAACATTGTTGATGACTGGTTTCTCTTCATCTAAATTTAAAAAAAAGTGCAACACGTATTTATTCTATTACTACACGTACCACGATTAGTCATTTTTAAATTGATTGCCGTGAGATATATCAAAAAGTGGTATTGTCACTCGCTGAAGGTGCTGTCGAGCCCACTCTGCCTGTTGCAACTCCCCTATCGGTATTCAGAACCACGTTGGCAGGAATTTTACTAATAACAGGTCTTTCAAAATCTATAAAAACCAAAACAAACAATGCTAAAAAGAATTGATTTTAAAGACCCTTGGTTTTCTCAGTTTATTTTGAAAATATTTTGATTCTGTTATTTGATTCTTTTTGAAATGATAAGATATGTTTTGGAACATTCCAAATATTGATGAAAATCAATTACAATCGTCAACAAAACAAATAATAAAAAATCAAGCATCCCTGTAGAAGTCAACTTACCCAGGAATAAAAGGAAAAAGTGTATTTTAGGTTCTATATTATGGACCGTACTAGTATCATCCAATACTGGAACACCCGGTATATCTCGACACTGGAACACCCGGTATATCTTGATACTGGTACAAAGTCAGTGTTCCAGTATCGACCTAGTAAAATCGTACCCGTATCGATCGATACTGGCAAAGTGATACTCTGGGAAACCTAAAGTAAACTTTTCCCGAGAGAAAACACACCATGCGTTTCATGAGATACATTAGATCGTTGTAAAATATAAGAGAATGATTGAGTAGCTCACCGATTATACTGATAGTGAAATTGCACGTTGCTTTGTTGGCACTATCATCACTAGCCATACATGTGACGTCAGTTCGTCCGATTGTAAAATTGAATCCCGACCTTACATTACACGTCACGGTAGGGGAATATCCAGAGTTGTCAGTAGCTAGAGGGGGGTTCCATTCTACCACACCAAACGACAGACCCTGCAAGGTTGTATGCGTTTGATTGTCCGGACAAAAACTGAACGCAGGTTCCTCTGGATCTAGATTGCATTCAAAAGAAACAGAAATCAAGATAAACAAGTTAGGAACCTGACGCAGAGTAAGTTCGCCCCGTAAAAAGGTAATGAAGATAGTGGTACTGGGTGACCCGTCACATCAAATGGACATATTGGGGGCCCGAGTCATATCTGAGTTATTGGTATTGCTTTAATAATATACAGTTCGCCGTGAAGTTTTAGTAATTTTTAAAGATTTCTATGAGCGCTGAACCTAAGTATGCCGTTTCTGTGTATGAATACCTATTGAAGACTATTAATTATCATCTGTTTGATAATGCAATACCGAAAGATACCTATGGTTGGGATGCGGCCGATAATATATATTACAGCCGACAAATACAGCCGACGATCACTTAGTAGCTATAAATATATGTTATACCATAAGACCTTCCACCAATCACCATACCAACTAATATAATAATAATATAAGGAAAATCCATATTTTGATCGTGCACATGACCTAGGATGTATGTAAATAATTTCCAGAAACAAACGAGGGCGCACTCTTATACGTATCCTTCAGTGCCCGTACAATTATTTTACAACGTTCAAAGCCTAACATTGATAATATATGGTAATAAATAAAACAATTAACTTTGTGCGCACTGAAAGTCGATAAACTCTTTTTTAACAAAGTGGTGTAAATACACTTTACGTCATTTGTAATATTACCGACGTATTGAGGTATTATATATTGGAGTAGCATATAAACGAGATAAATAGTTTACGACTTTACGCCCAAGTTATTTTGTTTCATATTCATTATGCACATATCAGCCGTATGACGCAATACATGTATACTGCAAAATGGTGCGTCACAAAATTGACCGAGAGTACAGTCAAGTCAATGTATGGCAATGGTCCGTCACATTTGTGACACAGGGTGGGTCATGGTACATGGGAAAATGACGCACCTCGGTAAAATGATGCACCATTCCCGAGGCTCGTATAGTGCGTCATACAACTGACATGCACAGTAGATTTTTGAAATGATATCGATAGCTTACCAATTACGTGTACTATGAAAATACACGTTGCTTTGTTTTCACTTGCATCACTCGCTTCACAGATAATTTTATTCTCTCCAACGGGAAATTTATAACCAGCATTTGTGTCGCACCAGACATTAGGCACCTGTCTAGAATTATCTGTAGCTCCAGGCTGTTCCCATACTACCACTGCTGATGTTTCAGGAAGGGTTGGTTCTGATATTCGCTTGGCTGGACATGTGAAGACAGGTGCTTCTCTGTCTGAAATTGATAATATAGCGGTACATCTTTTTTAACATCTTTTCATTCAACACAAAAAATATATTTTTGGAGAATGTTGTGTAATGTAATAACTTGATAAGAGAGTGGCGATGAAGCGAAATGAAGTAACTACTAAGAACCCCAAAAGTACGGCCAAGATCGACTTGAATATGCTGATCGCATCTTAGGTGATATTTGATCATATCCTACGCGTTATTACTCTGTTATTATTGATAGCCATCAAAGCTATTCAGTAGTGCTAGCCACGACGAAGATAGTATTCCTATGCTTTTAAAATATATCACCGAGGTGATAACATAATATCATCTGCTGAACATTTTGAACAGTTTATGTGTTTTTTTCTCTCAATTCACATCGTATATATTTTAAATTGACTATACCTTTTACGGCTATGGTAAAGTTGCAAGTTGCTATATATCCCTTCTTGTCCGTAGCATTACATGTTACACCAGTCTCTCCAATTTCAAATTGTGAATCCGACTCTTTGCTGCAGGTGATCGCAGATAGGTCACCTGATATATCATATGCTTCAGGTCCAGGCCATGTTACCACGGCTGTAGGTAGAAGGGCGTCGGTTGGCATAGACTGGTTAGCAGGACAATACTCGAAATTTGGTGCTGAAAAGGAAGTTTGTGAAATGTATAATCACACAAAAATCGTAAAGCTTATTATACTGATGATTCGGATCCATTGAAACTCGATGCTCACTTCTTGCCGGCGAATTCATGAAAATAAGGCAGGCCGGTGTCATATATTAGTATTAACTTAATGTGGGGTAGGGGTTTCGCCATCCAGGGTCGGGACTGATTTTCTCCAAATAGTTGGAGTCTTAGAAAAAACTGTTATCCCCAATGTGTTTCCTATATAGTTGTAATTAGTGTTGTAAGAACGCCAGCTTTTTAAACTCAAATGTTCACGATTTTTGAATTTTGGCTCAGAAGTGGGGTCTTAAGAGGGTGAAGAGAGTAACGGAATTAACAAGACACTGTCACAGATACTACTTTAGCTAATATGATGTATAGGTGTTTTACCTTTTCTGTAACATTGAAGCCCATAGTGTGTCCGTATCTCTCCAACAATATCCGATAGTAGAAGCTTATCAACGTACACTGGTCTAAAGTGCCGCTTAGGAGTATCTGTATTCATACCTCCCATTATAACTCGTGTGCATCCACAAGGATAAGCATACGGTAGAACCCATCGCCATACTTTGTATTCGTCTCTTTCTCGTCCTACTGCACAGATATAACCTCTGACTTCTTGTATATGCCCTGTAGACATTAGAAGAAGATTATACTTGTTATTTGCATTGGGCTATTCCATTTGAAATCCATACACCCCTGATGGAAAACATTCCCCTAATCGTGTCCACAGGAATTGTGAATTTCAAAGGGGTTAATTGCATGGATGACGGAACTCCATTTCAAATAATACAGAATGTCCCAAAGGTTTTGGTACCGTCTTTGAAATTGTATACATAATTCGCAGTGTCAATCCGAAAACATAATTTGATTGAGAAAACTTGTAGAATTAATCATTTGAAACCGAATGAGTCATTTTTACTAAGGCCTCTTATTATTAAAGGTGTATGTTCCGATCACTTTTGGGGGGCTATGATTTCATTTATTTTTACATCAAGATATTTTGAAGAAATAGAAGAAGAATCTGTCTGTAATTATGTCTGTAAAATATTAGGGGCCAGAAATGTTCCATTATATATAAATTATAGGCTACAATGTGGCGATTTACTGCCAAAGGTGGTTAACCACCAACCAGTTTGTGTACTACTCAATGGGCATATGCCTTGTGACCTTGTGCTTCTAAAAATAGAACCATGGGAGTTATACAACTAAAACTTTGGAATGCGACAATTTTAGGATGACCTTTCATGTAAAATAGGAAACATCAAGTTAAAAATCGGCCAGCAATCGGAACATCTACCTTTAATATAAAGACACATGCTAAATATATTGGTAACATAATTCACCATAAATGCCATAAATGTGTTCAACTTGTAGGACGCACGATAATCGCATGCTACATGTCCCTCGCATTACATGCATGTGGCGTTTAAAGAAAAAAATAGATTTATCATCTCACATTTTTATACATCACATTGTTCGTAATAAGATTTATTACGATCTAAAATTTAAAAAGATCACCGTGGGAAACCGCTGTCTCCAATCCATTCTCTCTTTCTTACGCTACCTTCAATCCACTGCATAAGCTCACCGTACTATGAATTTATATGAAAGTGCCGTTTTGGAATACATTTTTGTTTTAATATATCTACTCATCCATGACCAAGTCATATTCCATTTATGTACCAATACAAAAAAATCCACCGTTTATTCCAGTGGCGTACGTAGGTTTTTCATTGGGGTCCGGTTGGGCAAGAAATAAAAGATGAACCGACAAAACTGTTAACTATACCGACTAATCAATTGCGTGGGTCCGCGCGAAAATTGCTATCCACGCTAATGTTGCCATGATTAAGGAACATGATTGTGAGTAATAAGTGACCGTCATAATTCCATGATGCCACTTGACAAATCATCGGACAGTGTAAATCGCAACCGACAAAGACTGACAGACTCAACGTTTGGAGGGGCAACTTTCCCCCACACATTTGACTACGCCACTCTTCATATTCTGTTATAGAAATGATTATGATATATTAATTTGCAGAGAAATGTAATGAATTGCAAAGCAAAAGTGGCCCTCATGACAGCATGGTTTATTATATTATTTGTCAATTGTATATGCTTTACGGTAGCTGGCTTCCTTAGTATTCTCCATGATGCAATCAACAAATGAAGCAACGAATGAAGCAGTCCAGTGAATGTAGACATTGTCCTGTATTATTCATTGATCGTTAAGACTATTTTAAAGGTGTGCTATTTCGGTGCTGCTCGACACTAACGATGCTGCCTTTGTCAAGTTTTGAAGTACTTCACGGCGTGTTATTTGTGTGCGCCTTATTCCCTGAACAGAGTTGATGATTCGGTTCCTCAGATCATGAAGATTAGTTGGTGGTGAATACAAGATTTGAGACTTAACATAACCCCAAAAGAAAATAGTATAATGGCGTAAGGTCTTGGGAGCTAGCAGGCCATTAAATTATCAACTAAATAATGCTTTACTACTTTTGTTATTAACAGAAAAAAATTGCAAAGGAAATGTCTAAGAACTTTTATAAAATATTCTAGAGTAAGTATGCTAATGTTAATGAGGACTAACTTATCTGCATATGGCTGTAAACTGTAACATAACTTAAGACAAACAGTTCAGACATTCATTTCATTATTAAAGTATCCAACATTGTGAAGATGATACAATGCAAGAACAAATCTACGAAAAAATGACACATTGTATATCAAAATATAAAATGAATGAAGCGATTGCAGCAAGACCAAAATATCACGAGAATGTGATCATGATTGAATGAGCACGCGATGTACTATCATATAGTTCATAAAAGAATCAAATGTAAGAGCAATTAAAAAATAGTTGTGACACAACAAGGTAGGTCAGCCGCGTAGCCAGCCCAGCCACTCTGAGGGGGCAAGATCCCCATAGATCCCCATAACGGTCCCTATTTCAAAGAAACCAGGTCAACAAACGGATGATTTAACACGATTTTTCGCTACGCTACTGAGGTAGGTCAAAATATCCATGTATTTACGTGTAACCATGGATACGCATCTCATTTACGATTCCAATGATCAAATATAAGAACAAGAATAGTTGTGAAATATCATTGTACGAGTATACCTGCAACCATAGATACGTTCTTGTCTAATTAATTTGATTGAAAGATATCAAAATGGGCTTGTCCTCGTATTGGGTTTTTTATGTATAACAACTATACTCGTACATGCCATGCTTGTATTTACCAAAATGAAATAATGGTGTGCATTTTCACAGCAGATGATCATGTGTTTTATACAGTTTTTTTACGAATCCCCCCCCCCCCCGAATTTAAGATATTGTATGCAAATGCTTTAATACACAAATACACAAATTAAGCCCTCAACATCACTTTACACGTTTCAGTGTTTCCATTTGTTTTTACTTGTTGGAGTTGTTTGAAGAAGGTTTCCAACAAGCATGACAAGCAAAACTGTGTGCGTTATATCTTAAAAACATATTATAGAGTCCATATCGCGTAGTTATATTGAACAAAGCATCATAAACCCGAATACAAACTGTCATCTCTGACGAAAAAAACCCATTTGTGCCACCCCCCCCCCCCCCCCCCACCCCCTAAAAAAAAAAAGTGAGAAAAAAGACCGAGGTTATTAGCGAAATAGAAGGCAAAATTGTAAATGGAGTACATTTACTGCGCAATTTTTTTGGACTGTGCGATTTTTTTTTGGACTGTGCGAAATGTTTCGACATAACACCCCCCCCCCCCCCCCCCCCCCACACACACTTACGTGAAATTCACGAGGTAAGTGACTAGAACAAAATTTGGGGCAACCTTTTACGAAAATTTTAGAAATCTTGCCCCCCTGAAAAAAATCCTAGCTACGCCACTGTCTCCCGGTATCAATAAAATCATAGTTATGCAATGCATTTGCGTAAATTTGTACGGGCCAATAATCATGACGTTATTTATACCAGTACTTTCGGCTATCACGAGTTTCAAATATGGCATGTTGAAAGATGGCGGTTTTTATTCGTTTTATGATATCTATGATGTTTTATTTTATATAACTACGCGATAATTATTTTTTAAACACATACTTTTTTAAACATATAATGCACAGTAATGAGCTTGCTGGACATCTTCTTTAACGCTTTCGATGCGGCAGGCATTAACAAAATGTTTAAAAAATATATATATTGAATTACATTACCATATTTGGAACCACCCGGAGAAATTTATTAAAACGGAACAAACATGCCTGGTATCTGTTCAGTAATCTTTGAAATAGACCTTGAGATTTGGGAAAGGTTTCGGGGAAAAATGCTGTGTATTGGCGAAACCAATAGCCGCGTGGAAAGTGTTAATGTAAATATAGTAGCTCATATCCCGATGGAAAGACGGTGAAATGTGATATATTGCAAAGTACAAGTGACCCTCATGACAGCATGATGTATTATATTTTTTTCCATTGTATATTTCGCGGTTGTTGGCTTCATTTTTTTCCTGATGCAATTTTCAACGAGTATATAATATGAAGAGCTCTATTCCAAAAGGGATCAACTCCACTTTTTGTCGAAATTGAGTTAGGTGCAAAACATGAAAGAGAGTTACGAAATACATATTTTACACTTTGTTCTACATCTTTAGCATGTTCGGGTCAAAAGTTATGGCCCTCGGTAATTTCCCGAAACCGGAAGTTTCCAGAAATTTGAATATAATTCACTATTTTGTAAGCCAAAATGGTAGAAATATGGTTCTTTTATCGTGGTAAAACATTGATAGGAATGTCATTATTGAAAAGCAATGAAGAAACTGTATGGGATCGTTGTTTTTAAAATTGCACACAAACAGAAATGTTGTTATTTCAAAAAATGTGCCAAATTGTCCAAAAAACAAAATGTCATAATTTAAAAAGTTGAAGAGGTATTTCAATGCGGTTTTCTGTTTTCAATGTGATTTGATAATGTCTTTCAGGTGTATCTTAATTGAAAATAACGATTGTTTGGTGAAAATTGGAAATTGGTCGTAACATTTATGTTCCAAAAGGGATCAACTCCACTAGTTTCCGAAAATAAAGTATGACATAGGAAATACACTGAAAATAGAAAAAATGAAATCAAACATGTTTTTAAGCTTACACGTATAGCAGAAAATTAGCATAATCAAAGAAGGGCAACATCCTTAATTTAAAAAACATTGCTTTTCTCCTATTTCACTAATGGAGTTGATCCCTTTTGGAACATAGCTCTTTATATATCGTTATTACATGTATTATGTACCACTCAATTAACTTCGTTAACGGTAAAAGGTAATTTCAATGTTTTCTTGCGCGATATGTATAGGATTAAAATGGAAATATTCAACCTTAGTGATGGGCAATACGTGTATGATTTAGGCCACACGCAACAAACATAACCCCAAAAGAAATAGTGTAATGGAGTAAGAAGGTCTGGGGAGCGAGCAGACTACAAAATCATCCAAATCAAGTATGCTTTACTACTGTTTTATTAGCATCGCTTGTATTAGGTATTCTAGAGTACGTATCCTAATATTAATATCTGCGCGTGGCAGTAAACTGTGAAATAACTGAAGACAAATGTTCAGACATTCAAACCATTATGAAAGTATCCAACATTTTGAAGATGATATAATGCAAGAACAAATCTACGAATAAATGACACAATGTATATCAATATAATAGATGAATGAAGCGATTACAGCCAGATAAAAACTAGAGAATATTATCATGGTGGAATGAGCACACAATGTACTATCATTTACTATTCCAGAACAAATTAAAACATGTAAAATGTAAGAGCAATCGAAAAATAGTTGTGACGCAACGAAGTACGTCAAAATATCCATGTATTTACGTGTAACCATGGATACGTATTCCATTTTTGATTCCAATGATAAAATATAAGAACAATAAAAAAGTAGCTGGAGGTAGGTCAAAATATCCGTGTATACCTGCAACCATGGATACGTTTCATGCCCAATTATTTAATGGAACGATATTACGGTAGACTGACTACGATCGTCGTCTATTGCGATTATTGCAATTATCTAAATGAGGTTCTTCTTATACCAATATGTCCTCGTATTGGGTAGTTCATATGTATAACAGTTATTTGTGTCACGCTTTTTCTTATTTAAATGCTATAATGTTGCTGTATTCTATACAGGTTGGTACGGACAAAAATGTATATTCTTTAAACAAAATAAAATAATATTTGCCATTTTACACAAAATTATAATTATTATTTTTGTCTATCAAACTGTCGCTCATTAGGCAACTAAGCGCGGGTAAAAGTTTCCTATCAACTTGAAAACCATTTTACCGCACTACTGGGTTTGCTCCCTACATCTCTCCCTTCGGAATGAGCAACATACTTGAATTATTGAAAGTCAAAACCATTGAAAGTTTCAAAACCGGACTGTGTAATATAAATAAGCATGTAACGTAGATTAAGATCGTTAAGTCTGTTTCATCATTCGCCATTTTGTTTTTCTCAATTAGATGTTGCTTTAAGCAATTTTATTGAGTATCAATTTAGATTGAGATAGAATTGAGAACAAGGCGACACCTGCCGTCGGAGGATGTTTAAAAGTATATGCAGACATCCAACCTAAAATGATTGGGAATATTGCTTTACAGATATTCCACAACGTCTGCTGCAGACGTTGGTTAGAAATGCCGAATTCTCGACGGACGGGTAATGATTAATGTGATATTAGCTAATAAAAACGAAACACTTCCCTTGCAAGAGGCGAGAAAATTACAAATGGAGAATGATATCAGTCTTATCCAGTCTCATAGCCACGCCCATATGGTAAGGGAAGACATCAAAACTCGACCGCCCGTTGACCGTCGGTTACGTTCGGTTCCGCCCGGTTCTTTCAGGTCAACTGTTTTACTGGTATATGAATATTCACGCATGCAACACTGAACAACCGCCGGTTGACTTAATGCCGTAACCGGACCAATTTACACTATCAATCTGTTACTTTGCGGTCATAATAGCGTACCCGTCGACTTTATGTATTGATTTTAAAAAGTTAATTGAGCTATAAACAGATTAAAAAAGCCAACCCCAGCGAAAATCAGTAGCTGTATTGTACTGGTTTTCAACTGAGACTTGAGAGCCCATTACTTCAAGATTTTATTGCTCACGCGTGTGACGAGGCACTATCAACCTGTCGTGTTCACCAGAGTGTAACTATTTGACCTCATTATGTGTGTATATTATAACAGACGACACGTTTTGTGAGAACCGGGCGGAACCGGCCATAACCGGCGGTTGCATGGCGGTCAAGTTTTGACGTGATCCCTAATTGGTGTTCATTTTATATAGAAAAGTGTTTTTAGACTGAGATTTTCCAACAAAATATAGCTATCCAAAGCGCTCTCCTGGGGGGTAGGGTGGTGATACTTTTGTTACCATGTAAAACATATCCGATTGAAGTAAGACTGTTGTCTTTTTATAGGTTTTTGGGGGTCAATTAATTGAAATATGTAATTTTGAAACTCCAAAATAGCTGCGATAGGGGTAAAAGTTCAAAATGGTCACCAAAATAATGCAATTTCATATAATGTATATCCCTATCATGTTTAAACACAATTATCCATAAGGGCTCGTATCCATTTTACTCTATCACAGCTTTCTCCAGCTTTACTGGGGAAAGCTGTGTGTTTTTGTTGTTGTAACAATGCATTTCATTCATACTCATAGATTTCCCCAGGAAAGCTGGGGAAAGCTGTGATAGAGTATATGGATATGACCCCTAACCAGTCAGGCTATCTTTTTGTGTTAAAACCGGGGAGGAGGACACAGTATGATTTTTTTACCCAACAAATCGTCGCGAAACCCGGATTTGCCCCGAACCCTCCGATCACCACGACACGTCCCTACCCACTCAGTTAACTTGCCAACGGCCCGGGCAGCGATTTCGTACCCACATGTCAGCTCGGATGATGACGTCATCAAATCAAATGCTGTAGCATACCCATGAACATGGTTGTTTGCCGTTAGGAATCGTAGGTTGGTTAAAGGGGCACTAAGAGATCCTTCAAGTTGGGTTTTACACATAACGTTATGCGTATATAAATGGTAATACACACAATTTACATTCGCTACACTGTGTTTCACGCCGTGCTTACTGCACGACGATCATCAGGCAGTCAGGCTAAGTGCTGGCTATGGATTTATTTTTTCTTGGATCGGTTTGGGGGTTTGATACCGTGACGGCAGTCGAGCTAAGCTCTGTGCGCCTATTGAGGATGTTGTTGGCAAGTAGGATTTCGAGTTTCTCATCCATGCATAAGTTGCAAAGCCCTGATGATCGTCTGTGCGTGTTAGAGCGCTTGACAATATCCCAGTGAATGGTGGGGTTTCACCTTGGTCTTTAGATTTCCAAACATACTTAGAGAGTTCAGTATCATGTGCATAGCGTCTGTATCTGAAGGACTTGGTATGGTTGTTATAGCGTATTAATATTGTAGGTAATAGAGGAGGAGCTGACTCGCAGATTAGCCACTTATAAAACTCACCCATTGCGTGTGTGTTAGATTTCGATCGCGACAGGAGCATGCGCAGGTGTGATATGTGTGTACATGTACATCCCCGCTACACGCGCGTACACGTCCCCGTACAGTCCCTTGCATAGCCGGGCATCGTTTTTTTTCTTCACAAAAGGGTCCTGGATATTGCTGTTGCTGTGTACCTAAATACAAGTGCTGTCGGTTGAATTTGGAACCACCGTTTAATTTCAACTGTTTATTTTCAATTAAAAAATACTCCAATTGTGGAAAAAATTCACAAAAGCTGACAGACAACAAAACAAATAAGCACATCATTACTCGATCTAGAATGTCAATAGAAAAAACTTACAAATTTGGCGTTCCGAAGAAGACTTTTGAAAATGTTGTTACTTTTGAAAAGTATGTCAATATATCGATTCGCACCAATACAGAAAAACTGACACGAAGGCAATCATTTGCTAGTAAAGTCTCCTGCGCAACGTACAAAGTACGCAGTCAATTTACCAGTGAATCGATTTGGTATTTTCCGCTAACATTATACGTAACTCAAATGTGAAATAATATCCAAAAAGCAAATGGGGGGGGGGGGGGGGGGGGGGGGGGGCACATTTTAGGATATTCACTATTCAGCCTTTTGCGCCTAGGCCACGCTGTGAAAAAGAGTTTTTTCGTTGCGGTTTCAACGCCAACGTCATTTATTCCGTCTAATGTGTCGCGGATTGACTAATTCAATAAAAAAAAACACTATACGTAACTCAAAATGTAATATTATATCAAAAAAAAGGAAAGCGGGGGGCACATATTAGGATATTCAGCCTTTTGAGCCTAGCACGCTGTGAAAAAGAGTTTTTTCGTTGCGGTTTCAACGAGAACGTCATTTATTCCGTCAAATGTGTCGCAGATTGACCAGTTCGATACACATTATACGTAACTCAAAATGTGAAATAATATCCCAAAAAGCAAATCGGGGGGCACATTTTAGGATATTCACTATTCAGCCTTTTGAGCCTAGGCCACGCTGTGAAAAAGAGTTTTTTCGTTGCGGTTTCAACGCCAACGTCATTTATTCCGTCTAATGGTGTCGCGGATTGACTATTCAATAATAAAACACTATACGTAACTCAAAATGTAATATTATTTTTAAAAAAAGCAAATCGGGGGGGCACATATTAGGAAATTCAGCCTTTTGAGCCTAGCACGCTATGAAAAATAGTTTTTTCGTTGCGGTTTCAACGAGAATGTCATTTATTCAGTCAAATGTGTCGCAGATTGACCAGTTCGATAAAAAAACATTATATGTAACTCAAAATGTGAAATAATATCCCAAAAAGCAAATCGGGGTGGGGGGGGGGCACATTTTAGGATATTCACTATTCAGCCTTTAGAGCCTAGGCCACGCTGTGAAAAAGAGTTTTTTCGTTGCGGTTTCAACGCCAACGTCATTTATTTCGTCTAATGTGTTGCGGATTGACTAAATCAATGAAAAATACTACACGTAACTCAAAATGTGATATGATATCAAAAAAAGCGAATCGGGGGCACATATTAGGATATTCAGCCTTTGAGCCTAGCACGCTGTGAAAAAGAGTTTTTTCGTTGCGGTTTTCAACGAGAACATCATTTATTCCGTCAAATGTGTCGCAGATTGACCAGTTCGATAGAAAAACATTATAGCTAACTCAAAATGTGAAATAATATCCCAAAAAGCAAACCGGGGGGCACATTTTAGGATATTCACTATTCAGCCTTTTGAGCCTAGGCCACGCTGTGAAAAAGAGTTTTTTCGTTGCGGTTTCAACGCCAACGTCATTTATTCTGTCTAATGTGTCGCGGATTGACTAATCAATAAAAAAAAAACACTATACGTAACTCAAAATGTAATATATATCAAAAAAAAGGAAAGCGGGGGGCACATATTAGGATATTCAGCCTTTTGAGCCTAGCACGCTGTGAAAAAGAGGTTTTTTCGTTGCGGTTTCAACGAGAACGTCATTTATTCCGTCAAATGTGTCGCAGATTGACCAGTTCGATACACATTATACGTAACTCAAAATGTGAAATAATATCCCAAAAAGCAAATCGGGGGGGGGGGGGGGGGGCACATTTTAGGATATTCACTATTCAGCCTTTTGAGCCTAGGCCACGCTGTGAAAAAGAGTTTTTTCGTTGCGGTTTCAACGCCAACGTCATTTATTCCGTCTAATGTGTCGCGGATTGACTAATTCAATAATAAAACACTATACGTAACTCATATATTGGGAGTGATTTGCGCCAGTGGCAGCATTTCAGAGAGCTCCTAGTTTCACTCAATTTTCTGCTACTTTGCTTGAGTTGCAAGTTACATTCTACTTACCAGTCTACTGGTATACACTCAGTGAATACTTTGGCAACTTTTTGAGTGATTTCTTGATGTCTAAGTTCCAGAATTTTGTGGAGTTTGCTTTGCATGTTTTTCTTCATAAAGCTATACATTGGATATACTACTACTACTACTATAACTGTAAGTCAACCAGTTACTATTGGGATATTGACTTTTTAGGTTATTGTAACCTTTAGTGCATCTTGAGAACTTGTGATCAATTGAGACTATCTTCATAAAAACAGATTGTGCCTCTTCATTATTGATTCCGTATCCTTGAGTGTAGTGAAGTGGTTTTTGCACAATGCTTATAACTGGTCTTCTGCTTGGCCTCTGCTTGGCCTGTGCATCACTGAACATGATCATTTTATAGTGTATGGATGTTTTAAAGTATATCAACCATATGTATATGCTCACATTCATTGCTGGGCCCAGAACTTCTTACTACCCCAATTCTTCAGCTACTTTTAATGTACGATTGCTAATTGCAGGCGATGTTGAACCTAATCAGGTCCCACGCATGAAAATTCCCATCATCCTGCTGCATTGTATCGGAAACCAAAGCAAAACAAACCATCTTGTAGCAGAGAAGAACTTTTAAGTTTTAACAATAACCAACGCCTCCCTCCAAATATCTGGGCCACTATCAAAACTCTTGGCATTCAGCCTTGTAAGCCTACTCGACGAGGAACTCGTGGAGGTAAAATCAAGTATCAAACAATGCAGAACTTGCTACTCCCCCTCTATAGTCACTTCCCAAAGACCGAGAACAAACTTACCTGTGATTTTATGTCAAATACCCAGTCACTGGGAAACAAAATGGATGAAGTTGACATTCTGCTTCGCCAAAAGAAAGTGGACATAGCAGTCTTTAGCGAGTCTTGGTTTAACCCTCAAATGCACACTAACCAAACAAGTATATCTGGCTTCACACTTTTTTCTTAAAGTAGAGATGATCGTCGTGGTGGAGGTGTCGCGATATATGTTAAGAACGGTATCCCCTCCAAACAATTGGACATTCAAATTCCCGACGAGCTAGAATGTGTTTGGATTGAAGTTAGACCGCATCGGTTACCCAGAGGTGTGTCAGCTTTGACGATATGTGCCGTTGTACATCGTCACGGATTCACCATTACAACCCATGCTGGAAAGTCACCTAATGACACCATAGATCAGATCCGCACCTGCTACCCTGAGATGGGTTTTTTGTATCACGGAGACTTCAACAGAATGAACATAAACTCAATCCTAAGTGGAAACAATCTTAAACAAGTGGTTAAAGTTAAAACTAGGGCCCAAGCAACATTAGACCTTATTCTTACCAATATTCAGGACCACTACCATCCTCCCATAGCATTGTCACCAATTGGCAAGAGTGACCATGCTTGTGTGTTATGGAGACCAAGCACAAAATCCCTGATAACACAAAGAAATCTTGTGTGATTCGTCCCTTTGGTGAATCCAGTATCAGATCTTTTGGTAGATGGATCCAGGATCAAAGCTGGAATGAGGTCTATGTGAGCAAAGGCACTCAAGCTAAAACTGATACTATGTACTCTATTCTAAACAAAGGCATGAACTTATATTTACCAATTAAACATGTTAAAGTTCATCAATCTGATAAGCCATGGATCACTCACGCATTAAGCATCTTATCACTAAACGCAACTGCTTTTGCAAAGAAAGACACCACCAAATGGCGTAAACTTAGAAATAAAGTTAAAAGAAAGATTGAACAAGCAAAAGTTAACTATAATGCTGAAAGAGTAAGAAAACTGCAAAAAACTGAGCACGTAAATGGCACCAAAGGATCAAATCCATGACCAATTCAACAAAATCTGATCTTGATATGCATATTACCTGGTATTGACAGAACGAATGAATGAAATCACAAGGATATGGCAAATGCCATCAATTCAAGTTTGTCAGTATTTCATCCCATATTGAACCTTTAATATGTCTGCTCTCCCTGCCTATTTGCCTGTCAATTATGTAGCCCCTGAACTAAATCCATGGGAAGTATATAATGTGCTCAAGGTAGTTAAGACATCCAAATCCAGTGGCCCTGATGCATTCCACCCAAACTCATAAAAGAGTTTGCATACGAACTGAGTAGTCCACTCACGGACGTGCTTAATTGTTCCTTTAAAGAAGGGGTGGTCCCACACCAATGGAGGTCGGCAATTGTTGTTCCCATTCCTAAACAATTTCCACCCTCCATTGATAAATGAGACCAATATCACGGACAGATATATTTGCCAAAATTGCTGAAGGGGTTTATTGCTAAATGGGTGGTGCAAGATATCAAGATTCTATTGACATCAATCAGTTCGGTAACATTCAAGGTGTTTCAACTGCGCTCTATCTTTTGAATCTTACTCATTTCTTGTTCCAGGGTGCTGACAAGCCAAAAAATATCGGAACAGTAGTCCTCACTGATTTTTCGAAGGCATTTGATCTAGTAAATCATTCTATTGCTATTCAGAAGTAATTGCCTTGGGGTCCGGGGGACTATGTTCCATGGATATGTAGTTTTCTCATGATCGTCGCCAATGCGTGCGCTATAACCAAACCGTGTCCAATTATTTGCCCCTTTGTGCTGGTGTTCCTCAAGGAACTAAACTTGGACCCATAACCTTTCAGGCAGTTATCAATGATGCGGCTGAGAGTTGTTATTCCCACTATTGAAATATGTGGACGATCTTACGTTCGCCGAAAATCGTTCCTCTAGTGAGAGTAGCAACTTGCAAGCTGATCTTGATGGCTTTCTGGATTGGTCTGTTACTAATCAACTCAAACTCAACCCTGCCAAATGCCAAGCATGCAGATGTGTTTCATGCAAGACCCCCCTCCCCATCCTGACTTAAAAATTGGTCCATCGCAGCTTTCTTTTGCTAGCTCTGCCAAAATTTTGGGCATTTGGTTACAGGATGATCTTAAATGGGACACACAAATTGACCACATGTGCAAGAATGCCAACAAAGACTTTTTATGTTGCGATCTCTTAAACGTTTTGGTTTTCATACATCTGAGTTAGGTGACGGTGTACAGGGGGTACATTCGCCCTCTGCTTGAATATTCTGACGTCATCTGCATTGTGCCCTCACATCCAACTAGCTCTAAAACTTGAGAGAGTCCAAAAGAGAGCTTTAAGAATTATCCTTGGTCCTAGTTTCAGTTCCTATCGTAATGCTTAGATGTATGTAATTTTGATTATTTGTCTGCCCGGAGGGAGCAACATTCTCTGAAGTTTGCTCAGTCACTAGCCGAATGCAGTAGGACTAAAAGGTTGCTCCCTGCATGCAGAGGTCAGGTTCATGGTAGACATTGAGAAACAATGCCGAACTCACCCAGCCTCGTGCTCGCACAAACATATATGCTGAAAGCCCATTCCTTATTATGTGAAGTTGATCAACAGTGATCTCCATAATTTGCTTCGCATATCCTGTATTGGCCTTGTCCCTTGTTGTTTGCCATGTTCCTGCCCAGTATGTTGTCTATTTGTGTATTGAATTGTTTTATATGTATTCCTTACTTTCCTGTACAATGGTAATTCGGCCTTCGGGTCGCGATTTTGTGCCAATAAAATCATATCATATCATAAAATGTAATATTATTTTTAAAAAAAGCAAATCGGAGGGCACATATTAGGATATTCAGCCTTTTGAGCCTAGCACGCTATGAAAAGAGTTTTTTCGTTGCGGTTTCAACGAGAATGTCATTTATTCAGTCAAATGTGTCGCAGATTGACCAGTTCGATAAAAAACATATATGTAACTCAAAATGTGAAATAATATCCAAAAAGCAAATCGGGGGGGGGGGGGCACATTTTAGGATATTCACTATTCAGCCTTTAGAGCCTAGGCCACGCTGTGAAAAAGAGTTTTTTCGTTGCGGTTCAACGCCAACGTCATTTATTTCGTCTAATGTGTTGCGGATTGACTAAATCAATGAAAACACTACAGCTAACTCAAAATGTGATATGATATCGAAAAAAGCGAATCGGGTGGGCACATTATTAGGATATTCAGCTTTTTGAGCCTAGCACGCTGTGAAAAGAGTTTTTTTTCGTTTGCGGTTTCAACGAGAACATCATTTATTCCGTCAAATGTGTCGCAGATTGACCAGTTCGATAGAAAAACATTTACGTAACTCAAAATGTGAAATAATATCCCAAAAAGCAAACCGGGGGGCATATTTTAGGATATTCACTATTCAGCCTTTTGAGCCTAGGCCACGCTGTGAAAAAGAGTTTTTCGTTGCGGTTTCACGCCAACGTCATTATTCTGTCTAATGTGTCGCGGATTGACTAATTCAATAAAAAACACGTATACTTAACTCAAAATGTAATAGTATATCCAAAAAAAAGCAATCGGGGGGGGGGGGGGGGCACATATTAGGATATTCAGCCCTTTTGAGCCTAGCACGCTGTGAAAAAGAGTTTTTTCGTTGCGGTTTCAACGAGAAGTCATTTATTCCGTCAAATGTGTCGCAGATTGACTAGTTCGATAAAAAAACATTTATACGTAACTCAAATGTGAATAATATCCAAAAAGCAAATCGGGAGGCACATTTTAGATATTCACTATTCAGCCTTTGAGCTAGGCCACGCTGTGAAAAAAGAGTTTTTTCGTTGCGGTTTCAACGCCAACGTCATTTATTCCGTCTAAAGTGTTGCGGATTGACTAATTCAATAAAAAAAACCACTATACGTAACTCAAAATGTGATATTATATCAAAAAAGCAAATCGGGGGGCACATATTAGGATTAGAATGTTCAGCCTTTGAGCCTAAGTACGCTGTGAAAAAGAAAAATTATCCTTTTTTTATGTCATACATTTTCTTAAAGTGTAATTTTATCTGATTAATGATTCTATCCGGGAATTCTATAATAACTAGCGGGTACACTTGCTACGCTCGGGTCCTCGCTAGCTGAAGTACTATAATATAAGTTGTCATGAACATGATCTATTGTGAAATAGCATGAGTTTATGTCCTTGATTCTCCAGCTGCCCATACAGTGCCACGGTGCCCTTAATAATCCAGGGATCTACCTGAATATTATTATAGGTATCCCATAATGAGACATGAACTATCCTCACATGTAGGTATCTTTGATCAGGTGGTCTTTTCATATAAATTTCAGTTATCACAGGTGCCCTTAATATTCCACCACATACTTCAGGTACCCATGTGCCCTTACTAATACATTTATTCATACTATGTATGCCTAGGATTTGAGTTTTATAATGGGTAGTTAGTGAGGCGGCGGAAGAGGAGGGGGTGTCAAGGGTCACCCTTGAAATCCAGTTTATCAAGGGCGCCCTTAATATTCCACCACATACTCCAGGTACCCATGTGCCCTTAATAATCCATGTGTTCATATGATGTAGGCTAGGATTTGAGTTTTATAGTTAGTGAGGCGGCGGAAGAGGGGAGGGGATCACGGGACCCTAGATTCATGACGCCCCCATCCCATAAAAGTTGTCAAGTCTCCAATAGAACATGTGTATTAAATAGGTTCGCGACGCTCTACTGGTTCTATTTAGGTGGGGGGTCTTAAGTTTTAAAGTGGGTCTTTTATATAGGTTGGTGGGGGTGGGGGGGGGGGGGGGGCGGGGTCTCACCATGATCACTTTGTACCCAGTTCAGCACTGTGATCCATCCGATCCGTTTATTTTATTTGTCGGCCTATTGATATTAAATTATTTCTCCAGTAGGCATGTAGGCCTAGGCCCTAAACGTTAGT
>CM069447.1:64519992-64661195 GCA_035610835.1 Ophiura sarsii | reverse complement strand
ATTAATTATGAAAATGGTTATATAATAGCTATGGTAATGGGTTTGATACTGTAGTAGGCCCAAAGGTGAAACTTGTTTACGACTCAAGATGAATGAATGACATACAACGATCAGATATGACGGATACTATGAGGACAGTTGAACTTGTTGATTTGAGTCAGTATATTAGAGTACCATTCTAAATCATCAATACCATGACGATTACGTTGAAGTATCAAAAACATAGCTTCTTAATATACTACAAATCCACAATGTAATAATACGAGGGTCGTTCAATAAGTTGTATCTCCTACGTCATAACTTTGATAACTATTATAAAGCCAGTCTTATGAATATTCCACAATTGTAGCTTTAAATCTCAGCTTCGAATTCATAACAAATTGGTCTGAGTAGCTTTGATTACGGGTTGTCTTCTCTAAAGATGAAGTGAAAGCCGAATGTACATTTAGCTTGACGGGAACGGATGAAAAACAGCAAATATCTTCGGAGTACGGATTACTGATCATATGGCCAATTCTAAGAGACAGACATAGGCCTACCTATAATTGGTCAAGTAGCAGTTATAAATTGCAGATATCTTTTCAACAGACTATAAACAATACTGATTTGGTTGGAAAAATATTCCCGCTGATTAGCCAGAACCAGATCAGGACAACCCTTAAGTTTAACCCTACCCTTGGGAACACTGTACAAGTCATATTGCTTTTCATATGAAAGGAGAGATCCTCAATAATATACAGAACTAACTAAATGGAAAGATTCCAAGTTTCTCCAAGACCTTTGTTTTCTACTATTGACTATCTTATTAATTATTCTGAAGGTTGCACATAAAGAAAACTCATAATAAATGACTATCATGTTAAAGCGTGTATGTCCATAATCCATAAATACTTACGAGGCGTCACTATGGTATGACTATCGAATTGATATCATACTATACAATAGTTAATATTGCTTACACTCTTATTTATAAATAACAATACCATATTATATTTAGATATCATCCATTGCTGTCAATTTTCAGAATTAAAACCGTGCCCTTAAATCCAACCATACAATACGGAGAAAAAGACGAAAAACAAGGATTATTTTGCGGGTAATTAATTTTCCGTTTCCGTTGTCCAAAATTTCTCTGGCTTTCACTGCATCCAAACAACAGTGGATCAGATATCAATTATCATTTACTATAATTGTGTAGCTATGATTCATAGCTAGTTATAATCGATATCATGACAAATGTCATGAGGCTGCCATTCATATTAGCGATGTTATGAGGGAGGAGGGAGAACTTCTTGAACGACCCTCGTACATAATAAGACCATAGGCCTACAAACCAATTGTTGTTGATAACGATCCATTTCTACCATCAATGTTACCCCCAGGCCAACATTATTGGACCAAAATCTGAACTATTGGGCTAAGGATTGAAATGTATTAGCATTTAGTATTCAATTATCAAGAAATTATCAATAAGCAAATGATTTTCAATAAGCAAATCATCATAATTTTGTATTTCTTTTCAGCCAGTAGGGAGGTCACGCTGCATGTCATATTTTGTTATACGCAAGAAAACAATGGAGTCTTAGTGACTGCAATATTTGCTAGAAATAGCTTCGGAAAATGGTCTATTTGGGCATCTCAAAAACTAAGAAACGTATTAAAAATCATGTAGAATTTTAGAGGAGGGTCAATAACATCTGCAGAATGGTAAAATGTATAGTTTTAAACACGTTTGGTGACCAAATTTATGTCGTACAATGTCGGAAAATGCACGTTTTGAAAATCCGTGGTCTTCAAAATTACAGGAATCCTAACTCATTCTAAACCTCACCAATTCATGAAATGAACCCTCGTCTACAAAAAAAGTCCATGTACGTATTGCTCTATCTGCTTGGAGATAGCGAAGACCACGGAAACCTCATAGCTTTATACCACGGAATGAAATCTGCCATAGACATTACATGGCAAAAATCGTACAGATTTGCTGCAGACCTCTGTGTAGGGAGTGTTGACAATAGCATGACAATAGCAAGGTCGTTTGACTATTGTGTGTGTGCATGTTTGTGACGACTGACCCCGTTTAACAATCTTCATAGCTTTCATATAGGGCTTGGGTGACCTAACTATTGACTGTTTTAAAATCAGAATTGAGATTTAAGCACATAAATGTGCACTGATTGTGTGTAACATGAGATATGTGACTTTGAAATAATCATATTTTGAAGTTACCTAGGCCTATATGCAAGAAAATGATACTAAGTAATATAATAACAGTTTTTTGGGGGAATATATTGATAAATATATGTATATAATTTTGTTGAGAGAAAAAAAGAGGGTGACGATTATGTAATCATGAAAAATGTGTAATCGATTTTAAAAAAAATGAATAATAACTTTAAAAGATAAAGAAAAGGGAAAAAGGAAGATTTGGGCCTAATGCTCATGACAACACCGCCTATGAAAACGCATAAGAAACTTATGACAAAGGTGAAATAAAACTATTGTGAAATCCGAGACTCCAAAACAATATCTACATAAACATGATAAAGCTCGACATTGGGTAAGTTTTCATGATTCTTTTGAAATAAATCAAAGATTCACTAATCATGATGTAGGCTATTCCGGCAGACAGTTCCAATTTAAATATCATGAGATGTAGCATTAGTCGCGTGAAATAATGGTGTTGTCAAGCCTGACAAGAGCGGTAAAGGCTCTGGACACCTCCTTTAAATCTTGGTTAGAATGGCGTAATGATAGATGTAGAGTCTAAAGTTTACCATAGCTGCCTGTCACCGACTGTTCTGATCAGGCGGCCAAATTTCATTTCTTTCCACTGTTTGATGTTGTCCATCAATGTCTTTGTTTCAACTCCCCCCCCCCCCCCCCCCCCCCCCCCCGCCCTCTTACCCCATTTGACCCTCCTTGCAAAATAGCATTTGCCGGCTTAACTTTTAACATGCTCAAACCACCATGAGTTTTCTCCTTTTCGTAACTGAAAGGAGATTTTATTTAATGCTCCTCCCTTTTTTGGTTGCTGGTATGCATTTATTCGTTCTCCGTCTGTGCATTAAGTGTCCAGGTTTCACATGGCACAGAAGGACTTAAGGGTATTACCAGTGCTCGTAGAAGCCTAATTCGTGATTTCAATGAGCTTTCCCTCCAGATGGGTTTCAACTTTTGAAGCGAAAAGGTTACAACAGCAATTCTAATTTTGATCTCCTCTTATGGGCATCATCTGTTATTGGTTTCTTCTTGATACTTGAACTGTTACACTGTCTCTAGTCTTTAATTCCAGTATGCTGTCACTTACTCATACATTTTGGATCCCACCTTAACCACCTTGCATTCGTCTACACTGATGTCCATACCCAGTTATTTAGAACTTCTTGTTAACGTTTTGAGTTCCTGCGTGTTGGGCCAGGCTCTCCATTCCCTCGAATGACAAACATCACAACATTTTGCCCGTTTATTTGTTCCTGTTTTTTAATATTTACATAAATCTAAAGCAATTGTTTTAAACGGGATTCTAAAATCATATTCTTAAACATATGAAATTGTGTATTTTAATGTTAAGCAGCCATATAAAAATGTATACACTGTAGTATACGATAACTATCAATATAAATGGGGTTATGTATAATTGTCTATGTGTACTTGCGCACCCGCCAATTTGAGGACATTTGTCTATACCAGCCGGAAATGTGAGGAAATGTGATGCTCGACTATAGATGTATGCCATTATGGGAATCGTCATTGTGTTCATTCTGTAAAACATCGATTTAATATTTGGTATACCATCCACAACCACCATTTGTTACTATATGACCACTAAATTGCATATTAAAGACAAGAATCTATGTCAATACCATAATATGGCAAACTTATGAACAAGAATGCTCATATTTTGCACATTTGATGCTAATGGTGCCATTGTTTAAAACAAGTGACGCAATTTACTGACAACAAACTTGAAACAGTTACAAATTTAGCCTTAAAATCGAAAAGTGTATCGAAAGTGTCGGTCCCACTCATTGGATCCTTAAAATATGCTTTTCTAACCTACAGCCAACACATTAAAAGGATGTTAGGCTTAATTCCTGTGTCATAGCACTCACATTTAGAAGTATGAATAGAAATATCTAAATATCCTCCATTTTGAACATGTTGAACACCATTTTGTGTAAGAAATCGCGTAATCTGCGTAACGTAAGCTGCCATGCAGTGTTTGACACTACTACAATTAAAGTGGCTATTGTAATTCATGGGCTCATTGACTCATTACAGTCCGCTCTTCAAAACTGTAAAAACACAGAATTGCTGTTTTCTACCACAACTATCACAATATTTGCCGTACGAGCCCCACATTTGACATGGACAATCAGAACTCATGTCTTAATCATACAATTAAAAGATTAATAAAAACTATTGTTTGGTATTTCTATAATAAGTGAAAATGTTAGGTCATTTTCAAAAAAATGACAACAAATGTAGATATTTATGTTAAAAATCTATCTTTTAATTTAAATTCAAAATTTATTTTGACATATACTAACAGTATGTAAGCTGTTCTTCAACTTGGAAAAAACAGCATGGTTCTATGTTGTTTTGTTTTCCTGTTACAAGGGTTAATTCGTGTATTCATGGAGACAGGACAATTATGCAAATTTGATGTTAATGATACTATTGTTTCAAAACCAATGACCCAGATTTTTGCAACTTTTACTGGCAGACACTTCAAACTGTCTTTTTTAATATTAGCACATTAATCCCAATGTTTATCGTAATTGCCGGTTCCCCTATTGGTACCGTGGAATCTGCTCCCCTATACACGACGCGACAGTTTGGAATCTATAACGGTGAGCCTCTTGGAATTGGAAGTAAAATAAGCAATTTGATAATAGAATGTATTCATCATTGACTTGAGATGAGACTTGAGAGTGTGTATCTATTGTTTTTTGTGGGCATGCATGGAACATCCTTATTTACGACTAGGGCTGTGGCCTGTACCTCAGTACAGTCACCACCAGCCCGGGGGGGGGGGGGAGATTTTCAGCGTCGGGTCGAGTCCACAAATTGACGATTCAGGTCGGTTCGCTTAAAATGTGTGACGTCGCTTTTCGGGTTACCGTGACGACCAATAGTGAAAAATTACAAAATTAGCTCTTAAGCACTCATTTTTACATGTGTGACCTGGCAGCATGATGCTATATATACGCATGTGCATATTTCTATGAATTCAACAAATTTTGTTTGTGCATGGTTTACATGGAAACCAGTGAAATCTGCTATTTTTGTATGTGAATGGCTCCCGTTGCCATGGAAACGGACAAGATTTCCCGAGTAACACATTAATTAAAGCTGTTGTAGTCATCAGCATGTGTGCAAACTTTCAGTGCAATAGCTTAATAGGTTTTTGAGATATCTCATCGGGAGTATTTTCCCATTGTTTTCAATGGGGGAGATAATATTAGATAATCTGAGATAAGCTAAATCCACGATAACCACAATTCCAGCGCGTATTTTTTTCCGAAACGCGGAGTCGTAGCGCATGTCGAGAAAAAATAACGTGCCGATTCTGGTTGGAATAGGTCGATTAGTTTTCGAGTAATTCGAAAATGATAGTCGGTCCACAGAAACAAAAACAATATACTCCTGTATTAACTTTCAGTTAATATTGGAGTATAATAATAATAATAATAACTGGATTTATAAAACGCCTTTCCAAAGGGTTCAAAGCTCTGCAATTTCGCTGCTGGTGAATCATCAGATTCAGATCGCATGCACTAGGGTGCAGCCAATTAAGGCGCAAACCTATCCGCACTTAGATTGTAACATCCACCATTTTTCAATGTAGCTCCCCAAAGACCATTGGGTCAAGGACATTTTTGATAACCGAAACAACTGATCACTGATATTGAAGTTATTTTCAACTAACTAAAAATCCCTTAAAGAAAGGATGTGCCGACACAAGGAAGCAAACAGGGTAGTTTTTGTAATATTGAACTACTAATGAGAAGTGAGAAGGTATTTAGAAATAATAATTTATGCCACAAATATGTTTGGCTTGGGGGATTGCTTGATTGCAAAGAAAGCACAAAAAAGTGAATCAAGAGCGACATATAATTGTTATTACTGATGTTTATTAAGTTTAATTGTTATTAAGTTTATTTCATTATTTGCTACTAATTACAGAAAATGGTAGAACTACTTTTTCAAATAAAAAATATCTAAATAGGTACAATTTTAAAATCATGTACAATCCTAATCCTCTAACTTGTCGCATCTGGGGATAAATTAAATTCACAGCGAGATCACATTTACCCTGTTTATTTATTTTCCATACTAAAACAATATAGCCAAGACTGTGTAAGAGACTGACTTTCTATAATACTAAGGACTAATGACTATTTGAATATAATGTTTATAAATCTCTGTTTAATGATTAGCATATTTAACATAGTTTCATGGTGTTTGGTGAAGTATTTCAACCAAATGTCGATAAATTGGGTCAAAATAGCCCTTGGGGCATTTGACTCCCAATTTGACCTCGGAACGGATTTCAATTCGGATTCCCGATAAGACTAATAATAAGATTAGGATTAGATATGACTTCAAAATTGTACTTCACATAACATAATTTGAAGAAAAAAATAGTTCTACATTTTTCTGTAATGGGGAGTAGGCCTGCATGCAATGAAAATGATTTCGTGAACTACACTTGAAAAGTTTCAAAATTCATAGTGCATGGAAAATAAAAGTGTTCATAATAACTTATGGGCCATGTTTGCTTCCTTGTTCCGACACATCCCTTTTTGAGGGGATTTTTATTATCTTTAGAGCATAATAATAATAACAGTGCTTAAATAGCGCTGTTCCGAAAATGATCACATCGCTTTAAGGCAATGTGTTTTGAACTCATCACCCTTAAAAAGGGTGGTGGCGTTGCATTTTTGATGACGAATCATCCATCTCTCTCTATTAACTCAACAAATAAATGTGGTAGAACTATGGTTTAGGTGTCATTTGAAAGCCTACTTATCTAGCTACATTGTGTGATTAAATCTGGTATTTCTATAACTGTTTGGTTGAGATATGATTGATTATATTTCTAAAGTCAGGGGTGGTGGCGGTGGCGGTGGCGGTGGCGGTGGCGCTGTGTACAATCTCTATGGGGAATATAGAAAATGTTCCCAATTCTACGTTCAATTTACAATAACTCCTCATCCCTGTATGATACAAACCTGATTTTGCTCTCATTTTATAGATTGTTTTATATTCTATAAGTTTCTGTTTCAACAAACGTGTCAACTATTATGTAACAATTGTAATCATGAATCGATTGCATCGTCCTTGGCTTTGTCCCTATTCGCTACACAGTGAACTTGCCCTTATTCATCGGTTTTACATACATGACTATAACAAGAAAAGTATTCAACCGAAGATAGCAAGATTATACATTTTTGGAAAGATCTCAAATAGGGGAATTCAAAATTGCCGTTTAAATCAGGATAGGGTGCACACCAAAAAAAATATATTGGTAAACTCTAAAAAATATGAAATGTAAACGTTTGTGCTCATTCACTTTCCGATATAGTATATTTCAACAAGTTTCCATTGACAACCATTATGTTCTGATGGGTAATTGCATGAGGAACTAATATGGCAAGTAAAATTATGATTGGGATAGGTATAAAATATTATTGAGCTTTAATCAAAATATGAAAAAAGTCGTATTTTTTTAATATTCTCAATCACAAAATGTTACCAATAATATGTCCTATCTAAATTCAAATAGCATATTTGGATTTCTTGTGAGATTACCGTTCAGAAAATATATACTTTTTATGGGATAGAACAAGTACTTATTGCGATATGCTAATTCGAACCTCAGATGGTGTAACATGCTAACATCTGGACATGCAACGGGAAGGGTGGCGAGTTCAAAACACATGGCCTTAATATAAAATATGACATAATAATATAAACAATTCAATATACCTCATACAAAAGTGGAATGGAAAGAATGAGAAAACATTTACAGAAAATAAATTACTAACAAAACAAATGAGTCTTGCGATTATGCTTGAGGGTTATGATACTGTTGCTGGATCTTAAGGTTGATGGAGTATTATTCCATAATCATGATAGCGTTGGGCCAGCCATAGCAAATGAGCCAGCTCCAATGCGTATGGCTGACTGGCACAACAAGACGGGTTTTGTCTGTGGCCGATCGTAAACCTTGTCTATATATATAGAATGGAAGGTAGATGGAAATACACGCAAATATGTTTGTGGGGGTTGAACCAGTAATAGATTTGTAGACATAAAGAAATGTTTGGAACATTATTCTTTTATCAACTGGCAGCCTGAGCTCTCCTTGCTATAAATATTTACATAACTTTGTTATAAAACTTCCCCATCATTTTCCCCAAGTCACAAGGACACTAATTGATCAATTTTAACCTTACTCCTAATAAGTCTCTTTTTAACCGAATGATCATCGAGGGGCCGCCCCCTCCCATTTGGACACGCAACTGAGCGTATTGTTACAATACTAATGTTAATATAATAACACAATGGTTGAATACAGTCATCAAAAAAAATAACTATACAGGTAATAAATGGGCTTTTAACTCTTAAAATGTATGTCCTACTTAAAAATATTAAATTAAAAATTTGTTGAGAAACTTGTCTTGTTTAATATGAGATATTGCACGCTAGGATCGGGTGATTATTGAGGAAGTGGCACTCAAAAGATTTTTATTTTCACATTTTTATTTTCTACACGCGGACCAATCTACGGGTACCTTATCGATTACCGGTAGTGCAATTGGGGGATGCATGTGCAGGTTAGACAGTCAGCCGCATTGTTCCGATAGATCAATACGCCACACACACGCTACCTGTCATTCTCTCCCCCGTGTTGAAATGTAAAATGTGAATTTGAAATTTTGACTTTACCTTACATTTTGGATTGTCGCTTCTTAAATATTCAACCGATTCTAGCGTGCAATATCTCATATTAAAGAAAACGAATTTCTCAACGACTTTATGATTTAATATTTCTAGGTAGGATATATATTTTTAGAGTTAAAAGCACATTTATTACCTGTATAGTTACTTTTTTTGATGACTGTATAGGTATGCACACATCTTAATACAACCTTGGTATTGTCGTGTCCTGGTTTTCAAATACCGAAAAATTAAAATAATATGATGTGTTTTCTTCATCATTTAGTGGATTTAGTCCCGAATTCTCAATTATTTAGAGAACAAACGCAAGAAGATATCTACATATTATGGCCTATAATACCTATATCATATGTTCCTGAAACAGGAATATTGTTTTCCGCTTTAGAATGCTGAATCTTTGCCTTAACAATGACGAAAACCCATTAGCTTCCAGGGGCGAAACTGGACCCCACCCGCTGGTCGCTCCACTCGCTTCGCTCGCGGCGCCGCTCACAAGGATACAACATTTGGTCCCCACATCAAAACAGTCCTGGATACGCCCTTGCCTTCAATTTCTTCACATACTCCTTCTCCACATACTCATTAACCATTTGTTAACCTCTTCAGGAACTTTTGAATGAAATCAGGTAGCATTTCCTTCATTTTTTTAGGGGTGAGGCATGACAGGGTTTTTTTTGGGGGGGGGGGGGGGGTGAGGCATGACAAACTTTTCTTTTTAGAGGTGAGGCATGACAAACATTTTTTTTTTCAGGGGTGGGGGCATGAACAAAAAAATGTTACTTTGGCAGGTGCAGCAAAATATTGTTTTACTAAAAACTCCCTAGCCCCCACCCCTTGATATATAATGGTGTGTCCCTTACACGATTTGTTTATACTATGGCCACTCATACTTAACAGTCAGTGCCTGTAAGAGCGTACCATGTGGGGATTCATGCAACCCAGTGATACATAACCATACCATTATACTTTAGCCAAATTTCCGAACACTTATGATTCGGTCGTAAAAAATCATCGACATTTTAAAACAAATCCCAGTAAAACGATTATTTCGTTCCCCATAAGTATAACTATGCGCACCAAGCACATCCCAACGAAAGGAAGGAATATTGTGAAACCTCCAGTACCGTAGCAAAAATGGAAGGACAAAAATCGTTGGGATCTCGTTGCAGCGTCACATTGTGCTGACCTTGAACCCTTGACGAGCAGCGAAAAAAAATCACTTTTTTCGCACATTTTGGTCAACATTTCAAGTTTGTGTCTTTACATTATAATCAAGCGAATTGGGCATTTTTTACTCAAAATTTTGTTAGCTTTGTTCAAAAATGTTGAGTCAAACCATTGTTGTTGATTTCCTCAATTCTTTGTCAAAATTGACGCCAAATGTTGATTCTCTGATCCATTTCCTTTCCAAAAATGTATACTTTTATATGTGACCATCCACCACAAACCCAGTGTAAAGTCGCCAGGGCCTTTTCAGAGATATGCCTTAATAAATTCAAGAAAATTCAATAAAAAACAAAGGATTTTAAAAAGGATTTTTGATTATCTAAGTGTTCATTTATAAAAAAATAACTACATGTCATATATCATTTTCAAGTTTATTTGAAGAAGATTTTAACTAAATCAAAATTTCCATTTTGAAGAATGGTGACTTTACACTGGATTCTTTGTGGACGGTCACATATGCATTTGATTAATAGTTCAATAATTACAGCAATTACAAAATTCAAAAATCAAATCACAAACTTCCTTGAGTCTCTTCTTAACGTGTGCACGAAATAGAAACATTCAACTGAAAGTGACATATATCTAAAAAAATTGAATTAAGTTAAAATTAATAAACTTATACAAAGATATCGACATACGGTATTATGATTCATTTAAGTATTGTATTGTCAATTGTCAAATCAAGATGGTTTGACAGAATAAAATCCGTGGCTGGTCAACATATACTTCTATCATCTATCTATCAATTGGCTGCAGACCGACGGAAATAGCGTGTCATCACTAGAGTGAGGACCTGCCAGTCATGACGGCTACGTACCAATCACTGTCAGTCATGACGGTTACCAACCAACATTTGTCAAATAGGCCATACTCCACAACGCTCCATCTCTTTCACGCTTTTATACACGCGTGTTAGTGTTCATAATATACACTGAGCCAAAAAAGAAACTTATACAATTTTAACAGATCACCAAATAAAATTCTGTGCATGAAAATGTACCAAATTTGGATACAATATTACTGCAATGTATTGCTTCAAATGGCAGTCAATAACCAATTGTTTGCTTCAATGACACAAGTTCCTGATGGTAGCCTGGGGAACATTGTTCCATGTAGTGCTGCAATAAGTCTTTGTCTGTTGACAGGTGGATTGTCTTTTCTTGATACACGTCATCCAAACTCATCCCAGGCTACCATCAGGAACTTGATAGGAAGGGGATGCACAGCCTGCCTGTAAGCTGGAGGTGGACATACCCGTTATTAATGACTTCATTGTTTGTTTGGATATGAGTTTGTTTTGACTCTCTGAAATGTTTTTAACTTTATGTTGCTGAAATTGTTTGCTGTGACCTGTGATGCAAGAAGTTGTCTGAGTCGGTGCACATTTCTCTTGTGTCATTGAAGCAAACAATTGGTTATTGACTGCCATTTGAAGCAATACATTGCAGTAATATTGTATCCAAATTTGGTACATTTTCATGCACAGAATTTTATTTGGTGATCTGTTAAAATTGTGTAAGGTTCTTTTTTGGCTCAGTGTAATACGCTGGTTCCCCGCAATCATTACGCCATAGATATACATAGGTCGGAGCCAATGTGACACACGTAGCGGTGGCTAACGTTACCGCTCAAAGGTCGAATATTTTGGAGTATGCTCAGCGCTCGATACGAATAAGATGTGGAACACGTTGTGTTGGTTCAGGGCACTCCATTAAGCTGTAGAATAGACAAGTCACGTTTCAGTCCCAAATTGAAGTTATTGAACTAGAAAATCACACATGTTAGTGGGAGTATGCTATAACACTGAACGGTGAAATGGATTATGCTGACGTTTTCAACCTTAGACAGAACTTACATCCCTACGCCTACGCTCCTTACGCATTGAGTGATGCAAAAAACTTAATTACGCGTCGCAGAAGTCCCGTGCTATATGAATTTAATACTTCGGTGGAAAATCGTTATCTGAAGATATGCTTGTTCAATACGCCCTTTGCACGGTCCGCCATTTGCGAGGAGAGCCTTGAACTTGTATCGCATCTCTGCGCAATATGACTGGTCATGCAGTAAGATATTGTGAAATGCTGCAGCACTTCCAATCAATCTGATTCAAGTTCGAGACCCTTCTAGTAAAGTGCGGATATGTGCAAAGAGCAAATACATTCGAGACCAGTGAATTAAGCTACGATCAACGGAATAAGTTGGATGTCAAGCTCGCACTTCAGACAAAAAGAATACGGTTTGCTATAAACACATGAGAACATAACGCAACTCAAACACATGGAAGGTCGGTTTATGCAGAGCATTGTATTGTGAGTTGGTGTTTGACTTGTAATAAAACCTACGCAATGTAAATTACTGTTAAGCTTACGTATTTTGCAGGCATCCCCTGTATATCCACTGACACACCGACAACTATACGTATCAAGGTGATCCTCACAAGTCCCGCCATTCTGACAAGGTGTTGAATCGCATTCATTTACAACTGAAATCAAATTGATTTTAAAGGATCGTATTTCGATTTTAAAAAGTAGAACAAAAAACAAAACTTAAGTTCTTTTTTGTATATACTCAGTAAATGTGAACAATTGCCCAACAGACCTTAACAAGGTTATTGAAATGAGTGATTAGAAATCAAACTAGTAACTCCCTACAAAGAGCTTGATGGCCGAATCAATTGGTTCACTGCAATGCTGCAACTCAGAAAAAACGCATAATACAAGAAACACAATGGACAGGGGTTAAAAATGCCAATGAAAGTGGCACTAAGCTTGCCATAATAAGAATAAAATAACATTCGTTTATTCAGAATACCATGCGTTAATCATCTAAATTACTTACGATCCCATTCTGGTTTGCACGCCAATATTTCAATACGCATTGATGGGTACCATACCCAAGTTGTTACCATAATTCGAATGTAACGGGCTAATGTTGTCTCCAAAAACATGATAGTTTTCACGCCATTCCCGTTAGAATTTGCTGCAAATGTCTGCCAAAAATACAAACGTTATTAATAATTGGAAAGTACTGGTTGGATATCAAGTAATTGGTACTATGGTAGTGAGCATTTCTATTGTGCTTAATACTTATTTGCTAAAAGCGGAAAACTGCAATTGTTGTATCATTAGAATCAACCAGCAAGAAAGCGAGCTTATAAAGAAACTCCAATCATAACCACTTTTCTCTTGTTCTATGTGCGAGTATATTTGCATTCAAAAAGTGAATGACAAAGTAGGTTTATAGATTAGTAAAGTAAATCTTAAATGTGCCTGACTATGAACAAGATTGAATTCGTCGTGTTCACCGTAGTTTCAGAGGTGTTTTTTGTTTGCGTTATGCTCAAGAATAAACATCAACACGAACCACAGTTATTGCATTTTTTTGTAGAAAAAAGACCACGAAAGAGGAAGTAATACCTTTATAGTGATGTTGTTGGCGCCATTTACTGTGATATATGTCAGTGAATCCAATTGATCACCAGTTTTAATTTGACATGTTTTCACCCATTGCGCTATTTTAGGACTTCCCTGACATTGTATCCCTGTCATGAAGACTTGTGTCAAGAAATCAACTTGAATCCATGGGGTATTATCCCCCACACGCGGTGCCCACCAGCTATCGACGTTCAGTCTACCAGCTGAAGCCACAAGGACGTCATCGTATTTACTTGAAGACGTCATCTGTGCGTCATTGATATAACCACTTTCGATACCAACAGGCTGAGATGCGTTAACTGGAACAGAACAAAATGGAACAGAACAAAAGCAATTTAATTTAGCGATAGACACATTTGATGACTTGTTTCTAACGCCAATATTCAGCGTATTTAATCAAATTAAAACAGTAAAATTATGGACTTTTGTGAAAGACGATATAAATTGGGATATGTTTGCATACCTGCCATCATTTCTTGTAATGGCAATAATACTTCTATCTTCTTAGAGATTTTTAGGATTTCTTTAAATACATATGCTTACTTTCTTGACACCGATTTCCTACGAAGCATGTGCGACAAGTGCAACCATTTGGTGCAGTGCAATTCCCGCCATTCTCACATCCTGGTTTACAAATCGCTGTGAATAAAAATTGAAAGAATACAACACGCCGTCGTCATTATTTTATTGGACATACTCCCCAATTTCATTCATTCTTTTTTTTTTATTCATTCATTCATTCATAAGATTTATTTACACAATCCAACAACGTATATATAACAATATAAGAAAATATAACATCAAGAAAACAATTTTTATTCTGGAATGGTATGGTATCATGAAAGAATTAAATCTAGACAATATATAGTGAAAACAATGATACAATGGATAAGCTAATATGTATGTAAAAATTCAGGCGATGAGAATGGTCCAGAATGGTGATGTTGTGCGGAGAAGCCATTCAGCCTGGAAGGCTTTAAGTTTGGCCCCACCGCTGTAAATATCTAGAATTAAACAAACAACGTATACATGTATATACTACTACTATAGGAGGTTGTTTTGATAAGTAGGGATATGGTTTAATGAAATGAAAAGAATACAATGACAGTAAGCCGGAAATGTAGGTAACGACATAACAAGATATAAACTAATATGAAACAACAAACTCAGAAATTCTCAGAGATCAATTTCTTTTTATAACTATTTTTGAAGCGGTTTATTTGTGTACAGCTAGATAGAGTAGAGTCAAGTGAGTTCCAGATTCTAGGTCCATTATAGATTATTGAATGGCGAAATATTTTAGATTTAATATTATCAATAATAAAGTTATTATCGTTTCTGGTGTTATAATTGTGAAGATGTTTATGTTTAGAGAAGAAACCCCAAAGGAATTTGGGAGCGCGTTATTATTGACACGGAACATAAATAAAGCAGTTTGAAGTTTGTTGATATCGAAGATATTTAGGGTATTGAAGTTGTGAAAAAGAGGCATTGAATGCGAGTCATATGATGTACCAGCGCAGATACGTAAAGCCTTCTTTTGATAGATAAATAATTTGTCGATCATATCCGTGCTCGACCATGGGCTAAGGGATATATGAATCTTGACTGTCAGGACTTGTCGTAGACCCATTCCGACGTCATCGAGAAAAGGTCCCCCTGTATGTTTTCCGATAAAGTCGGAGTATGCTTTCCCCACATCCATCCTAAGTTCAAACGATAAAGTCCTGACATCAAGATTCCGGATTAACAGATAAGGGGTTGCGTATGACTATTTATAGACGGGTAACATCATTAAACGAAGCTATTAATATATAAGTCTCGCTGAATAAATGTAGAGACGGCCCCCTTACCATTTTAATAAGTATACCGCAACGAGTTAAACCTAATACCTCAGAATGACGACGCCGATCGAAGACCTGATAGTTGATGAATTAGACCTGGAAGTAGCCGAAAACGAACACACGGCTCTTACCAAACTAGCCATATTCAATTGTTGCAGGAAGAATTTAAACGGTTGCTTCACGAACGGTGTTACGGTTGCGAGACTAACAAACCCAGCACGTCTGTTTATAACCCAACCTCGCCGAAGACGGTTATATCTTGTGTATATATCTGGAAGCTATTAAAAACGTGGATGCTTACCACGCCGCCAAACTGTTTCAATTCGCCTGCGGCCGCCTTAGCCTTGGATCGGGAGGAGGCAGCCCTATTCTTGATTTATTGGCTGTCATCTAATATAGTCAGTGTACCAAAACTTGGATAGACGAAAACTTTACCAAGTTAGACGAGTGCCTGGACGTGGGACCTAGCTTAACCGTAGCGGTCGAGATTGTCAGAGCAGAGGTTGCTGTTTTGGATCGCTCCTTTAAGAAATGGATCATGTCTCAAATTATAGCCAAGACTATAGACGGGTAATAATAACGCACATTTTTAAAGACCACGTTCGTCGCTCTAACATTAAAGACCCTGACATCGTCAAAGCGATAGATTTTGTTAGACGCGTCGGTGATCAAATTCGGCGGCGAGATGACTACAGGACATTGATAGATGGTCTCGATCTGAACACTCTGTGGTATAGCGCCGAAGGTATTGATGAAATGGTTCAATCACTATTTCTGCACGCGGACAGTAGCAAAGATAGAGTGGTGCGTACGTGCGTATTTCTGACATTTGCCGTTGATGTTTACAGAAAGCTCGAAAACAGAGATCACCGAGCGACTCTGAAAGAAAGCTGCAGTAGATCTATGGTGCCGAGGCTCTGTCCAGAGGACTGGCGGGAAGCGATCGAACTATATGACGACGACCGTTACAAACAATTATTCCGTGTACCCGCCGTGATTTTGGTTGGGGCGTTGTGTGTGGCCGTGGTTGTTAAATGTTGGTCAAAATGATTGTGTGACAGCATAGATATATATATATATATATATATATAATTGTTACCAACAATTATCTCGCATTGTTATTTGTTTTGTATAAGGTCACAGGTCACTAATAGGTATATCAAATAAGGTGGGATCGTTTCAAAAAATCCTTAAAATCGTGATACGTGTCTCTATTTTAAATAGAAGTTGTCAAAAAAACATAACATTTTTGGTATCATATTAAAGACAATTTATCCAGCTACCGAATAAAAAAAGAATAAAAAGCCACATGTTTAGCAACAGTGAAGTTATCAATCTAAACGTCGAGTGAGTCAAGGGTGGGAGCGGTGGATGAGGAGCCGGTGGATGAGGAGCCCATAGGTTTGTACACAAAATAGCGGAAAACCAGAATTTTTGAAATTGATGCCATTTTAAAAGTATACATAGGAAAGTTTTCAAACTTCTCATATGTGTTAATAACATGTGCCTGCTACTATTAATTCTAATGTTGAATTGTTATCTAGACATTCTCTACTAGAATATGATGTTCAATTCAGGGAGTGTTTTAATGTAAAAAATACACAGTTTTATTCATTTTATTGATTAAACAATGGCCAAATCGCAGTCTCTCTATTTCATTTGTGTGACTCTTCAGTCCTTTTCTACCCTGGGTAGTAAAACATTTAACTAAAAAAGCCAGAAGTGTTTCTTCACAGAATTGTTCATAGATTTCTGAAAAATTTGCTATTTAGACCTATTTTGGACCACCCTGTATTCAAAATAAAAGGAACTTTAACGATATTCATGTAGTTCATTTTGATAATCATTTTCTTTTAAATTAAATGGTCCATGCTAACTAAATTTCATAGAATATTATATACAAACATTCATTTTATGCATTATTTCATCATAATTTTAGACACCCTGTACTTTTCCTGTGTACATTTTGGGCAAATGATTCTTAGCAAATTTGGTAGCACCTTCTGCGGTTGTTCTGATTTTGGTGACTATTTTCAGCTAAACCCTAATTGTACAAACTATCAAACTATTTTGTGAGGAGCAAAAACGATCAAATTTGTTATGTTCCACCCTGTAAAAATTGTACACACCCTGTATAATTTGATTCTTTTTTGCAAAAATAAAAAAACCTTGAATCTTAAGCTTTCCAACAATATATAGTTTGTGGGTCATTAAGTATGTAAAACTTAAGTTTTGTCCCGTTTAATCAGAATTGGTGCATTTCTCAACATTATTAGAAGTGAAACTTTTTTTGGACCAGTTTGTGACTTCTGACCATAAAGGAGTGAAAGTAATAGTATATAGTTAGTTTACTAGATTACCGTCATTATGACGAACCTCGCTGATTTTCTAAGTACCGTGTATTACGACCCGTCTCATCCGGCCGCTTACGGTAGTGTGCAGAGTCTGTATAAGGCCGCCAAACTCGCGGGGCGTGATGATGTCACCTAATAGCGACGGTGCGAAGGTGGTTCGCGAGACAAGATACATACATGTTACATAGGTAAGCTCAATGTAAATTTAAACGAAATAGGGTTTACGTGAGTGCCATAGATTAACTATGGCAGATAGATCTTGCCGACCTTGCCGCCTTGAGTCGGCGGTAATAGATTTATCTTAACCTGTATAGACGTGTTATCAAAGTACGCATGGTCGGTGCCTGTAAAAGACAAAACCGGGGCGTCATTGGTGAAAGCCTTTACGCGTATACTCAAAGATGGCCTTACTCCTATAATGTACAGGCAGACAGGGCTACGGAATCTAATAATCTAATAATAATAATAATAATAATAAAAGGCATTTTTGAGCGCCTAACAATAGCACCAAGAAAAAAAATTAAAATAAAAGATTAACATTTTATTCCAGTACTTGATCACGATCTGCACTGACTACCAATTCGTCACCGCATCGCATACAAAATCGCACTTCTAACTTTCAAAAGCATCTACGGAATGTCGCCCGATTATATCACAGATCTCATACCGCAATGAAAGCCGACTCGCTCACTACGTTCTTCAAAGTGATGAAAAATGTGGTATCTGATGGTAATATAATGTTCAACTACTCCCCCATATCCCCCAACTACTTAGCAAACAACGCTGCTAGGGACAACCAGCACGCAGATCAAACCGCACCACGCGGACAGTGTGTTTACGCGCTACGCGATGGCGCAACTGCAGTGGGTTTTGTTTTTGGAATGGTCGTGCCAACTGTCTACTTCGACTTTATTGGGGTTTTTTGAAAATTGAATGAAATTTTTAATAATAAAGTACAAGCAAACTATGTTCTTATTTGCATTGTCTATTTATAAAATGGCCTTCAAATTCCTGGTGTTGTTAAAAGGGATTTAATCATGTTTCAGCCTATGTGCATCACCAATCGCCAACTTACGTTCTGCGCGTTCTGCGCGTGCTGCGTGTTTATTTCACTCGGGCGTTACCCTAGTGAAATAAACCACGCAGACGCGCGAACACCGTTGTCGATTGGTAATGCACATAAGCTTAAACATGATTTAATCCCTAAATTAAACCCCATCGCTAGTCCTGTAGTAGATTCTTATGCTTTCACTAATGTTGGTATATACAGCCTAGAAAATATTGTTTTACCTCTGTCACAAATACTTCACGGTTCATGGCCCATTTAATGATTTGGAGGTCATATTGGATTTTTAGGCGGCCATATTTGATTTTATTGGTGATGCAGTGTATCAAGTCACGTCAGTAAACACTTCAGTAGATTCCTCATAATGTACCACCTGGATGTCACCCCCATAAATATGTTGTTAACAAAAAATCTTAGAACTGTGTACCCAAATTCCCAATTTCGGCGGCCATATTAATTGTAAAGTGGCCATATTGGATTTATATGGTAATGGAGTGATCAAGTCACATCAATAACCACTCTAGTAGATTCCTCAGACTTGAAAATCAAAGTATAGGTCCCGAAATTATATCTAAATAAGAAATAATGTCAGAGTTATGACTATATTAACGATTTTTTAAGGTAATGGCGGCCATTTTCGATTTTAAAAATTGCCACTGGGTGAAATGTTGCAGACCCTCTGAAAAGTATTACATTATACATATATGGGCTTAAATAAATCATTAAAAGGAGTCTGTGCTAACCTTCCACCTGGTACCATCATTTCCTCTGGACTACTCCTCTGGACTACTTTTTGCGCTCAAAATTTGAGCAATACACAGTTTTCATGCCAGTTTTCTTGCCAGAAATTCCTAATTATGGACTCTAAACTATCTAACAGTTACATTTATTGTTATGAACAACATCAAAAAAGTACTTATTTACATTGATGTTGGACTTCAAAACTGTTGTGCGCTCAAATTGGAGCAAAGCAAAGTTTTCATGATTGTATTTATTTGATAATAAAACATTGTTGATATTTATATTTCGTTACTTTTTAATGAAACAGTATTAACATTATTGCAGACAAATTTAACACCAAATACCACTGTGTTATCTGTTGTTATGCACTTCCTTGTTGTTATGGTTGGACTTAAGTGCTGTTGTGCCTGCAGATTCAAATTATTAAAAAAAGACACCCACCCCATTAAACAAAGAAACAAAACAAACACAAGGAACATTAAAAATCAAATGTGTATAAAAAAGAATATCCGTGCAACATTGCTCCTTTTTGTTGCGAACCCAAATCCGACGATAACTCAATTTGGTCAACATTGACTTAATTAATAATGTGCAAGTAGGTCTACGATGTTGTATTATCTTTAGTGGTTTATAGTTTCCCTAGTAGTACGATACCAAATGAACCACTATTGCTCTCCTTTTTAGGGAAGCATTAGCTTGAATATAATTGTTCATGCATGCATCTTTGTGCATGAATGTTGGTTATTGGGCTCATGCATGAAGAATTGCCATGCATGAACCTGATAAATGATTGTTATGGGATTTATGCACGGATAATTGCCATGCAGGAACCAGATAAATGTTTGTTATGGGGTTCATGCACGGAGATTAGCCAAATTACTAAATAATAATGTTTATATCTTCTAATTGTTTACCTTTTTATGGCCAATATAAGGTCCAAGTTTTGTTTCGGTCATTCAATTGAAACTAAAAGGAAGTATGTGAATCAATAAACCAAGTTAATATAACAAAGATATTGAAATAAAGAAGTAAAAACGTTAACTTGATTTTTCTCAGTGTAGTGTCTGCATGGGGCCACAGAATTGTATTACTACACGATTTGTTCTTTCTATATTTCTATATTTATCGCAGTTAAAGGTAATTCAAAGTGGTATGTAATATATTGCAAATACTTGCATGTGTAGTGAACGAGTGATATTGGAACTGAAAAACGTACAAAAAACCGTAAAAAAGCAAATAGAAAAACATTTGAACACCACCCCCCCCCCTTCCCAACAAAAAACAACGACAATAACAACAACAACAACAAAATGGAAGAAAAGATTCACCGACGAACAAACATACATAGCATGCATAGAATGGAACAAAAAGAAGAGAAGGGAACCATTACCTTGGACTGTTATAACGAAATGTTCAGTAGCTACGTTCCCCGAGAGATCGATTGCAGTGTAATTAACCAAAGTACCACCTATAGGGAATGATTCGCCTGGGCTATGAGTTGATGTTAATGTCAGAGAACCAGAATTGTCACTCGCTGAGGGCGCTGTCCAACTCACTGTGGCTGTTGCAACTCCACTATTGGTATTCAGAACGACGTTGGCTGGAATATTACTGATAACAGGTCTTTCATAATCTACAAAAGAAACCACCCGAAACAAACAATGTTAACACATTGATTTTAAATACCCTCGGTTTTCTTTGCTTATTTGGAAAATATATTTTTATTTTTTTTCGATTTTTGTTAATGATATGATATGATATGATATACTTGAAAAATAAGTAAAATCCTCACACACAATATTGAGACAAACATAAAAAGAAAACCACCGTATGGAAGTAATCTTATACAGAAAAAAACCCATGCGTTTCATAAGATACCTGAGATCGTTGTAGAATGTGAGAGGATGATTGCGATATCTTACCGATTATACTAATAGTGAGATTTGCAATTTCTATTTTAGTAAATCTTTCAGAGTTTTGGAAATCGTGTAATTGTAATATTATTGTGCCAATTCAGTCGGTTAGCTGCGAAAACAATAAAATAAACTATGACATGGACGTCTAATATCCTCAGACAAATGTTTACTCTCAGTACAGTCTCCTGTCATCGACTATAACACAATCATCTAATACCATCCCACTCCCATACACTTAGGTTAAGGAAGAATAAAAAAATCTCGTTAAACATATACCTTGGATTATGACACTAAATATCGCTGTGGCGACGTTCCCATACAGATCCATCGCAGTATAAGTTACCGCCGTTACACCTAGAGCGAATGATACGCCAGGGCTATGAGTTGCAGTCAATGTAACAGCACCGGAATTATCACTTGCTGAGGGCGCTATCCAATTCACTGTAGCACTTGCGACACCACTGTCGGTGTCTTGAACGATATCGGCTGGAACATCGTTGATGACTGGCTTCTCTTGATCTAAATTAAAGGCAAAGGCAAATTGTATTACTACACGATTTGTCATTTTTATGTTTATCGCAGTGAGATGTATCACAAAGTGGTAATTAATATATCCTTTGACAAATGTTTACTATCTGTAGAGTCTCCTGACTTCTACTATAAACCAATCATCTAATACCATCCCACTCGTATACACTGAGGTTAAGGAAGAATAAGAAAATCACGTTGAACACATACCTTGGATTGTGACACTAAATCTCGATGTGGCGACGTTCCGATACAGATCCATCGCTGTGTAATTAACCGCAGTTGCACCTATAGCGAATGATACGCCAGGGCTATGAGTTGCTGTCAATGTAACAGAACCGGAATTATCACTTGCTGAGGGCGCTATCCATTTCACTGTAGCAATCGCGACACCACTGTTGGTGTCTTGAACGATATCGACTGGAACATTGCTGATGATTGGTTTCTCTTGATCTAAATTAAGAAGTACACAACGCATATTCTATTACTACATGTACCACGATTTATCATTTTATATGTATTGCATTGAGATTTATCACAAAGAGGTATTTAATATATTGTACACATACAATAGTATTAATAACATCTGCAAGTGTATTAAGTAACAACAACAACAACAACAACAACAACAACAACAACAACAACAACAACAACAACAACAACAACAACAACAACAACAACAACAACAACAACAACAACAACAACAACAACAACAACAACAACAACAACAACAACAACAACAACAACAACAACAACAACAACAACAACAACAACAACAACAACAACAACAACAACAACAACAACAACAACAACAACAACAACAACAACAACAACAACAACAATTTTTTTTATGGAGATGTACAAAATATGTTATCATAAGGTTAGAGTCTCCATTCTAGTACATTTTAAAGCTTATCTTATTAACCGTATTCTGGCTATATTTGAAGGTCCTAGCCCCTTTAGTTTTCCAGATATCCTGCGCGAATGGTCGCAAAATAGTCGAAATTTGTTATCGTTTGTTAAAGGTATATTATGTGATCTTTCCAGGGAACGCCCTCAACATCGAAAAACAAAATTGAAAGCAGATTTTCTTCCAGATTTACATTTCTGATCATAAATCGTACATACATTCCAAGTTACAGGGCGACACGATTCTTAATTACTTCAAAATCATGGTTTTAGAGTGAAAATAAACTGTCATGATAACACGACAGTTTAGATTTTCACTCTAAATTCACTCTAAAACCATGATTTTGAAGTAATTAGGAATCGTATCGCTCTGTAACTTGGAATGTATGTTCGATTTATGATCATAAATGTAAATCTGCAAGAAAATCTACCTTCTAAAAAAAATCATGAATAGAGTGCGCATTCTGGAAAAGATCAAATAATATGCCTTTAAAGGTCGGATCATTAGTAAATACGAATACTTAATACTCATTAAAGGTAATAAATCGTCATTTTTGGTATAAAATTAACTAAATTTGATTTAAAAATGAAGTTTTCACTTATTTAAGGCATCTTAGAACACTAAATGCATTAATCATTGGAGTAATTAAATAAAATATGACATTTTTCACCAGAAATGAGAAACAATAGAATACATAGGAATTTTAAATACATGCGTTAATATACGAAATTTTCGACTTCGCGACGGACTTGTATCATAACTTTGCAGAGGAATATCCGATTTTGTTCATTTTTGAAGCAAAAGAAAGCTAATTATCTGGGCTTTGATTTAAAGCCAAAATAAATCATAATATAATACCTCTCAACACCTACTTCCCCCTTAAGACACCGTGCCTTTACTAGTGAAAGCGTTTTTGAGACAGATGTGTATGGTTACCATGTAATACCGTTATCATAATAAAACTAACGATCATATTACTAACTACTATTATAACATTAAATTTCTACCAGTACCTTCAATTGTTACAGTGAACATTTCTGTTGCCATATTCCGTGAATGATCGATCGCAGTGTAACTAACCATAGTGTCACCAATAGGGAAAGCGTCACCTGGGCTATGGGTTGATGTCAATGTAACAGACTCAGAATTGTCACTAGCTGAGGGCGGTACCCAACTCACTGTAGCCGTAGCTATTCCACTGTCAGTGCTCTGGACAATGTTAGCCGGCATGTTTGAAATGGTAGGTTTCTCTGGGTCTGTCAGGAAAAAGATTTCTAAAATTGGTAATTTTCTGTTCATATACTACGGTTACATTCCTTGAAAAAAATTAAACCATTATGTTCAATCATAGCCGTCTCCATGCTCCTGAAGGAGGTTCAAACTGTGTTAGCTAAGAGATGGCGATAGGCTCTCAATATCAAATGTGTTAGTAAAAGCCCGAGTTCAGATCTTTTGCAAACAGGGGTTTCCGCAGTGTTTCTTTAAAGAGAGTTTATGTTTATTCTGACTCTGTCCCATTTAAACAAAGGGCATACGTTGTCTTTCAACAACAAAAAATTAGGATCTGTTCTTATGTATATAGCTGACATCTGTTATGGTTATACGTGGCATATTAGGCCATATATTGCCGTTTTGTTCCGTTCCCGTCACACAAATTGGGCATAATTATAGAACAGAACAACCAATACCGGTCCTAATTTACTATGACCCATAGCTAATATCATGGAAAATATTATAATTATAATAAAATGTCGAAGTTGTCAGTAGAATTAATTGAATAACCCATTCGGTTTCCATAAATCGTTACCCCGGCTTCGTTTCAACTTACCTGTAGGCCTAAATGTCGAAGTTGTCAGTAGAATTAATTGAATAACCCGCTTAGTTACAGAGTAGCTATGCAAAGAATGGTAACTTCCCTGTCTGGAGAAAAACGGGTTTTGGTTTGCATTGACTCGACTCGGTTTCCATAAATCGTTACCCCGGCTTCGTTACAACTTACCTGTAGGCCTACATGTCGTAACCTCCAAATGTTTTCTTATTACAGTGACGTCATCAGACAATAATTCAGCATCTTTGCTATTGCCGGTCGTAATCATAAGACTGGTACATGCACAGGGGTCATTAGGGGTCAATGTATAACTCCACTTGTGACTCCCACTGCTTCGCCTTCCGACATAACATTTGTCAGCGAAGCTCAAAGAAAAGAATATTTCTGAAATTTTAGAGGATAAACATTGGTCAGGGCATCTATGCATCGCTCTCTCAACGATTCGTGTAAGGGAAACCGATGCTGTAAACAGGCAAACTTATAAGCAAGTTCTGCATGACAACCATGACAACCGATATGGAAATAAAAAATACCCTTTTTCATTTGAAACAATCAACCTCAATGGCGTATCCAAAATACTTGAGTATTTAACTACATCACGTTGACAAGGTGCAAGGTGACAAAACTAATAGCCGCGGCGAAAGTGTTTAGTGAGATGATTGTGACCGTCATAATTCCATGATTCCCTTTTGTCAAATGAACCGACAGTGTAGATCTCAACCGACAAAGATCGACAGATTTAAGTTTTGGAGGGGCCACATGCCCCTACCATCTGTCTACGCCACTCTTTTATTCTCTAATCGTTAGAAATGATAATGAAATATTTATTTGCTGAGAAATGTAATAAATTACAAAGCAAAAGTGGCCCTCATGACAGCATGATTTATTATATTATTTTTCCATTGTATACTTCACGGCAATTGGCTTCATTAGTATTTTCCCTGATGTAATTTTAACGATGTAAATATCGTTATTATGTACCACTCAATTTACAATTTGTAAAAGGTTATTTCAGAGGTTTCTTGAGCGATATGCATATGATTAAAATTTAAAATAAAATAGAATTAAACATTATCAATAAGATAAATATGAAGTTTTATATAAAACAATACAAGTTCCGGGGATGCGACAACCAACATACCCCAATATTTGACGGGTCACCATATGCACCCGGGTAGGGAAGGGGCGGGGGTCAGTGAAACAGGCGTATGCTAAACTAAGTGTAACTGGTTGTACATTGTGTAACAAAAACGCAACACTTTTGTCCAATTCCGTAACCTTACGGCAAATCACATATCGCTCTAAAAAGTAGATATAATGTTACCGCTATGTCTAGGCTATCATATAGTCAAATTACAGCGATATCGACAATAATTTCGCTGTAGACATTCTGAATTTGAATCGTTTATCACGCATCCCTGGTTGTATTGTCATGTCAATTTAAAAAAAGCTTTAATAACTAATTTTACTTAAATAACTGGAATCGAACTCATCAGTCTGCGAGTAAATGGCATGTTAAATATATGTCTTGTTTATCTCTTTATGAACATTTAGCAAATCTGGCAGTGCATAGCCCATGCTGGCTGATAAATAATGAAAATCCAAATTAACAGTGTATGTGTGCAAATCTTCTCTTTTTAATGTAAAAATAAAACGTTTCAAAATTGTGTTACATAAACAAATGAAGCTGTCCAGGCATGAAGGTGGATATTTTCATGCATTATTCATTCATTGGTTAAGACTATTTTGAAGATGATATAATGGTGCTAATCGACACTTAAAGTGCTGCTGCCCTTTGTCAAGTTGGGAAGGAATGCACGACATGTTATTTCCTGGACAACGTTGATGATGTGATTCCTCAGATTTATGATCTCCGGGCGGAAAATAATAACCGTAAACGGTCTGCACTCTTTGTGATTTTTATATGTATCGTTAGTAAGGTAAGCTTATTAGAAAATCACTTTGCTATTTGTGGAAAAATGCAACGAAAAAGATATCCATTAGCCAGGCATTATATAGGCGGCTACAAGATGGCGACACCCTATTAGTCACGAGTTTATTAAATTTATTCGCAATAATATATTCTGTATACCTGACTGTTGAGATGATCGTGTATTTCATGCATGTTGGTATGGGAAAAATATATATCCAAAATATAATAATATTTCCATTTTAAACAAAATTACCATTTTTGTCTATGAAACTCTCGCTCACTAGGTAAATAAGCGCAGGTAAAAGCTTCCTAATAATATACATTGCAAAATCTACTTGTAGACCATTTTACCCCACTACTGGGTTTGCACCCTACACCTCTCTCTTTGGAATGGTTAAGTTACGTGAATTATTGAATGTTAACACCATTGAGAATAAGTAGACACCTGCCGTCGGAGAATAATGTCTATGCAGACATCCAACCTAAAATGATTGGGAACATTGCTTTGCAGATAACCGCAACCGTTACAGACGTAGGATATATAGAAACAATCGATTCTCAACGGACGGGTAATATTATAATTTGTTCACAGGGCTTTTTGTCTGAAACTGTTCGGGTAAATAATGTGGATCGCTTCACCAGTTCACAAATGAAAGTCACCAGAAGCCCAATTAGTATTTAAGATTTAACTCTTTTCCCTGCTGTTTTTGTATGCCCTGACACCCGATCTGTATTAATACAATGATGTTTGACAGTTCACGCAAAATGATGGTCAGGCCTGTCAAATCCCACAGTTTCTGAATCGGACAAAAAGGGCTATGTGATAATATTAGCCAATAGAAAGGAAACATTTTTCCTTGCAAGAGGCGGGAAAATCACAAATGGAGAATGATATCAGTCTTAGTCTGTCTCACAGCCACGCCCAAATGGGAAATGGTGTTCGCTTTATATAGAATAGTGTTTATAGACGGAATTTGTCCAACAACCTATATAGCTAGTGCCCAAAGTGCTCCCCTGGGACCCCGAAGGGGTGGTGATACTTTTTTACCATGTACATGTAGGTAAACAGTATCCGATTGATGTAAGACTGTTGTCTATTTATAGGTTTTGGGTATTTTAAATTAATTGAAATATGTATCTCTAATGATCAACACTTCATTCGGACTTGCCGACACACCACGGAAATCTACTTGTAGATGTTTAGATTTATGTAAAAAATCACGGTGATTTCCCCTAATTATGACTTTTTGAAAATAAAAACAATTATTGCCATCTTCTTAGCGTATTGTAGTGGTATTAGGCCTAAAGAATATTTGAAAATAAAGATTTTAATTTAGTTTTAATTTTCCCCGAGTAATGATGTATATCAGTATAGACTTCTAAACTTACCAATCCAATAATTCATCAATTCCGTTTAAATACGTCTCACAATAAATGATTCATTTTTATATGTAACCTCGAAATAGTTGATGACTAAAAGTGTGATATATTGTTTATATATCAAATTGTATTGCCTATTAAAAATAGTTATGTCCTTAACATCGGACGGTAATAGTAGTTAAATCCTTCTAAACACGGTTTGGCATAATATATTCTATACTGTAGCCTATGTCATGTTCTAAAACCAACTAATGGTTTTAAAACATGTACCACTCACCTAGGCAAATGAGCAGAAGTAATATCTTCGGGATTAGATCCATCGTAAAATCCTACTACTGAACCATTTTACCGCACTACTGGATTTGCACCCTTACACCTCTTCTATGGGCGAGTAATGTTAATTTTCGTTAGTCGTTACAACTGCGAACAGCTCAACACTTCTTTGTCATGGACAAATGTAATAGTATATGTTGATATCCAACCTAAATGGTAAATTGCTACACACAATCCTTCCCACCAAAAATATTAGGAATGTTGCTGTGCTGATAGCAACAACGTCGTCTGCAGATAGGCGTGGGTAAAAATGCGCCTTAGCGTCAGAACGGTGATAATTGGCCAATCAGAATCCCAGGTCTGTGAAAAATGTGAGGATATTATCCAATGATAACGACACACTTGCCCTGTTAGAAGCGAGCAAATTACAAATAGAAAATGACATCATCCTTTCATGGATTCTGAAAAATGGATCTGACATTGACAACGGCATTGTTCTGTTCCATGATTGATAGATCACTGCTATATCGATATAACGGTAAGTGCTTAATACATTTCTAATGAATCTATTCGAATGGTATTACGTAGCATTTGCACACTTTCTAGACGAAATGACTAGCTTCAGTGAAATTGTTTTTCATCCCTCGTTTGAGACTGACACATGCTGTCAACAATGTGCTGTGGATGACTATTATATATAATTACTGCCAGTGGTTTGAGCAGAAGGTGGGGTGGCGGAAAGGGGTCCTACCACCCCCACCCAATTCACGACCCCTCTGCAACCCCTTCCTGCTCCAAAATATGTCCAAGTCTCCCATAGAATATGTATACTAAATCCCCCCCCCCCCCCCCCTAAATCCCCCGAGCCCACGCAAACACACTAAATTCTCGTGGTTAGATGGACAATTATATCAATCATATACATAGCTAACAAAGATGTGAACGTATGAAGATCCATGGTAAAGAGCATCTACAGTTTGAACCATTTAAGGAACCAGATTTCCTACACAGAGCTAACGACTACCACGGGGGCGTTTCGAGATTTCTGAATAATGCAAAAGAGAGTTGCATATAGACATAGCAGCTACACGCTTCTGTTGTATAGTATTATTGTCCAATGAAAAAGCAACACCTGCTCAGCCATGGCTAATAGAAATAGACGTAAGGCTTAAAAACAGTATCATGACAAATTGATCAAAAGCCGTAATGATCAAAAGCCGTAATGATCAAAAGCCGTAATGATCAAAAGCCGTAATGATCAAAAGCCGTAATGAATAAAATATCAGATATCGATAAAAACGTAATCCAATTAGCAAATTGAGTTCCGATCGAATGATTTTATGGCCATTATCAAGACAATATAATTTTGATACACTTTAATGGATTTTTCGATAATATCATTTATCGCGAAAATAACCTATACCAAAGGCTTGTTCAATGTAATTCCAGCATGCAGTAGAGCAATTATACCGTGTCATATGGAGTCAGTTCAACACCTATCTTTGAATATAAGTTCTTAACTTGAATCAGCTGATGACTAGGCATTCATAGTGGTGAGGCATGCCTGATGTGACGCGGTAAATTGTTCTACATATTGTTCTAGCATTATAATCCTTACTTGGCAGCAGTGAGACGGATTTTAGGTGTCATCAGTCTGTTCAGGAACGGGAGAGCGTTCGGCTTGAGGGCGTGCTATTTAGTGACGCACTACCGTCAATGTTTACACATGCGATGTATCAAGTGACATAAGACCATCTTCCGCTGAGAATGAATACGTTTGATATTTCAATAGAGGGTGGGCTTGGGAACGGGACTGCGTTATTTCCTTCCAATCATATGAGTTACACTCATTTTATTAGAAATACAGCTCAATAAAGGTGTCACAAATCAATAGAAAACAAAGAAATTTTCAAGAGAAATATTGATTTTTCAAGAACAAAAGTTTGACCAATTATGACAAGTGATACAACATTTTAAAGCTTGTTATTTCTACATCAACAAATCAAAAGAAAAAAACATTGTTCAACACTTATGGTGAGTTATATGGGAGCAGGTCACCTATGATAGGCCTACCAATGTGTCTGTCTCGGAAAATGACATTTGAAATATAACTACAATAGAAGAGAATACGTTTTTTTCAAGAAATCCCGGAAGCATTTTTTTTCTAACTTTATCCAGTGTTGTGGGTGTGAATTTACGATACCGAGGGCTTTGCTACTATTAATTTTGCGTGTCTACCATCGTCTGAGATTATCTATATTTTTTCAACCAACTTCCGCATTTTTAAAATTAAATAATACACCAAGTTCATGCCATTAATATAATGATGTACAGGGTGAGTCAAAAAAAAGTGTACCCTAATTGAAAAAATCTAAAAAAAAGTTTTTGACCACAAAATCAAGGCAAACAAAACTTTAAATGATTGCGCCATTTCTTTGCTATCATCTGGAAAAAAAATCACACTATTTGATGATACCGTTAAGTAAATATGACTATTTCTGTACAGGAGCTGTTTTTTCACCAAAAACACGGTTTTTAATTTCAAGCTAACGAGCTTAATAATGTTTACTAGGATTAGGATGTAAAGCATTACACATCTTGTTTATTAAAAGAATTAAGTAGACAATAGACTTGTTCAAAATTGTCTCCTAATAGATTAAAACATGAAATATGGATAATTGCAAGGATTTTAAAAATAGTCCGCAAGGGATATTCATAAACATGATAAAACTAGATGAGGATATTGAATACAAATTGTCACCAGTAACTATCTGATAATGTGAATAATAAACGATATAGTATTTTGATAAAATCAATAAACATAATATTGCACTTATTTTTCGTAAATATGTCCAATTAAGTAACCATTATCCTTGAACCAATCAAAAATTGTCAATGTCCACCTAGTAAGCAATAGTCTATCCCTCTCTTTCTCTCTCTACATGTAAAATGTATTCCTGTTAATGAATAGAAACCCTCTTGATAATCCAGCATCTTGTTTGGTCTTTCTCCTGATCTTTGAGAGTGTGCTTAGGATGGTTGCACTGGGGGACAATAGACAGCTTTAAGGCCTATTTATGACACAATTACCACACTTTAATCATTTCATAACAAAGGAATTGATCCTTTCGCTGTCGGTATTGTAATTTTGTATTGGTCGTATCTTATGAAATATAATGGTCAAGATCTGGAAGCGTGTTCGGACGTTAAATTGGTCACTTTCATTCAAAACAGCGTAAAATAAGTTTCCCTCAATCAATCTAAACCAGATAAAATTCATATCAAAGCTAATTAATTTGTCTTTATACCGTATTAAATTGTTTTGAAAACAAACGAATACTTTGTTCTTAAAAAATCGCTGAAGTTGAGTAAACTTTTTTTTGACTCACCCTGTATGGTGCAATAAAATTAATTTACAAATGCATATAGATATCACAAATTATAATGGACCCCTAACATGTATCCGTGTGAGCGGCCCCTTACCGTGCGGAAAATGGGTGCGGAGGGTGGCACACACGGTGGGCCGTTTCCCGTCCGTTGAACACGTTCAGGGGACTTTGCCGGCCACCGGAATTTTGAACATGCTCAAAACTCCTGACGGGTGAGTAAATGCGGCGGCGAACGAGCCCGGTATAAAGACGGCGCACCCGTTTCGCACCCATTTCGCAGCCGTTGCGCGATCGTTCGCAGGGCGGTGATGGACGGTGGTGGACGTCAACCATCTTGGCGACGGGCTGCGAACGGACGCATGTAGACTAGTAACCGTTCGCGGAACGGACTCTCGGCAGGCATGTTGTATTATACATAGGCGTGCGCAGGATTTTTTTACCCGGGGGGCTTAAAAATAAATTTCATTGGTTCGCACCGCTATCCGCGGTAACGAGTCTGAGGGGGATGTGCCCCCTTGGATTGGATTTTTGGCTTGGATTTGATTTTTTTGGAATATTGGCTATTGTCAAAAGAAAGGTTTAACCGGAGTTTAACAAACCGTTCCTGAAGCCATGTTGTTAAGTTTGACTTATAATATGAAACTAATTAGCGCGTAGCGCGCCAAAAATGTCTATTTTAACACTAAAAAGGTCCAGAAAACGTTTCTGAAGCCATCTTGTTTTTCTAAACCTTTATTTTTACATATAGCAAATTGTTGCGCGTTCCGCGCCAATTATTTTCATACTACTTTGTTATTCAATTGGAACAAGATGGCTTCAGAAACGTTTTCTGGACCTTTTTAGTGTTAAAATAGACATTTTTTGCGCGCGTATTAGCGTATTAGTTTCACTGATTATTTATTATTCAAGCTTAACAAGATAGCTTCAGAAAACTTTTTCTAAACCTTTATTTTTACAATAGCCAATTTTTTTCGCTACGCGCGAATTAGTTGGAATGTTTTATTATTCAAGCTTAACAAGATAGTTTCAGGAACGGTTTTGTTAACCTTTCTTTTTACAATAGCCATTTTTTTTAATTTTTTTTTTAATTCAATTAGAACAAGATGGCTTCAGAAACGTTTCTGGACCTTTTTATTGTTAAAATATACATTTTTTGATTAGCAAGAACGCAAATTTGCGGGTTTTTTGGGCTTAAGAACGCAAATTGTTCGAAGAATTGGGGTTTGGAACGCAAAATTTCGCGATTTTTGAATTTTCAATCAAATTGGAGTCTTAAGAACTGATGCAGGCTCATAAGGGGTGTCATAAGAACTAGCAGCAGAAAAAGGGGTGAAAAGGGGGTCTTCAGCGCGGCACATACCTTATTATATCTATACCCTTTTTACAATGTCAGTGCCCCCCGGCTCCTCCTCCCCCTCCCTTCCTTCTCTCCCCTCCTCCTCTCCTCTCCCCCCTCCCTCCTCCTCTCCTTCCTTCCCCTCCCCTCCTCCTCCTCTCCCCTCCCCTCCCTTTTCCCTCTTTTTTTTTTTTACCCTCTGGTGACCCGGGGGGCTTGAGCCCCCAAAGCCCCCCCCCCCCCTGGGCACGCGCCTGTTATAGATCAGGGGCGTAGCAAACCAAAAAGAGGGGCGGCCATTTATGTTGAAAACTGTAAAGGTTTTTGAGCTGGTCAGTCCAACGTACCAACAAAAATATAGTAAAAGGTAGCCCCAATTTTGTTTGCAGTCACCTCGTGAATTTCAGGTATGTACCGAGGACCCGGTGAGGTGTATGCACCCGGTGAGAACGGAAAGCTAGAAATGTATGAGCAGGCCCGTAAGAAGGGGGGGGGCGATGGTGGCGATCGCCCCCCCCCCCCTTTGAAAATCTGCCCCGGAAAATTTGTACACAGATGTAAAAATTTCGCGCGCTACGCGCGCATTTGTCTTCCCAAAATGCACTATTCTTTGCTACAAGCTTGTTTAGAGCCAAAATGTACCTCGATCGTGCAAAAAATAGGTGCAAATTCGAAAATGTTCGCGCGCTACGCGCGCATATTTGACTCACGAAAATCTTGTCGGTTCATTATCATTTCTCGCCCCCCCCCCCAAATAGCAATAACCTAGCTACGCCACTGCCAAAAACAGAAAAAATCTCCCCTCCCCCCAAAAAATCCCCCTCAAAAATATCTCCAAAAACTACTTCCGGTATTTCTGTGCGTCGACCAACAACAAAGGTAAACTATGACACCATAATGGAACAGAAAAATTAGAAAATCAGCGTGTCTCCGACGGAAAAAAACTAGCTCTATCACTTCCGGTGAATTTTTTTTGAAAACGCCCCCCCTTTGAAAAAAGTGTCTTACGGCCCTGTTGAGGACGGTGAGCCCGGTACCCGGCCGGTGAGGACCCGGTATAGACCCGGTATTTGCCCTTAGATGCCACCCCGTAAAACACCAATAAGACAAACACGAGATAGGAATTTGTAGGACTGGCTGAGACCATTGGAACAGTTTTATTGTAGAACAAACCCAATTTATATGGGTTACGACGACGACATACTCATCAAATATCACCACGACTTTAATATGACATTTACACATTCATTTATAACATTTACTACTATGGACAACAGGATATACGAAGACGAGGTAGACATGACATATACAAGGAACACAACGGTGTACACGACGAACACAAGGTGGACATGACAGAAATAGTTGCCGGAGGGAGCCGGGGCGAAAACACTTCCCATGAGCCCAGCAACGGAAGAATCAGTCACCGCAATCAGTGGTGACGCTGAAAATGCCCCCGCCCCGACTCCGCCTGACCCCCACTTCACGCCACACAAGGGACCGACTGCAGGAGGGCACTTGACAGCCCCCCCCCCCCCCCCCCCCCCGCCTTTTTCAAAAACAAACCAAACATACAGATTGACGGACGCCCAAACAGGACACACGATGTGGGACAACCATTAAGAATTCAACTGATAGTAGCCGGCTGCGCAAAACTCGAAAAACTCAGTGAGAAAACGAGAAACATAGTATTTGGCCCGTTTTTAAAAAAACGCTGCTACACTATCCCGTGCCAATTCGGTGATGAATTATCAATAGACCAACATGAATGAAATGTACCACTTATTAGGATAAGTGACTCATGACTAACGACATACGATGAAGTGATAATTAGAAATCAATATGTGGCTTAAACTCAATCAACATTTGAACAATTTGCCTGATAGCACAACGATTTCATTGATACGGCATTTACTGATCAGTCTTTATTGAAATATTCAGAATAAACCAACCAAAGGCAACTTGCAACGATTTGCCTGAATAGCTGGATGTTCACATTACCAAGGCATTCAATGTTCTATACCGGAGTGCTCAGAAACGACCCACCAATGGCAATTTGCACAATAGCAATTTGGAACGACCTCATTCACAAAGCATTATTGCTGTTTACACGAAAATCATATGAATCAATGTCACAACAGATTGAGCGTCATCGGCCTCCTGGTCCATGCCACTTTAGTACTTCCGACACAACGCCTCACTGCTAACGGGTTACCTCGGCACTCACACGGGCTGTGGGTCACCAGCGTATATAGCTACAACAGCCATCACCAACGATCCAGAACGTTACTGTAAGGATTATTTCAAACAAAAACAAAATTGGGCAAGCCCAAGTAAATATATAGTTCGACAAAAATACCGATTTACGTGTTAGGTAACTAAATGATGCATCAATAATACTAAAAACACCAATAGTGCTTATGGTTATACCTACAGAATAGGCCGACATTGCTTTGACCATAATGATTAGATCATTTATTCATCATACCTTATGAAATTGACAATTGTGTCTCGTATGTAAATGTAAGCGTCATGCTGTATCAAGCGAATGATAATATATCTTAACATTCATAACATTTTACATGGTTCAAAACAACCAATATGAGTTAACTATTCATACTATCCGCCTACTGATGCTTAAAGGGATACACAGTAGTGTTGAAAATTTCATTTGGATATAATTTACTTCAGAATTGAAGATGAACAATACCCATGGTCATTTATTATGATGCCCCTTACGAATCATGAAAGCAGCCTTTATGCCCAGCATATTTATATTGTGACTGTTTATAGAGCTTCCTAATGTGAAATGCTTGCCAAAGCCGTAGATCAGAATACATGTAGTTCAATTGATGTACAATGAGGGCTGATTGTCTGAATCCTGAAGTGTAGGTTCATACATGTAATACAATATTGTAACCATGTACAAATCCCAGTTTGTATCAACCATTGAAGGCGCAGCCTCCAACACATTACTGAAACAATGACCCTCCTAGAAACTATAGGCCTTACGACATGTACGACAGCAACAACTGCAGCTGCTGTTTCACTGCAAGCAATCTGTATTCCCTTTAACATGTGTAAAACTCTTGGTTGATCCATTATAATAATGTACGTAGATCAAAAGTTTAAATCATTAATTCTTTGGACGAACCGTTTTAAACTGCAATTAATAAACATATATTAGATATGATCAAATACAGCAAACATCAATCAATATTAATACTTTCCATGCGGCAGGCGTTTGCAGACAAATCATCTGAAATTTCACATAATGTTTAAAAAAAATAACTAAAATTCATTACCATATTTGGAACCACCATGATGATTGCATTGACGTAAGCACAAACATTCATAGTATTGATCCTGCAATTCCTCCCCTTCCCGGAACAAATGCACGCTCTAGCATAAGGTTTGAGAACTCGTAATCCTAATCACCATCAAATCACAATCCTAATCCTAAACGCACCACAAAAAAATCGCAACAACAATTAAAAATCGCAAACACAATCATACCATCAATCACAATTTAAAAAAACAAATCACACTAACAGCCACAAACAGTCACGACACCGACTACCCACACATAATCATATTCACGTAACAATAACCCCCCCTCCCCCCCACACCCCCACCCCTCCACACAATACACACTATCAAGCCCCAAACGTCATACAATCGTAACATTATGCATACCAGCAAGATATACCAACTGAGTGCGGGGGATAGATAAGACACAATCAAAATCATAGTCACACGCACAAACAGATACAATCATAATCATAAGTACAATCACGACTATGATCAAAATCACAATCACAAACATAATTACCATAACAATCATAATCACCTTTGAAAATTATGATCATAATCCAACAGCGCGATCACAATCGAATTCATATCACAGAAACAATCAAACTCATTATAACAGACAAAATCACAGGCACAATCCTAATCAAAATCATAATCACAATCACAAAACAATAAGTCACAACTTTTTTCTTTTCTTTTTCAGAATCACAATCACACTCATAACCAAAACCATAATCACGATCATAACCATAACCAAAAGCACAATCATAACCACGACCATAATCATAATCCAAACCACAATCATAATTCAAATTACAATCATAATCATAATCCAAATCATAATCATAATCACATTCCCAAACACAACGCACTTATACTTCATAATTCGCCTAAATAGAATTAAAATAATAATCGGAATACTTGATCTGAACAATGCCATGTCATGAAAATATTGCAAAAAATGAAAATGAAACGTCACCACGAACACACACACTTAAAACATGCGAGTAATGATACTAAAAAATGTAAAAATGTAAAAAGAATAGAATCAGAATCTCGAAATACCGCATAAACACGATCAATCACAATCATTATCGTACCAACACAATCATAAAAAAAAATAAAAAAATCATAATCACCATCATAATCCTAAACAACCCCACACAATCACAATCATACCCACAATCACACACACGATCACAACCCCGACTGCAAACAAAAATAATCATATTCACGTAACAATACCCCCCCCCCCCCCCCCCCCCCCCCCCACACACACACAGGACACAATTCGCATTATTACTTATCATAATCGCAACCAAAACCACAATAAATCGCAATCATAACCACTCTATCAATACTCAATCGTAATCGAAACCTACAAAACCAATCCAAACCCATAATTTTCAACATAGACGATCACAAACATAACCACATCACTATCACTCAGATCCCTGGTATTAAAACAGTGCAGTAAAAAAAAATCATTGACTGACTGATTGAATAATTATTGTAAAAAATCACCACCATATCCACCATTGAATCGGGTCGTATTTATAAATATCATCGAGTCTTAATCGTGTACGCCCACAAATCACATGCTTTATATGTTTACAACGCATTCACCCAGAGATACAGAAACCTGAATGGGAGATAATCGTTGTTATAATCGTTACAAAATCAATGTTATTGTTATTTATTTACCTGGACGTACTGACATTACTAAGAATTTGATAATGGTAAATCATACCAAACGTGGCAATAGTATAAATGTGTATTTGGACCGATGGCCTCAAGTACTTGGAAATAAAAACTAAAACTAAACTAACCAACTGGTGCGGGGGAAAAAACAAGGGAGAATATACTAGGGCAAGCAATAAGAATTGCTGTGCACTGCACAACAATATTACACAGCCACAACATTACTGCACACACAACGACAGAAATATCACGTAACAATAAGTCAAGTGGAAAAACCACCCTTCACAAGGGGAAAAAATCACAACCAAAAACTAGGCCTATACCGAAGATAGTGAAATGCACAAACACACCACTACAAATATAGCGCTATATCAGTAAATGATGTGGCCTAAAAACATTTAAGTCCTCACCTAATCACAACCATAAGTTAACCATAATTACGTCAAAACTGCAATCATAATCAAACATAACCAAACACTGAATAAAAGAAACGTCACAATCAAAAAGTAGGCCTAATCAAAATCACTAGCAGAATCATAACAATATTTGTTTTAAAAATCCATTATCTAACTATTGCCAGTGTTAAAAAGTGTGTACTCATTACTGTACACTGCTCTAATATTATTGGAAAGACGCTTAAACATATCATACAAACTGCCACTGATCATACCCGATTATTTTTAATTATTATTATAATGAACGGCCCCAACAGCACAAGTTAAGACATACGAGAATTTATTTAAATTGACGTTATAGATCTGTGCGCAAATTAAATGGTCAAATTACACTAGATCATTATTTTCCTACCCCATGATGCATGGTTTATAATCATGGACTTATCTGATAAGTCCACAGTTTAAGAAATAGAACGGTAATCCCCCAATTCAACAGGTGCGAGGATACGAGACGAATTAGGCCAGTAGTTAGGTAAGTGGGGGTTCTGGACCATTTACCTTGTATACCACGGCACCAGTAATTACTACCAATACCCTCGCTTTGCTCTCTCTCAGCTTGGATTTTTTTCTTCTTCTTGTATACCAGGTACCCAGTAATTTATAACTATAAATCCAAGCTGAGAGAGAGCAAAGCGAGGGTATTGGTAGTAATTACTGGTGCCGTGGTATACAAGGTAAATGGTCCAGAACTAACTACTGCAAATACAACAAAGGGAATTTTGAGATTTCTTTTTTGGTATGATTTTTGTAGTTTTAAAATTGGTTAAGGGATTTAAAACTAAATTTATTACATTTTATGTAAATAAATATTAAATAGGTAAATAAATTTAATTTGAACTTTTTTATTTACCTTGTATAGAAACAAAATGTTACTAGATGACTTCAATACTTTTCATAATATTACAACACCAATTGTATTACCGTTTAAGGAAGAAAATGGTATTTTGTATGTAGTATATAAATCGAAGGACTGGGCGGTATCATTTAAAAAAGGCAAAATAAGTTTATTTTATACAAAGTCTGTGTTAAAATTGAAAAAGAAATTTGGGGTTGAATTATTACGCGCTTTAAAATTAGAGCCTGAAAAGATAAAAATTCAACCAAAAAAGAAAAAAGAAAAATCAAAACCAATTAGTGATGGGCCTCTTAAAAATATGGTATATAACAGGGAATCAATAGAAAATGAAATTTTAAACGAATTAGCAGATGTAAACCCTATTGATCCTATGTTTAATTCACCAATTTTAGAAGATCTTCCTGCACCTTTAGAACCGTCTAATACTGCTATGTATTTGAAGTTAACCAATACTTTTGGTAAATTTCTTAAAAGTTATGAAATGGTAGTTTTAGAAAATAGAAATGATCCTGTCGCATTTTTAGAAGAAGTTAAGTCAATAACAGCAACACGGATAGCGAGAGAAGCAGCAGAGTTAAATGGAGTAAAATTTAATTTAGTTTTGCAAATATTAATGAGAAAAGACAATCCACAAACAAATATCTCAACATACGCACATCCAAGTTTTTATAGTGAGCAAATACCAGTTTTGAAAAAAGTTGATATAGATGAAGATAATATTAAGCTGAATTTAGTAAACATCGATCTTGCTCAAGCACATGCTAAAATAATAGCAAGTATCGAAAATTACGTTAGCTTGGGATCTGGGTGGGTTGTGGATAGGATTGAAAGATTGTTTTTAAATTTTGCGGAATACTCACCTTTAAGGGGCGGCTCTTATATTCCTTTACCAAAAAAATTAGCAAACAAGAAAGTTATTATTAATGTACAAAACCAAGATGATAATTGTTTGAGGTGGGCATTACGATCAGCGTTATTTCCAACAAATGATCACTCAAATAGAACTTCAAGTTATCCAACTAATGATGGGTTAAATTTTACAGGTATAGAATTTCCTACTCCATTAACTCAGATTAAAAAAGTAGAAAAACAAAATAACTTGGCAATTAACGTGTATGGATGGGAAAAAGGATGTACTGTAAATTATTATATTAGTAGTCAGCCTTCAGAAATACCTCGCATTTGTTTGATGTTATTAACTGAAAAATTAAAAGATAATGAGGAGGAATTTGAGTGGGGTGAAGACACAAAAGCAAATTTGCATTATACTTGGATTAAAAATTTAAATGGTCTTTTATATGATCAGACTTTGCATAAAGAAAAGAAGTATTTTTGCGATAGATGTCATCACGGATATATTAGAGCAGATTTACTTGAGGAGCATAAACCTGAATGTCGAGGGATCGGAGAAAGGTCTTTTAAAATAAAAATGCCAACGAAAAACAAATCAATTCTAAAGTTTGAAAACTATCGCAAACAGCTTAAAGTACCATGGGTAATATATGCAGACTTAGAAGCACTAGTTACGAAAATAGAAGCTCCAGCGCCTGCAGAAAGAAAAAACACGCAAAAAACATCTGTTCACAATGTGTGCGGATTTTCGATTGTAGCTGTTAGATCTGATGGAGTATCTGAGAAGCCTATAGTTTACCGAGGACCTGACGCGATGAGTAAGTTTTTTGAACAGGTTGAAAAATTTGAAAATGATATTATTAAATCGCTAAAATTCCCCAAAAAGATGGATACTTTAACTTCTAAAGAGTGGAGTAAGTATTATAACACTAAACAATGTTGGATATGTGAAGAGGGTGGTTTTGATAATGAAAATAAGAAAGTGTGTTATAATCAAAAGGCTGTCCATAAGCGCTGTCGTCCTGAAGGTAAGTTTGAAGATGTAAATTACGAAATAAATAATAGCTATTTTGAGGCGAAAGAATGTGCAATTTGTTGTAAAAAGTTTTCTCAAAGATATAAAGTACGTGATCATTGTCATATTACAGGGGAATTTAGAGGGGCCGCCCACTCAGATTGTAATTTAAAACTGCGAATTAAACCTTCGAATAGAGAGTTCTTTATCCCTGTAGTATTTCATAATTTACGAGGTTATGATTCTCATCTAATTATGCAAGCTATTAGTGAAACTGAAGGTGTTATTAAGTGTATTCCGAATAACATGGAAAAATATATTTCATTTTCTTTACGACAATTACGATTTATTGACAGCGCACAATTTTTACTAGCTTCATTAGATAATTTGGTTAAGGCAAATCCTGCTGAAGTATTTAAAATAACAAAATTAAATGAGCCAGATCAAGAAAAAAGTAAATTATTGCTCAGAAAAGGAGTTTATCCTTACGAGTACATGGATGATTGGGAGCGTTTTGAAGATAAACAACTACCTCCTATTGAGGATTTTTACAGCAGTTTAACGGATTGTGGAATTAGTCAAGAAGACTATATTTATGCACAAAAAGTTTGGGATACATTCGATTGTAAAAACATGGGAGACTATCATGACTTGTATTTAAAAACTGATACAATGCTGCTTGCGGATGTATTTGAGAAATTTAGAAATACATGCTTAAAACACTATAAACTAGATCCGGCTCACTATTATACAGGTCCGGGGTTATCGTGGGATGCGTTGCTTAAAAAGACAAAAGTTAAACTTGAGTTATTAACAGACTATGACATGTATTCATTTATTGAAAAAGGTACGCGAGGTGGTGTTTCTATGGTAAGTCAGAGATATGCTAAAGCAAACAATGATAAAGTTCCAGATTATGATCCAACTAAACCAACAAGCTACATTCAATATTACGATGAGAATAACTTGTACGGTTGGTCAATGAGTCAATATTTACCAACAGGAGGGTTTGAGTGGGTTACAGATTTATCAAACTGTGATTTTTCAAAGAATGACGATTTTTCAAAGAATGGCTATATTTTAGAAATTGATCTTGAATATGTAAAAGAGCTGCACGATGAGCATAATGATTATCCTTTAGCACCAGAGCGCATGAAAATAGATAAAGAATGGTTATCAGATTATCAAAATAACTTGATTGGGAAAACTAGTCTTAATACAGACAAACTTGTACCGAATTTGCGTAATAAGAAAAAATATGTGTTGCATTGCAGAAATGTACAACAGTGCATTGATTTAGGTATGAAATTAACAAAAATACATAGAGTATTACGTTTTAATCATTCACGTTGGATGGAGCCATATATTCAAATGAACACAGAACTTCGAAAACAAGCAACTATAGTCCAGGCTAGAGACCTCATAACCTTGTTTTGTTATATATACAATGTTTTTTAAGAGTTTCTAGACCAGTTTTTTCTGCTGATTCCAAATCCGATGGGTGCCAGTTGCCAAACCTTGAGCATTTTTGTAAAAATGCAAAAATGCAAAATGGCTTCCAAAAAAGCTTTTTTTTTATTATGGTTTTGCTCATTACAGGACTTTGTTTCACTATATATATACATTTTGTAACAGCTTGTAGTGTGGTTAGTTGTAATTGAAAAAACCTAGAATATATGGCCAAAATCCAAGATGGCTGCCAAGAAAGTTTACCAATATAGTTTTGCTAATCACTGGACCTTGTATCGCTAAATGTATCTATTTTAAATTGTCTCTAGAACAGTTAAACTTATAGATTTTGCAAAAGAACAAGATGGCTTCCAGACCTTGTTTATTCTTGTAGCTCTGCTCATCGCAGGACCTTATTTTGCTACATATAAGTATATTTCTATTTGTAACAATTGTATTAGATAATGTTATCTACAGAATATGAATCATATTATTTGTGTCATTTGAGAAAGCCGGAGCTTAATTTGGTAGAGAAATAAAAATCCAAGATGTCCACCAAGTCATTGTTTATGTTAAATTACTTATTCTAAGATAATTATCACATTACAGTGATTTTCCATTTAAAAAGTCATCTACACGATGGATGACAATGATTAGGAAAAAAACCAAACATTGCTACCTTTTATCCAATTAATAGAGTACTTGACTGCAAATGCGACATATTTCCACGTGCGAGGATTATTCATCATTATTGTCACCATCGCTGTCATTGTTACCGTCTTATGACTCTGCTTTCATGGTTTTCACAGTGTACCCCACCCATGCATTTGCAGAATTCTGTGCATGTTAAAGAGAACTTGACGCAACAACAGTGTGCGGATCTACAACCAGTTTTGCAGCCACAGCTAGTGAGATTGAGAACCTCATCTGGTACAATTGAGTTGCCGTCCACGAGATACACTGGTTGAAGTATAGACCCTTTTTTATTCCCAACCATTATGTAATGGGTCTAGCTCTGGAGGGGGATGACATACCAGCGGCCTTCCACAAGGTTGTCTGATAATGAGCACGTTCACAGTGGGGTCTGAATGCGGCCATTGTAGGAGGCAGGCTGCTAAACTTTGGTGGTACATGCCATTTGCCACCTCGGTTTTGTGTGAAAATGTCTGCACGCATGTTGTTTAGAGAGCCTTCAAATGTATGTACTTCCATACAGCGTGGCTACATATTTCAAGCATGATGCTATCATCTCATCCAAAGAGACGGATGGATCTCTCAACTTGAGAGGTTCAGTGAATGTCTCTAGTGTCTTCAATACAGTAGTCTTACCTATGCCAGTGAAGCAGGAGACAGTTTCACAGCCCTTCAGTGCATGGGCTCCGAGAAGGTTGGGCATGAATCGATGATGTTTCTTGACGATCTCATTGACATTGATTTTAGCACGATTTCTGGAATATGATTCTATGATCAACTGAACTCTATCTGGCATGTTGTTTGTATGCATATAGATGATGGGCAAGAATGATGAGCACATCGGTGTCATCAGACACAACTTTGATTGGTGAGTGTCCAGCAACAGCCTCATTTATCATGAGGTATACCATGATAACATCTGCTTCCTCATGTGTCACTGCTTGCTTTGGACCAACGCCAACTTCTATTGGATGTGGGTGTGCACCAGTTATGACGACTTGGTTACCCTCAGGGATTTCCACAGAACATAGTATCGCAACAATATGTTCGATGATCTGTACTTTGTTGGCAGTCACATTTTAACAGATGGATTGCTTGGGAAATGGAGATTCACTGGTGAGTTTGACAACAGGACTGAAACCCTTTGCGCGTGTTGTTCTACATCATGACTTTATACTGTACTCATAATATCGGTCAAATACCACATGCAGAACTTGTGAAACGCCCATGTGATACATCAACGAATGTAGACACCTTTGCTGGAGATGTAGGCCAAGGAACAGTCCACAGTATAGCACAACCATCCAGAATGATAACTTCAGGCTGACCTCTGTTTTTGTTTTCAGCACTGACTTACTAGTTGATCGCAAATCACCATTCTCGTCAAACAAGGACGATGGGCAAGAGGCTAGTGCATAAGAGAAAGAGTCTTGGTAGAAACAGTCTCTCTAGATGATGCCATTATTCCAATATATATCAACTCGGTATTCACTACCTGGGGTGTATCACCATTATTGGACATCAACGTTGAGGCTGCAGACATTGATTTAATTTTCTTCTTTAGTCTGCTGTGAAACCCCTTTGGCCACTGTCTTTCATATTTCACCCACTGCTCAGTGCCAATCTTGAGAGAATCGTCAGCATTTACAGTCGTGTCATCGACAACCTGTCCTGAATAGATGTTTACAAGACCTACAGACTACAGTTGGGTGTGACTCGTCGTCAGATATGTCAATGCATGTCGATAATGCCTCACATATTTTGATTCTGTCGGCGGCATCTGCCTTGACACGCGTGTATGTCGCTCCTCCTTATGACAAGTAACCACGCTCTGAACTTGACCATCTTGCATTTCCTCGAGATCATTCCTCAATTTCAAAGATGCTGTGGGACAAGGCCCATATGGCAAGAGTGGATTCATTCACTGTAGAGCCAATGATACCAGATACTTTTTCGAGCTCTGCTCTGATTTGGTCAACCTATCATAGTATATTAATTGTATTGTCATCGTGTGTATCTCTTCTGTGGTAAATAAACTGAACTGAACTGAGAGATAGTCCTTTCCCATATCGCATGTAGGTGATCTCAATGAAGAGATCTGACCAGATACCATTCCAAACACCATCTTGGTGATGCATAACATGTTCCCCCTCCATAAAATGTTTCAATGTGAGGGGTGTAGACGTTGCATGCTGCGAAGGTAATACAACTACGTACTTGCTTGTTATATTGTACATTGTAATGGTGCTTGTTTCACTATAGGAAAAGAGAGATTAGTTCAAATCATCCTCCATATCTATATATTATAGTACACAAATCACCTGTTAAACAAATATTGATCCAAGGTATTGTCATTGTCATCATTCCAGGCATGTCGTCTGGAGCAAGATTTGAACTAATGACCGTTTATGCAAGTGTCCTATTATACTGTATCCCAAATTAGTTTGTAAAACATAAACGGACAGATGTTTGTAGGTTAACACTATGGTGGCCATCTTGGATTTCATAATGTTCCGTGAATATTTCATGTATATGATATACTCACACTTGTAGCCATCTTAGAACAACAGTGAAACCATTACAATTCACAAGTAATAGGGTTCAAAACAATCAATCATATGGATAAAACACCTATTTTATGGTATAATGGCAGCCATTTTTCATTTTTGCAATTCCTGAAAACGCTCAAGGTTTTACAACTGGCACCCACTGGATTCTGGTTCAGCACCTAAATTTTGACTAGAAAAAGCAATAAAACACCGTATATATAATAAAACAAGGTTCATTCAAATTACCATTGTTCCTAGCCTGGACTAACTAGTGATTTCGAGAAGGACTTGTATAAGCTAATGAATAATGCAGTGTTTGGCAAAACGATGGAGAATTTGAGAAAGCGTGTTGATGTTCATTTGGTTCGTGCTGATGAGCATAATAAAATAAGAAAGCTAATTGCAAAGCCAACATTTGCAAGAGAGAAAATATTTAGCAATGAATTAGCTGCATTGCATATGTATAAAAGTAAGCTATGTCTTAATCGACCCGCATATGTAGGAATGTGTATTTTGGATTTAAGTAAATTGCTTTGAATTTAAGTCAATTGACTTTTATTACAACCATCTTAAAAAACAGTATGGAAGCGCTTGCAAATTGCTTTACACCGACACAGATAGTTTACTTTTACATATTGAAACTGAGGATGTTTATCGTGAAATGGCGCAACATGCAGATTTTTACGATACTAGCAATTATCCTAAAGAACACCCTCTTTACAGTGAAAAAAATAAAAAAGTTCTTGGCAAAATGAAAGATGAATGCGGTGGAGCAGCGGTTGAGGAATATGTTGGCTTAAGACCTAAAATGTATTCAATAGTTACATCAGATGGTAATATCCGCAAAGCAAAAGGCGTAAAAAAATACGTGGTTGAAAAACACATTACGCATGAACAATATAAAAATGTACTTAAAGATCAAAAAGTTATTAGGCATGGCATGAATATGCTACGGAGTGAAAAGCATCAAATATACGGCATACATGTTAATAAAATATCACTTTCACCTTTAGACACAAAGCGATGGATTGCAGATGATGGAATTAGCACTTTAGCATATGGGCATTACAGAATACCACCAGGTGGTAATTGAGTATCAGGAGGTACTACTAATAATTCTTGACGTACAAAACCGCGTTTTGGTGTGTGAGGGTTTATTTTTGGGTCTAAATAATACAAAATTGGGTCTCCAGGTTTTACGATGGTATTACCTATTCGATTTATGCTTAACGACCAAATTGGATCAGTTGCTCTCCTTTGTTCACCACCTTCTAACTCACCAGGTTGGTATAAGTATCGTACTCCAATGTTTGTAGGTATGCGCTGTTCAGATTTGGAACCCCGTGGTGCAGAAGATTTTATTTCAATTTGATTATTTGTTATAGCCACAGAAGGTTTTTTACCGATTAATCGAGTTACCTCATTATTTAAAGCCTTAACAACGGCTGGAAGTCTAGCGACCCATTCTCTCGATCGTGCATCTTTGCCATGTGCTTCCAACAGTAATTCTTGCGCATACTGATGCCCAAATAGCCTCTCAGCAAGTGTTCTGTTAAATCTCTCAACTATTCCCTGAGCTCTATGCAAACCCCTTTCACCACGTCTAATTGCAACATTATTTAATGCCATTAAGTTACTAACGGTGCCTATGAATTCACGTCCTGAATCAACTTGTAGCAATTTAGGCCATGTTAGTGGGCCGCGTTTATAAATATTAGAAAATGCTTTTGCAACTTCATCAGAATTTTTCGATGAAAGCGGGTGGGCTTCCTTATAGCGCGAGGCAATGTCGACAACTGTTAAAGCATACTTATATAGTTTGCGTCCGCGGGGTAATTTATCATGTGGTAAAAATAATAGATCGGCTTGATGGGCTTCATTTGGTGTAATTATATCAAATTTAGGTCTTGGAATATATTTTGGAGCAGGAAGATATATTTGCCAAATTGCTTGCTTTCTTAGCCAATTTTTTGCAATTTCTTCTGACACACTCGCGGTGGATGACAACTTTTTGATGGCAGCAATTCCACGCCAATATCCTTTTGGGCTATAATACATTTTAGATAGCTTAGTGGAGGTGCGGGGGGTTACTTCTGTTTTTGAAGCCATGATATATTAAATGCATACAAAATAATTTATTGCAATTAACACTATACATGTACCCTTGAATTAAATAAGACTGCAGAAAATAATTGAATTTATTGGTGTACAATGTGTCAAAGTCCACTAGATAAAGATTGAAGCATAGACCGAATTGATAATGCACGAGCCCATACATAGATAACAATCTGAGAATTGTGCAATGCGCAGTGTATATAGCCTGTTGACTCAATCTAAGATAAAGGGACACCGGCGGTGTCTTTTTGGTCATGCGCAGTGTATATAGCCTGTTGATTCAATCTAAGATAAAGGGACACCGGCGGTGTCTTTTTGGTCATGCGCAGTGTAATATATTTACATTAGCTTAGATAAGGAAACGGGTGGTTGTGTTTTTGGTTAGGTGATTCAAATTTCAATCAGTCAAATTGGATGTTTCTAACACTGCAAGTACACTGTCCCTATGACTATTGTATGTAAACACATGTCCTCTGTGTGAACTCGAGGTGTGTGATAATAACGTGTGGCTAATGTAAATACCACATTATTTGCTAAGCCAGCTCATCATCTGTTGATTTAACAGTAGATAGGCTTAATTGTGTTAACTGTAATAATTATAATCAAAATAAAAATTTAAAAAAAATAATAATTAGCACACGGCACTTACATAATTATAACCACACTTATAAATACTTGTATGCTAAATAACCAGTGAGAACTAGACCTGTGCTAATAACAAATAGTTCACCAGTCTGTATATTTGAGACTTGATTTTCGTCTAAATAATCTTCTAACATAGGCTCTGGGCCTGTATCTTGTAGCGTTAAATGTTGCCCCGTAACGAGATAATATTCTGCAGCGGCTTTGGATATCTGAGTGAATGTTTTTTCAGAGTTTGCTTCTTCACGTAATCGTCTGTTTGCATAATCGATGTTGTCTAGTCTTTTCTGATTCCATATGTCTCTACCTTTTTGTAAGTCTTCTAAAGCTAAGTCATGCCTTTTCCTCTCAGCATCGCCATTAATTAAACTAAACAAAAAATTACTTCCTGTGAAAGCTAATGCATTTACAACAGTTCCACCTATTAACATCGCCATTATATATATTTAATCTATTTTTTTATTTTTTTATTTTAATTTCCCGGTGTAACGCTTGAGCTTGGTATAATATTTTCAGGAAGCCATCCTTGTTTTTGGACCCAAGTTTTTGTTAAATCTGCAAGATAAAGATTGAGAGTAAATTTGGCCATATTTTCAATATTAAATTTGCCTAGATTAGTTGGTTTAGTGCCAAATGCCTTTTCTGTGAGGAAACAGTTGGTGAAAACAAGCCCACTTAGCAAGGCTGTATTGTATGCTGAATTAACTAGTGTATTTGTTGTAGTGTCCATTTATATATTATGCACACAAAAAAAATAAAAAAAATAATTAACTACAATGCTCTTTATAATTTTTACAATCCCAACTACATAATGCAATTTTTACAAGTGGAGGTGCGGAGGCGATAAGCCCCTGCCTTACCAATCAAATACATCATCTGATGGAGCGGAATCAGTTGTTTTAGCGACTGGAGCGGAGGAAGGAACTGTGTTTGTTTGTATTTTATTACCTCGTTGAAGAAATACTAAAATTCCCCCTACAATTAAAATAGTAAGTGCTGCAGGAACTTGCCAATACAAGTTATCAGTGCTAATTTTTGTATGTTTTCTAGGCAGTTCAGGAATGGAAATAGGCTGTGATGGTTTATCGTTTATTTTTGCTGACTCTTCTATTTGCTTTTGCATTTGCGCTTTTAGTTCTTTTTGTTTCGCGGCATTTCGTCGCCCTGCCTCTTGTCTCTTGGGATTTTTGATTTTGATTTTGACTGCTGGGGCTGTTACAGGTACTGGAATTGGCGCTGGAGGTGGTACAACCTTTGGTTTGATCGGCGCCTCAGTTTTAGGTTCAGATACACTAACATCGTCTTTTTGCTCTGACATTTTATAATATTAAATTATAATTTTTTTATTTAGAAATTATCCTTAATTACCCATAATATTACCCACAATTATCCACAATTACCCACAATTACCCATAATATTACCCTCAATTATCCACAATTACCCACAATTACCCATACATTTATTTCTCTTTTTGAGATTCTGACGATTTAACTTTTTCATTATCTTCTGATTGTTCAGGAGTTGTGGGGGTGCAATCCCCTCTGTGAATGTATCCACAAGTAAGCAGAGTTGCTGTAAGCGGTGCTAAGTAATGTCCATACTTATGGTAAAGCGTGCAACTGTATGTACTCAAAGCAATATTAATTACTGGATTGTTTATTAGCGTTTCTGTTAATTCTTCACCATCTCGTAGTACTAGTTTGTTATTTGAAAGTGTACGAGCCAGCAATCCCACTGCATTTGCATAAGCTGAGCATAATGCTGATTTTACTGACTTTGCCATTACATTGCCGATGTATGCATCATATCGCGAGTATATTTTTAACAGTGCTTTTTCTTCCATGCTCTCAATCTCAGCTACTGTAATGTTTTTGCCTAAATATTCTTTGCTATTTCCTCCCGCAACAACCCCAATTAAGCGTTCTCGCATCGGTGATAGATCAAGTTGTGGAATTACAGGAGGTAGATTTGAAGGTTCACCTTCGTTTTCAAGTTTTTGAATACTATTCATTAATGCATCAATACTAGCGTCGTCCATTTTATATTTAAGAAATTATTTTTTTAAAACAAAATAATTTAATATTAACCATGTTGAAATTGTTATTATGCATACATTTGCACACACTGTCGTAATCGCTAAGATTTGTTCCATCTATTTTAAGAAATTATAAGAAGTTGGTTGTTCAGTAACTAATATTAACTTTGAGTGTTTATGTTGTGCAAGTAAGTCTCGCATTCTATCTCGTTCGTCTTTTGACGGAATAACATCATTTTCGCGCAAAGCATCAGCAAAACTGTCACGATCTTTACAATAGAACAAACATAGCCACTTAATTTGCTCGCGGAAGTCGGTAAGAATAGAGTTATATTTTTGGGTAAGAATCCACATAGAGCAACCAGCATGACGCCCACTAAATGCAATATCTGACAGCATTTGATTCTTAGTTTTGAGGTCTTTCAGTGCGCTGCAATCATCAATTATAAATAGACTCTCCCCATCTTCTTGTCGCGCATTCAAATAATAATATTTTTTTAGGGCAAGATTCAAACCACCCTCCTTTTTAGGATTAATCAACATTACTCTGTCATCCGTAAATAGCCATTTATGTGCATGATATGTTTTATTTATTTCAAGAGTTGGACAAAATATAAAAATCCATCTGTATTTGGGCGAATAGGTCATTTGGGTCCATTTACCAGCATGCATATTAGGCCCTCTCTCGGTCTCTAGCAAATTTAATAAAAACTCAGTCTTTCCACAAGCTGTTGCTCCACAAATAATCGCTGAATGCGGTGTCTTCACTAAACTCATTATATTATATCTTTATTTATTTTTTATTTTTTCCCAACAATACCCCCAACAACACTAATTAACTCACTTAACGCGGGGGTGTGGGGTGGAACCCCCCAGCTAGTAGGCAACATTCACAAGACGACCATTTTCAAAGTTAAGTTGGGCATCAGCGATGTAATAAATGTAGGCGTTTAGAGCTCCTGCTGCCTGGGCTGTCTTCTCAATCTCAATTTGTATAGATTGGCTAGCACCCTCAATTTTCCTGCCGCTACCGTGTAATGTCAAATCATCGTTACTACGGAAATCAAGCCAAAGAGCATATTTATTAGTAAAGTATTCTGCCGCTGTTACATCAGCCAAGTCAAATTCTTTTGCAACATTTATAGCATCGCGGTTCTTGCCGTCTGAGAAATGCTTCCTGATCTCGTGGAACTGTTGATGAGCCCGCATACCGCTAGAATAGATCTGATTGGGCTTACCATCGATTGTAGTTGAAACTTTAGTAATTTTGGGGTTGTAGAAATCTCCACTGTCTCCGTTGAATGCGGTTTGCGGCTCCTTGAATATAATTAGAATTCCTTTCATTGAGAATGCTTGAGGTGCTAGAGTAATGTTCCAAGTTGATTCGCTTTTGTTTAGGGGTAGTTTAGTATGTCTTATAACACGATCATAAAGCACAATATGGCGGCCTTTTTGCTTTTGCTTAATGTCCATTGCTAAGGCTTTAGAGTTTAGCACTTCAAATTCCATACTAATCCCAGTAATTGTATAAGTTGCAGTATTATCACTGGACACAATCACGTTGCCATAATTATTGAAAGTTAGCTCGTAAGATAGTCTGTCCTTAAGGTCGTATTGATGAAATGGCATATTAGCCTCGAGCAACTCAAAATCAAGCGAAATGCTAAACAAGTTGCTGTAGGCATCTCCCAGGGCAACATCAGAGGCATTGGCACCCTTATCGCCGGCATTAATTCGAATCTTTCGCAGGGCCTCGGATTGAATTCCTTGATATACTGAATTTTCACGCTCTTGTTGCGTCATCCACAGATCTTGATAACAGTGAAAAATATCACTGTCATTAAGGGTGTAAACGCTTTGACCTTCTAGCTTAACTTCAATTTTGCTCACGATTGCGCGACCCAAGTTATTAACGATTGTGCGGTTTGCATCTGCAGGTGCATTGAGGGCTATTTTAAACGATAGTGTTGCTGTCCCGGGTATAATTACATCATGAGGGCCTAAATCTGGAAATCGTACTGTTAGAATGCCGTTTGGATCAATTGTGTCTGGATTGTGTGTGTTGTATACTGTCATGCGCTCGCCTTTAATTCCCTTCGCTTTACGTAACTTTCTCATAGGATTAAGTTTATTACCATACTCCATACTCATTTTATTATTTATTATATATATCTAATATATATATAAATAAAAATTAATTATGGATGACGTTAACTTAAATGATTTTGCGAGAGGAGGTAGAGACGAAGATACAACAGGAGACACTCAAGAAACATCATTCACAGATGAAATATATCAAACCGAAAGAAATAGTTTTGATGCCTTAGAGCAAAGATTGGCAAACTTAAGAAGTAATGATGGTATGTCCGTAGACAACACACAAATTAATGCTATTAATGCTCTTAATATGCAAAAAAATAAAATAGCCGGTGCTGCTTTTAATAGAGTATTTACTAGCCCTCCTCGCAATTATATAATAGCAACAAGCGATGCTCTTGTACCATCTGCGGAATTAAGAGTAGGAAGTGATGGTGCTATATATGCAAAATGGCAAGGTCTTGAGGTAGAACTAACTACAGTAAGAGATAAAAAAAATATTTAAGTCAGCAAGTACTATAGAAAATGATTATGGACGACTTCTTCCCAGGGGGCAAGGTGGCACTAATTTTATGAGAAATGGACTACTATTGAGTAATTACAGACAAAATCAAACTCCCAGGAATGTTTCGCCACCAGTAAGAGTCGCCGTAGATGAGGCATTATCCGGTTTACCTGAATCCGTTACTTCATCAAATTTACAACAAGTCATAGATTCCACTCAAGAAAACACAGATATTTTTCTAAAAACTTTAAATGATTACAACCCACAAAATGAATCAACACAACAACAAAACAATTTTGATGCGCAATTAGTTCGTGATGTGGGACGATTTAACCAACAGTTAAAAACTGTTAAGGGGCAAATTGAAGCAGCGATGATTAAAATTAATGAATATGATGGGCAACGAGAGCAAGAAGTAGCTGATTCTATTGTTGATATAACTGAAGAACAAAAAGCCACAAGAAAAGAACGCATTGCAGAGTTAGATTCTAAAATCGAATTTCAAAAAAATATTATAACAGGCTTTGTACCGGAAATTAAAACTCAAATTGAAGCAATAAAACACACATACGAAAAAATGCTAAGTAAAGAACTGGCGCTTGGTGATAAAATCCGCATACTATTTCGCGAACAGGGAGTCACAATTACGGTTATATTAACGGCAATAGGCTTGGCTATTACCACATTAGTAAAATCCATAACATCAGCAGTAAAATCAGTAACACCAAATCCAAAACCCGATCCAAAACCCGACCCAAAACCCAATCCCAAACCAACTCCAGGCTCTCGCAAATGGATCAAAGCACAACTGCAAAAGTTAGTAAATTTGCTTATAAAATTGGGAGATAAAGCATTGGCTGCACTGCCTGGCCTTATTGGGGCAGTTATTAGCCTTTTGATGAAATCAGCGGCTTCTGTAGTTGGTGTGCTTGCAGAAAACTTGTGGGTGCTATTTATTGCCGTTGGGTACCTTTTGTATGAATTTGCTAGTAAACTTATATCCTCAAAGTAATTATTTCAAATACCCCAAAGCTAAAGTTCCTATAATTATACCCCCTACAGTTAAGCCTATTTTAAGCTCTTCATGCGTTAATGTTGTTGGATCTTCTTCAGGATTATCTGAAGCATCAAAATCAGAGCTATCAAGCAAATTATCCTCGGGAGCTGGGGCTAAGTCAAATTCTGAAGGAATGTCTGGCAAAGGAACTAACGTAGGGGTTACAGGTTGATCGCTCAAATTGGGCCGTATTACTGGAGTTGCATCAAATTCAGTGGCTGAAACCGGCGGTATTTTTTTTATGCTGTTTACAGCGTCATTTACCCCAATATAAAAATCACTTGTCGTTGCTGTTGTAAGCAAGTTGTTATATCCGTTTATTGTGCCTATGTAAAGATCCATGTCACTTGGTATCATGTACAAGTTTAGTCCAACAACAAAATCTAATTTGCTTCTTGCATGTTGAAGTATGTCTTGGTATTGATCTATTGACTCTTCAATGTTTTCTATGCCTTTAATTTTGGCATCTACATTTGTATAAAACTGAGATTGGGCTTCAAGCTCTCTCTTGCCGCTTATAATTGATGTTTTTGTTTTTACTTGTGCCCCAACGATTGTGTATACATATGTTCTTATCGATTCATTAATTCGCAAAATACCCTCTTTTGTGAACCCATTGCTTTTATCGAGTATAAACGATCCAATTGCATCAAGTTCTGAACCAACTTGCGGATTTACTGCCTTATGCCGCGAATCAATAACTGTGGGTTTAAAGTATTGCTCGATATATTCAATTTTATAAGTGTGTCGGTCATTTACTGCAAATTTGCCTGAAGGTGGAATATGAACTGTCCACTTGTTAGCTGGGTCGTAGTCGCCTCCACGTTCTAGTATTTTTGTTTGTTCTCCTCTTAACCCATGTAAAGAATTGTATCGTACAGACCCAAGACCATAAGATAAATCAAGCCTTTGAGTAGATGGTATTCTATCATCCCAATTAAAATCTTTAACCATTTTTTCTAACACATCTCTTTTGATTGGATTGTCATAAGGGTCAAAATCATTCTCACTCGGCAGTGGACATCCTAAAACAATAAGAATGCGCCTAATTTGGTAATATGTATGAAATCTAAATATGCTTTTGACCATGGGGTCTTTATATTGTAAGTGTTCTTTTGACACACCGCATCCTGTAGTTGCACACCAAATTGCAAAATTTAATTGATTTTGCCAAAATTGCATTGGGTTGTTAATCCAGTCGTTGTAAACAGCTTCATCCGTCACTTTGGGCAACTTGTACCGATTCCAGATGTTTTTAAACTTCACTAAAAAGCTGTTATGCGGATTTACTTGAATGTGTTGATTTACTAAGCTAAATTGATGCGTTGGTTCATAAACACTACCAGAGCTATAAGATGCTTTAGAGTTTAATTTAAACATTTTTGGAACACTAGGGTCGGTTTGACTCGTTGCATTATTTTTTGCCATTATTATAAATATATAATATAAAATATGAAAATTACAATAAATAACATCTGTAAAGGCACGTCTTTTAAATTAGCACAATCAATTTTATATATTTATAATATATATTAATTATAATGATTGTGAGAATTACTAACGCGAGTAAAGGCAAACCATTTACTTTTAATATACCCCTCTGCAACCAAAGTGGAGATATGAAAATTGCAATTAAAAGAATTACAGTGTGGTCTGGATGGTATAATATCTATGAAAAAACAACGGTTAGATGGGGAAGAAATGAACAGGAATCACAGGAACTACCGATTGAGCCAGGGTTTTACAATTTTAATCATCTTACTAAAATTATTATGGATGGAATTGAAAACTTAAGTATAACAGTTAATCCTGAAAGTGGTCTCGTGGATATAACTTTACCTCCAAACATTGAACTTTGGTTGCCGGACCCAGTTAGATATGCGTTAGGTATCGATGGATCTAGCTGGATTAATGAGGATTACGTAGGGGATCGTCCGGTAGAACTTGCACCTAAAAGAATACTTATATATTTAAAGCAATTATCGACAACGGGTAATTACCATAATCTAAATCAAAATCTAAGAGGATCTCAACTGTTAGAAATCATTCCAATATCACCAGAGCCCTTTGGACAACATTCCACATTTAATTTTGATAATCCCGATTATATTTCACTGAACTCAGGGGATATAAATGAGCTTGATTTTGATTTTAAAGTAGAATGGGGAAACGGAGTGACACACAAGCTAGACAATAATTTACTGCCAATCGATTTAAATCTTGAAATAAAAAGTATATAATAATATATATATAACAATGAGCATTTATGGACCCAACTATACAACCATGCAAACCTCCTTAACCTCCACATCGCAAGACCTTGATATGGAACAGCACAAAATTATTAACTTGGCTGAACCAAGACAAAGACATCATGCCGCAACTGCTGCTTTTGTTTTAGACTTAACATCACGCCTTAATACAGAAAAATTAAGCAAAGCTGGTGATACAATGACAGGAAATCTTATAATGGACTACAACGCAATCAAAGAGGTTGGAAACCCTGTAGATGAAACAGACGCTGTAAATAAACAGTACGTGGACAGAATCGAACAACATGAACATGATACCAGACCATATGTTTTAGCGAGATATATTGTACTACCTGAAGATGATAGTAAAGTATACTTCTCTGTTAGAGCGAGAAAGAATATCAATTTGGAAAGGGGACTTCTGGTTGAAATTAAACACGACAATGCAGGTAGCGGTGAAACGTACATTAATAACCGTCCACAAACTATTACAGCAACTTATGATATAGATTTGATACCAAACCCCAGTAAAGACTTGGGTATTATGCAATTAAACTCTAAACTTCATATTGAATATACACCAAATTTATCAACTCCGTGGACTCTACTCTTTTCAGCACGGCCTGGAGAATCACCACCAGTGGAAAATAATACTTCCATTTTAACATTTTATAACCCTACTACCCAGTCTGTTACGTATCTAACAATGATGTGGACAGCAGATAGCTTTAAATATACAATTACTGATAATGTGTTAAGCAATGAAAATGCTATAATTCATATTGTAGACACCACAAAGCTTAATCATGTTACCATTCAATGTGTTGCAAATAAACTTAATGTGTGGATAAATGGTAAACAAATAAGACAACATAATTTAAACTTCGATTCTTTACATTATATCAGAATGGGAATGAAGGAATTAGGCATCGTGAGTCTCTACGACAGAAATCTCAACAAAGGGGAAATAGTTCAACATTTCGTAGATCATCACGTTGAAAATTTTACAGACGATGAAGTATTAATTTTTAAAAATATATTCATAATAATATATCATGCCTAGTAAAAAACCAACAGCCCCGCCATTGTACCCAAATTTAGAAGATGAGCTTGCACAACAACAACTTAATGATAATGGAATAACTTTTAGACTTAGACAAATTTCGGAAATAAAAAGTTTTCTCGAATCAGAAAATGAAACACGAAGTAGATTGAGACGCAGATATAAATCAATATACAATAGTTTTTTCTATGCTAGCACCACATCTGGCGTTATTGCCGTTGGTGCAGGCACCGCTGGTATGACTGCGCTTGGCACTGGGATTGGAGCTCCCATCGCTTTGCCTTTAGGAATTGTATCTATCGGAATGGGTGCCGCATCTGTCGGAGCATCCGCAATTTGTAAAATCATACTTAAGAAAGTTGAAAAACATGAACGCATTAAGAATGTAGCCATGTCCAAGATGTCCAGCATTAATGGCCTAGTATCAAATGCCCTAAAAGATAATAAAATCAGCGATGAAGAATTCCAATTAATTCTGGCTGAGCGAGAGAATTATCGCGGTCATAAAAATCAGATACGCGAGAGAGTGCGTACAGAATTCAAAGAAATAAATAATGAAGTTAGAGAGCAAATTCGTGCAGATGCCGAAAAAAAAGGGATGGAAATGGGCAAGAAAGAAGCTGTGAATACTCTTATGAAAATTGGAGTCCCTTAAACGTAAATCCATCAACCCCTTCAACATATTCTAATAAACCCAGCTTGGCTCTAAGCATTATTTGTTGCTCGCCTGGTAGCGACTATCAAAATTAAATTAACAAAAAAAAAGAAGAAAAAAAAAAAAAGAGTAAATCTGAGCGTATAAGCTCTACATCAGATAAATTTAAAGCATTTTGCGACGGAATTATTGGTGCAATTTATAACAATTAGCATTTCTTATTTCGTTTTGCAACTTGTTAAAAATTTGTGTTAACTAATTATTTATTAACATGCCATACAAGATCAAAGCCGAAATACTTATAGGCTTTATTTTTTTTGCTTTGAATTTCACCATTGGATCGAATGTAACAAGGAAATTCTCTATGTTTATCTTCTTCTAAACGCTTTTCTAGTGCTGAACATGCCCATACGTGAATTCCATCGGCAAGGATTATGATCGTTGATTCTCCCTTTTCTGTGTCAATGATCTTTTTCGATACCACTTTATAAATTTTACCAATTACTAATTCTCTCCATTTCGTCGTTTCTGGGTATTGTGTTTTAAGAAGTTGGTCAAACGCTTCATCCGATAACATAGTTTCTGTACTTTCGTTTGTATAAGTTGTTTCAGTTGTGTTAGTTGTGGTCATTGTTATACTAAGTAAATTTAAATCTTCAAATATTTTTTTAATTATCATCAACTATTAATACCACTGCTTCAGTTTTTGGCATTTCTTCTGTTATTGTTATTTCTTCTTTAACTAGCGGTTTTGGTATTTCTGCCCCGTTTTGTATTTGAGTGTTATGATTCCAACAATATAAATTCTTTGGTCTTCGGTCATTATTGCATTTCTTTGCTTTTGCGCTAACCCACTGGCACGATGGGTCGTTTTTAAGTTCAGGATATTCACCCGTTGGATAATCAATTAGTGGCGTTGGTATAAGTTCTGCCATAAACTTGTTTGAAAACTTAATCCCCAAACTTGACTTCATTTTAAACTTTTCGGGACTTTTTTTATAATTTAGTTGTATCCAATTCTCTTTGTACTTTACGAACAAGTCATTATCCTCAAACTTTAAGTCTAGATTAATGTTTGTATTCTCTGGTATCCCATAAAACTTTTTAAAGTTTACTAGTGCTGTTTGCAAATCCATATATATTTGAGGATTTTTAATTTTTTTAAATAAATAAATTAATATAAAAATCATACAAAAAGATTCTCCTCGTTGTATTTGTAGTAGTTAGGCAAGTGGGGGTTCTGGATTATTTTCGTTTAACATTTCATTTTCTATTGATTCCCTGTTATATGCCATATTTTTAAGAGGCCCATCACTAATTGGTTTTGATTTTTCTTTTTTGTTTTTTGGTTTAATTTTTATCTTTTCAGGCTCTAATTTTAAAGCGCGTAATAATTCAACCCCAAATTTCTTTTTCAATTTTAACACAGACTTTGTATAAAATGAACTTATTCCGCCTCTTATAAATGATACCGCCCAGTCCTTCGATTTATATACTACATACAAAATACCATTTTCTTCCTTAAACGGTAATACAATTGGTGTTGTAATATTATGAAAAGTATTGAAGTCATCTAGTAACATTTTGTTTCTATATACAAGGTAAATAAAAAAGTTCAAATTAAATTTATTTACCTATTTAATATTTATTTACATAAAATGTAATAAATTTAGTTTTAAATCCCTTAACCAATTTTAAAACTACAAAAATCATACCAAAAAAGAAATCTCAAAATTCCCTTTGTTGTATTTGCAGTAGTTAGTTCTGGACCATTTACCTTGTATACCACGGCACCAGTAATTACTACCAATACCCTCGCTTTGCTCTCTCTCAGCTTGGATTTATAGTTATAAATTACTGGGTACCTGGTATACAAGAAGAAGAAAAAAATCCAAGCTGAGAGAGAGCAAAGCGAGGGTATTGGTAGTAATTACTGGTGCCGTGGTATACAAGGTAAATGGTCCAGAACCCCCACTTACCTAACTACTAGGCCTATTCAATATAGAGAGAATATCAATCAGAGAAGATTACCTCTCCACTCAAAAACCATGAATGAATAAGGATTACAATATGAATGAGCCAATTGAAAGGACGAAGGTTCCCGAATCAATAACCAGATGTGTACCTTCCAACCAGCATTGATTAAATATGTGACAACACCACACTTATAGAAAATGTGTAATATATCAAAAGAAAAAAATACACCATTAAACCAAAGATTAGGCGATTAAAAACGTATGAATGCACGGGGGAAATAAAATACAACGCATTGAACGGAAATCGAATCTTGCACAATTAGGACGAAAACTAGATATTGACCCAAGGGGTAAATGAGCCATGTACACGCAATAAAGAATGAGTTACACCCTATATTCACAAGTAGTTTACGGCAAATAATATTGCGACCGGGCGCATGACTCGCATCAAGGAAATCCCTGGTTACAAATGAGCAGTGTCTCATTTATCATACGAACAATAATTTCATATCACCAAAAAACAAACAATGCAATATTCACACCAATTCGCCAAAATATTGGACCAATAGATCTAAGGATGCAATATGGTACACATTATGGTGTAGGAAAGTGAGCGGGGCTTCAGGACATGATACTGATAATTATTAGCACAAAAGCAGTGGCGCCTGGATTCCCTGTAGAAGATAGCATCGCCGATTTAGGCCCCTTGCAACGTATGGTAGGAAGTACAGGTAGCCTCAACAAAATGGCGGAAGCATTCGATGTCTCTGGCAAATTCACGCTACATGATGCCGTTGTACTCGGCAGGAGGTATTTCACGATAAGACAAAAAAAAAGAGAACATAATCAACAAACAATTCTGCAAATTTATATTAATGCAAAAAACACCACAATATTAAAACTAACTTTTAAAGGCGATTACTAGGCAAAAGTTGTGCCAAGAAGATTAAACTTTACACATTTTACGCACACACCATGACAAATTTAACAATTCCGATGAACAGATGATGAAGGTAACCACCGGACGCACGTAAATAAACCATATCACATATTTAAACGACCGAACGCATCATGCCAATTATAGTGGACACACTAAACCCTAAAAACAATGATATTTCAAGATGTACAATTTTAAAATCAATCTTACCTCGCCAAATCCAAGTCATGGCATATAATACCAAGGAATAAATTGAAGAATGCTGGTTCAACCCAACAGTCACAGTCGATGTTAAACTCTTAAAAAAATTTCCAATGCGTGATAATCACCCAGCAATGAATTACGTATTTAGCGCAGAGCACAAAATTTACCAACTAGCCCTGATGGCAGGCCCCTGCTACTGAGATTCTCGGCGGCTGTTACTCCGATACAACGTGAAAATCGTATGGAAACAATTTTTAAGACAGACGGGACCGGCTAAATGCCGGGACCCGCATGGAGAAACGGCCAATGAAAAAATAACATCGTAGTTAAAGTCATCGTACATAGACCCTATCTTTTCCCCGAACAAAAACTGAACGTTGCGCACTTGTGATACCGCCCTCGCAAGAACTGCGGACAATCCAGTTAAGGCTTGAACTGTTAACTTTTGTTTTGTCCGTATCCAACTTAGAATGAATCCACCAGTCTCCAAACATGGCGCACGGTCGCGAAGCTGTAAGGCCAACGCATGCGCACAAAAGATAATGAGGCCGACGTTGGGGGACTGGTGGAGATAGTCTATATCCAACTGGGGCTACAGGACTTGGGAATTTATCACCGTTTCGTCCGGGCGGGGTTAGCCTTTGAACAAGGTCTTGCATTGTAGTTTTCTAAATTGGCAAAAGTACCCCCCCCCCCCCCCCCCCCCCCCCCCCCCCCCCTCCAGACAACACACACCAACGACCAAACAGACACAGAATAGAACAAAAAGGGAAACAAAGAAGGGAAACTCTATATACATTGGACTGTTATAATGAAATGCTCCGTAGCTACGTTCCACGAGAGATCGATTGCAGTGTATTTTAACCAAAGTACCACCTATAGGGAATGATTCGCCTGGGCTATGAGTTAATGTTAATGTTAGAGAACCACAATTGTCACTCGCTGATGGCGCTGTCCAACTCACTGTGGCTGTTGCAACTCCACTTACGGTATTCTGAACGACGTTGGCTGGAATATTACTAATAACAGGTCTTTCATAATCTAAAAATAAATCCTGAACCAAACAATGTTCACAATACTGATTTTAAAGAACCTCTGTTTTCTTTGTTTATTTGGAAAATATATTGATTATTTTTTCTATTTTTGTAATGATATTATATGTTTAAGAACATTTAAAACTTGAAAAATTCATTAAAATCCTCCACACAAAAAATGAGACAAACAACACTAACAAACAAGTAATCTTACACAGGGAAATGAGATACATAAGATCGTTGTAGATTATGAGAGAATGATTGCGATGGCTTACCGATTATACTAATAGTGAGATTTGTAATTTGTATTTTAGTAAATGTTTCAGAGTTTCGGAATTCGTGTATTTGTAATATTATTGTGCCAACATGTATCCGGTTGGCTGCGATGATAATCAAATAAACAATGACATGGAAGTCTTATCCTCAGACAAATATCTACTGTCTGTACAATGTCCTAACTTCTACTATAAACCAATCATCTCATACCATCTCATTCACTCGTATACACTTTAACTGTCACTGTATACGCTGAGGTTAAAGAAGACTAAACAAAATCACTTTGAGCATATATATACCTTGGATTGTGACACTAAATCTCGCTGTAGCGACGTTTCCATACATATCCATCGCTGTATAATTTACCGCAGTTACACCTATAATGAATGATACGCCAGGACTATGAGTTGCTGTCAATGTAACAGAACCGGAATTATCACTTGCTGAGGGCGCTATCCATCTCACTGTAGCACTTGCGACACCACTGTCGGTGCCTTGAACGATATTGGCTGGTACATTGTTGATGGCTGGTTTCTCTTGATCTAAATTAAAAAGTACAACACACATTTAATTACTACACGATTTGTCATTATATATTTTTTTGTATCTTGTTTTAAATTAAAAAGTACAGCGCACATTGTATTACTACACGATTTGTCATTTTTATATCATATTATTTTATGTTGAACACACACCTTACACCTTACACTTTGCGCACATACCTTGGATTGTTACACTGAATCTCGCTTTAGCGACGTTTCCATACAGATCCATCGCTGTGTAATTCACCGCAGTTACACCTATAGCGAATGATACGCCAGGACTATGAGTGGCAGTCAATGTATTTGAACTGGAATTATCACTTGTTGAGGGCGCTATCCATCTCACTGTAGCACTTGCGACACCACTGTCGGTGCCTTGAACGATATTGGCTGGCACATTTTTGATGACTGGTTTCTCTTGATCTAAATTAAAAAGTACAACGCACATTGAATTACTACACGATTTGTCATTATATATGTTTTTGTTTCTTGTTCTAAATTAAAAAGTACAGCGCACATTATATTACTACACGATTTGTCATTTTTATATTATATTATTTTATGTTGAACACACACCTTACACCTTACACTTTGCGCACATACCTTGGATTGTTACACTGAATCTCGCTGTAGCGACGTTTCCATACAGATCCATCGCTGTATAATTTACCACAGTTACGCCTATAGCGAATGATACGCCAGGGCGATGAGTTGCTGTCAATGTAACAGAACCGGAATTATCACTTGCTGAGGGCGCTATCCAATTCACTGAAGCAGTTGCGACACCACTGTCGGTGTCTTGAACGATATTTCCTGGAACATTGTTGATGACTGGTTTCTCTTGGTCTAAATTAAAAAGTACACAGCGCATGTTATAACTACTACGATTTGTGAGCATTATATTTATTGCCGTGAGATGCTTCACTAAGTAGCATTTAAATATATTGCACATAATTATACAATTATAGTATTAATAGAATTTTTCGTTTCTCGACCACCACGAGGGAAAGACTAATTATCATAAATCCCACCTCGCGAAGTAAGTAGCTTTGATTTCAAACACATAAACGTACGAACAGCCCCCACACCCCACCACCCCACCCCACCCCTACCCCCGGGTAAATATGGGAAGTTGAGCCCTACGCCTTTAGAAGTATATCTACTATGTCGATACAAGTTGTTCTCATTAGCCCAGTTGGTAGAGCACCTGTCTATAATTCAGGAGGTTCCGGGTTCAATCCCACTCGATTTAACTAAGTAACTTTAATTTCAAACACATAAACAAACGAACAACCCACCCTCCACCCTAAAAAAAACCCAACAACAAAGATCAAACAAAAGACACCAAAACCAATAACCATTATCCCATACAAAGAATGGAACAAAAAGGGAAACAACAGACAGAGTGCAAAAATTGCAGAACATGCTGCGCGGTTGATATGTTCCATATCCAGGCGTGAACATTATTACCACAACTCTTAAAAAACTCCACTGGCTGCCCTTTAGATTCCACAACAGTAATTAATTTCAGTCCTTGCAGAAGTCAATCAAACTTTTTTTTGTCAGCTGGGCATCCTGTGGCCAACTGATTATAGAATTAATCAGAAATGGTACGTATTGCTCCCAAATGATTAAAGTTGTAGTTTAATCCTGATTTTAGGACTATTACCAAAATAACAAAAATAAATATTTTTAATACATTTGGTAGGTTTTTTTTATGCATTTTGATTAAAAATGGTTCTGGCAACATTGTTCAACTTGTTATGATACGTGAGGGCGCTACACTAGTTGTCCAACTCTGGGGGCTAATTTCTCGGAAATTTCGGGGATACCATATATAATCGTTTTGATTCAATGATCAAAGATATCGTTAAATCTACGGAAAATGTCAAATTGAGAAATCCAGTCGCTTTATAAGCGAAAAAATGGGCTTTTTGTTACAACCCTTCAACATGTAAACGGATATGGAAACCATTTTAGTGGTGTGAAATCATAAGATTTTAACAAGTCCCTTTTGTCTTCAAATGGTTGGCAAGAACAACACAGCGCCTACTTATTTATCAGATCTATGGTCGTCATGTGTCCCGCAAAGAACTCCTCGCTCTGCTCAGGACATAACCCGCCTGAAGGAATGTTCCTAGAACAAACAAAGTCTAGGGTCAGAAATCATTCAGTGTAGTTGGTCCGCAGTCATGGAACATTTTTCCAATGCTAATTTGAGCTTTTTATCGCATGCGCTATGATCTAGACGGAATAGCGCATTGTCTAGATGTAATAGCGCATTATGAATATTAATTGTTATGCTATGTTATGTTAACAAGAGGGAAACCATTACCTTAGACTGTAATAGCCAGAAACCGTGCTGACGTTTGAAAAATGATGATGCAATACAAGATATATGACAAGGATATGTGCATGTAAGAAGAAAGAGCCTGTACTGACGCTTGCGGATGTGATGAGGAGAGTTGCGACAACCGAGTAGTTTATCTAGCATCAGATACAGACAGTGATAGCGAGTAAACATCTTTCTTCGAGATTATACAGGATACCTTTGTAAACCATCTATTCCTTCGTTAAGTCAAGGTTCGTGTTTAGAAGGAATCTACTGTTTCCTGACAAATACCTTTAATGGTCATTCTTTTCTCATCTATATCTCATGAACCTCAAACATACCGGACGGGTGGTCTCTATCTTGCCCATAGTATTTATGATTTATTTACATATGTACCCATTTACCCAGTTTACTTGTTAGTCGTTCTTTTATTCCGGTTTGGTCATTTTTCTAGTTTAATGAGGTGGAGTTTTATTCCCCATACAGGAAGCTACATTCTAGCAGTGAAAACTGAATTGCAACGTCAACTCCTTTGGTAGAAAACGGGCTTTTAGTAAAAATCATAAAACGTGCAATGTTTACTCATTACCCACTTTCAATGTTCACATCCACCCTAATGATGACCCAAATGCATCAATCTACCACCTAAAAGTGATGGTTATCTTCTAACTTTCCACCTACCCCTGCACCCCACTGCTGGCCGGTGAGCTATACATGGAAATATTCTATGTTCAGTATCCGGTATGAAACAGTAATTATATTACTTATAGTATCTTTGGACGCTTATATCAAACGTATCCATCGACCTCGTTTGTGTTTTCTTATTTATAGCGCAATGAACAATCTCAATTAATCTCAAAGCCATAAGGTAATTAGATACACACATGATTGTATGTATATAATTACATTATTGCTTTGATGTTAATTGCCGTGCAGTCGGCAATAATTGAGTTTTCGAAAATATTTTGCCTTATTAAATGGACATCAATTCCTAAATTATTCAGGTACCTCGATAGACGCGTACCAAGACTCCATTGGACGTATTCTCGTACTAAACACGGTTTTAGCTTAAAACCGTGTCTAACTTTAAAACTCGTGTCTAAAATAAACGCAAGTTTATCTATTAAACGACGTGTTTAACAAAACCTGATTTTAAACTCCGCTAATCTCGTCCCCAGAGTGGTCGTGCGTCAATTGTACAGGGTGTCCCTAAAAAAGGTGCACATGTTTGCGCAACTTGTTGACCATGAAGTTATCAAGTTTGGTGTCATATTTTTATACACACGGACATACATGTCAACTGCAAAAATTATGCAAACATTTATACAACTTTTTTTATGTAGAAATAGTTAACTACATATTGACCACACCTACCTAGACAATTTACAGCTAAATGTCGTCTAATTATGTCAACGTCTTCTGAGAGTATGATGTCCTCTTTAAGGCCGGTAAGTATGAGACGGGTACAGTCACAAGGATCACGTGGAGTGAGGGTGTAGCTCCATGTATGAACGGTGCTACTACTACCCTTACCAACATAACACTCTTCAGCAGTGACCAAATGTGATGTCAATTCTGAAATGAGATAGTAATATCAACCTACACATACATGCATACGGATCTAATCCAAGGCGCAATCAACAAACAAGAAAGCAACTTTTATGTAGTTGTTCTAAGCGGCATTGAATAAGAATGTTTTGAGTCCTGATTTAAACCAATGAAGAGAATTTGTATGACAAAAGTCAATCGATAAAGAGCTCCACAGCTTTAGACCAACAGTAGAAAGAGCACGATCTCCGATAAAAATGAAGTAAAAATTATCATCGCGAGGGCGAGATATGCTAACATTTGTGAGTATGTATTATCCGATACATTAAAGTGTTTTTTGGGTTCTATTGTCTTTCCTCATATAAAACAATTAATTTAACATTTAAAGGTGTATGTTCTGATCACCTTTTTGTTTTGGTATACTTTTTTGTTCATATCAATATAGTTTGATATCAGAATGTGGAGAACTACTGCCAAAGGTGGTTAACCACCAACCAGTTCGTGTACTACTCAATGGGACAATTTCTTGTGACCTTGTGCTTCTAAAAATGGAACCATTTGAGTTATGCAACTCAAACTTTGGAATGCGACAATTTTAAGGATGACCTTTCATGTAAAATAGAAAACATCAAGTTGAAAATCGGGCCAGCAATCAGAACATCTTCCTTTAAGCAGTGACACAGAAATATGCTATTTTTGGTGTGGTAATTGAGGTATCATCGTCTTACATTTTATCAGCGTACATTATTAGCATTACATTATAATACCTTAACACAATACATACCTGCAAGAAATACCGTAAATATCACAAATGTTGACAGCTTCATGTTTGCAGTAAGTAAACAATTCCAACTGCTTGATGTCTACACTGGTATCATATATCGAATATAGTCGTTATAATAGGTTCATTAGAGAAGGGATTTCATTATTGCTCGTCTATTTTGAGACGATGATGATTATAAATGTCCTGCAATTAATCTGAAATTGATTTACTTAATTAGTAACGTGATGTCGGCGTTGCGCATGCGCTTTTTTGAATAGAGTACGATCAGTGAGTGGCATATATTGAATTTTGTTCAATAAGGCACGAACTATGTAGAACTAGTATGTATGGCTCATATAATACAGTTAAGCCCACAATTATGCATACCCTTATGAGTTGTTTGCATTTTCCCCATATCTATACCAGCTGGAGTGGTGGAACTTTCGCTTTACACAAAAGACAACTGGCGAGAATTAAATTAACAAAGACCTTAAAAATACACAGCCTCGAACCGCGTCCCTCTCGCTATCGCGGCGATTGGTTACTCCACTAGGCTACAGGGACTGTGCTTACATGGATACCAGACGAACGAGCTATTTAATATGTATACAAAGTCTTTATTGAAAGCCTCTAGCAGCCGAAATACATGAGTAAATAATAACAATTGATGATGGCCTATAAGCATGATTCTAGCAGAATCTATGACGAGCGAAACTTAATTAAATAAACGCGAGGATCAGCAAATGATACCAGCCGAGTAATTGAAATGAATAAATAATATATAGACTCGGACAAACTGGCGAGAATTAAATTAACAAAGACCTTAAAAATACACAGCCTCGAACCCGGTCCCTCTCGCTATCGCGGCGATTGGTTACTCCACTAGGCTACAGGGACTGTGCTTACATGGATACCAGACGAACGAGCTATTATGTATACAAAGTCTTTATTGAAAGCCTCTAGCAGCCGAAATACCTGAGTAAATAATAACAATTGATGATGGCCTATAAGCACGATTCTAGCAGAATCTATGACAAGCGAAACTTAATTAAATAAACGCGAGGATCAAGCAAATGATACCAGCCGAGTAATTGAAATGAATAAATAATATATAGACTCGGACAAACTGGCGAATTAAATTAACAAAGACCAACAAAAGACAGTTAGTTTGCAAATCAATATATTTGGGCTCAAATTTGTTTGCATAACAATAGAATTCAACAAAAATTGTGTTTTTATGCCTGTTCACAATTAGTCATACCCCATACCAAGACCAAGATATCATGGCAGACACTCCAGCAGACATTGCGCATGAGAGGTCTCCATGGAGGCCGACCAAGAAAGACTCTACTCCTGAAAAGAGACACAGATAAGCTCGTCTTGCATCTAAGCCAACCCCAACACTGAGGACCAAAAGCTTGGATCTTTGTCCAAATGTTCTCTTGCAAATGCTAGATGAGTTTCTCTTTGTCTCTTTTCAGGACACCCTGTAAAAACCGCACCTTTCATCCAATGATGTCAAGTTTGGTAATACATTATAGATGCTTGAACACGTCAATGACTATTTCAACGTGCATTATAATTACAACGCGAATTTTGAGCATCAAGGGACTTCAAGGGTATTCAAAGGACTATCCATATATTGCAAACGACAAATATAAGCTGGTAGAACTGACCTTAACTGTGTGTTTAAACGATTAAAAGATAATTAAATAATATATAGACTCGGACAAACTGATAATTAAAATAGACACGTCAAAACACATGTATCCAATTACATTCGGATTAGTTAGAGTAATGCAATTGTGTTTTTGCAGGTAAAATATTTGTATAATTATATTGTAATAGCTAATAAAAGTACCCCAGTGTTTCAATAAGCATTTGGGTGTTCATATCTACTTGGGCCCATTTTCAATGTAAGACCGTTTGTCAACTGAGTGTTCAGAGCGTAAAAAACACTTAGAGAATACGTGCTCTTTGTCGTCTTTCAAAGTAGCAAAGAGTTCAGAATAAAGGAAATGTCACCATCGACATTGATGCTTCTATTTGCTCCCAGTTTTCTCGTGGCTGTGATAGTTTCAGATGGAAATGCACTGGCATTTAGCAGATCCGATAATTTGGTAAGAGTTTACGGAATATTAAGGTTAATGGACGGCTATATACAGTTAACATGTCGAATGCTGTTTAGTACATTTGATTGATTTAATGATAATTGCCTCATTGATTTCTCGTAACTGTTTTATGATTTCATTTAAAAAGCGTAATAAAATAATTGGACTGATAACATGTGGATTGTACTCAGCGTATGCATTGATGTTTCTAGACCACAGAATACATTTTACTTGCATTTACTTTCTACATGTACGGCATTTCTATTGAATATCGCCAACGAAGTATTACGTTTAGGTCTACGTTGCATAATGAACTGACAATATAATGATAATAACATTAACAGACAATGATAATAATCAAATGAAATAAATGTTAAGTAGTTTTAAAATAGACGTAATAAATACAAATAAATCTCCAGTTATGCATATGATTAAACATGAACACGAATTGTCACGATATCAATGACCGCAACACCATACAAGTTAGCGTGAAAGTTCATCTGTGTTGGTATTCAACCATACAAGTTGTTAACATATTGAACCAATTCGAATATAGCTCTTTCAATATTAGATAATTCGTTTCAATATAACTTTTTGTATTTTCTAATAATACACTCTCAGAACAGGTATTAAAAAAACATGGGTTAAAAGAATGTTGGTTAAAAAGTATACTACATTGGTTAAAAATGAAGCGTTGGTTAAAAATTACTTTTAATACTGCGTTGGTTAAAGAGTTAAATTATAATTAATTTTTAGTTTATTCAACGTTGGTTAAGGCAACATAATTTTAACCAACAATAGGTCAAAACAAGATTCCCGCCAAAGAATTTCAATGGCGTGAAAATATTTTGCGCACATTATTTAGACCACGTAAGAATTTGTATGTGCAATCAATCGTGTTAGGCCGCCCCTTATACATTATGCCCGATATTAGCCTTGGTTCAAGGCGACTCTATCCTCCCCAACCTCTATCCTACCACCCTTCCTACCCCCACCCCTCCCCTGCCCCATCCCACCACACCACCCCACCCCATCCAACCACACCCCATTCCACCTCACCTTACCTCACCTAACAAAACCACCGCGACCGGTGGGCAATTTTCACGGTCCGGCGACTGATATAGCTCTACACACAGGCAACCAACTGATAGCTCTACTCTACACACAGACAGCCGCGGACCAGGGGGGGGGGGGGGGGGGGGGGGGGGGGGGGGGGAATAACACGATTGATTTCATATACGAATTCTGACGTGGTCTAAAAATTGCGGCCGTTTTTACAAGTTATCGCTTACCGGCCTTTTGGCTAGGATCGTGTGCCTTGTCCTGCCCCTTGCCCTTTGCCAAAGTTTGTCCTGGTTCTGGGGTTGCCGCCAACATTGAAAGCCAATAATGGGCCGATGAAACATCAATATTGTAATGTTGTCTGGGTTAAAGTTTAGCGAAACAAATAAATGTTTAACCAACATTTTTTAACCAACTGCTGTTGGTTAAAACATATTAACCAACAATTGATTAAACATTGTAACCAACCCCAGGTTAAAGTTTAACCAACCACTGTTGGTTAAAACATATTAACCAACAAATGATTAAAAATTGTAACCAACCACAGGTTAAAGTTTAACCAACAGCTGTTGGTTACGGTTTTAACCAACCAATTGTGTGGTTCACCTGGTAACCTCCCGTTGGTTAAAATATTAACCAACATGGTTAAAGATGTTAACCTTTGTTCTGAGAGTGTAGGAGTTGGTCGACCAAATACTGGAAATATTGTATGTCAATCAATGACTATTTTCTTTGAGAGTACAGTGCTATGATATAAACAGTTGCCAGATAAGGTTGTGGTAGACACCTCACTATCATTATCTAAATGTGAGAATTATCTTTTGCTCCTTTCAGTTATCGAAATTCCAATCACGAATGAAAGACGATGTCACGACTACTGCAAGTATGTATGTCAAGTTGTAAACTAATACTCTTTATTATTTTTGATTTCACCTTATGATCTTTCAACCCTCACAATACGGGATTGGTTGTTGTTATAATCAGGGACAATCAAATGGAGGGACAAGAAACTATTGTACTAATGTATATAAGTATGCGTGTTGCGTGGGTACAAATATCATCAGTTGAGCAGGCATACATAATACATTCATGAATGGGCGCTGGTACAAATTTCAGCAATCATACTGCACGATTCGCTGTGTGTCTTGCTCGATACGAATGGAGCCTTAGTCGGGTGGAAGCTCGACATGACCGTGAAGTACAGTACAAATGTGATTTTATTGCTGAAAGTCATGGATGAGTATGTCTAGATTCAGAATCCACCGGATGCCAAAATGGCACTCTTGGGCAACTTTTTTATTGTAGTTAAAAGCCACGCCCCTTTCGAGTTTGTTATATTATAACAATGACAAATATGATTTGCAAAACAAACATATCGTGTTCGGTATGAAATTAAAGCACGGCCTATTGATTCAAATTCAGGCTGATGAGTGATGACGCAATCGTGTTTTCTGAGCATTCTTAGTGTATTAGCTGATCTTAATGTTGTTAATTTAAAAATGTAAGTCTTTACTTCTATTTCCATTTTATTTTGAATTACTTCACTCGCAATGTTATGCTATCTCACAGTGTTGGTTTCCAAATTAATGTAGGTATAATGTTGATTTACATGCCTGTACGCAAGTATACATATGTTCTTAAGAAAACCAGTGGTGAAGTAATATAATGATAATGATACTAACTGTATATGGGGTTTCTTATGATCTGAGGGTGGAATTGTGATGTTAGATATCTCTAAGTATTATACACTGTAGGCATTCAACAAGGCACGGTTTAATTAATCAACATAACCACAAATAATGAAGACCATAGTCTCAATCTACTTGTATTGAATATTTGAAAGTTTTCAAATCAAATAATTATCAGTATGCTGATGTGACTCTAACTCCAAACCTTACAATAAAGAAATTGCCACGGTGGATTCTGAATCTAGACATCCTCATAGTAATAATAATAATAATAATAATAATAACACATGACATATAAAGCGCATACGACAAAAAAGTTCCAGAGCGCTGTGTATAACGGTAAAAACACAGCGATATACAAATATGCAATCATGTATCATTTTCAGCACTACAATTGCATTTGTACCCTACTTCACGGACATGTCATAGTTGTGAAGATATCCACATGACTACCTGTGCAATTCTTACTGAACTACTATACTCTAGAAATGCAGACATATCATCAAAAAACATCATTGTCCGATTTATTTGGCTATTGGAATCAATAGGAACAAAAAGTCTATAGTTTAAACTTTCCAGGAAAATTATCAATTGCTTTGTTCTAGCATGTTTTCACATTTTTTTGTAAAACTAAAAGTATCACATTTCTCAAATATACCGATTATTATTAACACTAGAACGTTATTTTTTGAATAAATCACGTTTGACCTAGGCCTAAGTTTTTTTGACAATAATAATTATGTTGATCATTTTCCGAAAGATTATAGGGCAACCTTTGAGTTCCTTGAGTAAAAACACACCCGCAACTATATACTAGAGATAAGCCCGCATAGTATGTAATTGAATACGATTATATAGTGATACAATAGGCCATTTCTTGTCCCTCCATTCGATCGTTCCTGGTATAATCATGGATATAGTAGATACAGAATGAATAAACAACTAGATCTTGCTCTGGTCAAAGACCAAGCCACCTTGATGTTACACTCGTTCCTGACATTTGACCCCAATGTCATGATTCACTTTTCTTCTTGTTTTAATCGCTGAACACCCTATGTGCATGGATCCCATGAATCTTTTAACCAATTCTGACGGTCACCAGTTATTTCCTCTGAGACAAGAAGCAATTAAAGTGAATGGATAAAAGATTTACATTTAGACCCTTAGTAACCCCTTTTTGATCTTTGACCTGGTTATGATCATTTACTTCTTTTCTTTTTGTGTCATCAAATCAAATAAGTTCAAACAAGTCTGGTCCAAATCGGAGCATGTCTTACATTTCTCCTTGTATAGGTCAGAGACCCTTAGTAACCCCGTATGGCATGTCACTTTTAATCGCTGAACACCCTATATGTGTATGTACCCAAGGAATCTGTTGAATATTTATGACGGTCATCAGTCATTTCCTCTGAGACAAGAAGCATTTTAAATGAACGGATTGAAAGTTTACATTTTGAACCCTAGACACCCAACTAATGTTGCTTTTAAAAACCTAACTATTATAATATGTGTATGGTCATAAGGAATATGTTGACGATCCTGGGTCATTTCACTAAATTGCAAGGACGTTTTGAGTGAAAATAACGTTTTTACCTAGTGACCCCTGTGTGACCGTTGACCTAAGGTCATGATTGAATTTTTTTCTTGTATTATCAAATGAAATAAGATGCAACAACTCCGATTGAAATCAGGGCACGTCTTCAATTTTACCCCTGTATAGGTCAATGACCCTAAAATCCACATATGACATGTCACTTTTAATCGCTGAACACCCTATATGTGCATGGACGCAAGAAATTATTTGACCAATTGTGAGTATCCTCAGTGATTTCCTCATAGGCAAGAAGCATGTTAAGTGAACGGGTTGAAAATTAATATTTTGACCCCTAGCTACCCTCTTCTTGACCTTTGACCTGGGTATGATTATTGACTCTTTTTCTTGTTTTACAAAATCAAACAAGATGAAACAAATCTGGTATAAATCGGAGCATTTCTTTACTGTAAAGTTCAATGACCCCTAGTGACTCCATATGCTATGTCACTTTCAATCGCTGAAGACCCCATATGTGCAATGAACCAATGTTTCTTTTGATCAATTATGACGGTCATTTCCTCTGAGACAAGATGCATTTTAAGTGAAAAGAGTACAAATTAACATTTCGACCACTTAATAATTGTTCATTTTAAAAACCTAACTATTATATGTGCGTATTGTCATAAGGAATGTGGACCGATCCTAGGTCATTTCACTAAATTGCAAGAGCGATTTAAGGGAAATCACGTTTTGACCCCTACCCCTGTGTGACTTTTGACCCCAAACTCTGAAGACCCTATATGAAGGTTAGGTGGGGGGGGGGGGGGGGTTATACTGACCAAGTCTGGTGATTGTAGAATAATGCGATAATGCCACTTTTGTATAGCCATGGAAATAGTTGTGTGTCTGTTGGCGGGAATTTTAAACAGGTGTATCAATAACATACAAGCGATCCGGTAAAAAAAACTGGATACATGTCATTACAATAGAAATTAGACAAATAACGAATGACGTAGTTTTGACAAACGAGCGATCCGGTACAATATACTGTATAAATGCCATTACAATAGAAACTAGACAAATACTGTATGGTGCAGTATGGTCTGGTCACCTGTCATCATAGCGGTCCGGTACAATAGACTGGCTAAATAAAGTCAACTTGTCATCCAAGCGGTCCGGTACAATATAGACGTGAAGTCAATTATCCCGGCTTCAACTCGTGATATAGACACAACACATATAATTATGTTCTAAAATTAATAACGTGAAATTAAATTCAGCGGATTTAGCTCAAATATCTTATTTTGCTTCCAATCTCATCTCCACTAGGTTGCGTTACGTCTACAGCATTAGGTATGGAGAGTGGACAGATACCAGACAGTGCTATTACCGCTTCTAGTTGGTTAAAGTATAATGCAGATATGTATGGGCCTTGGCTTGCTAGACTGAATCTATCTCCGCTAGGACCGTGGGTTAAACATGACGATGATACGACACCGTGGATTCAGGTATGGTTTGGAACCACGGTATGTCAAGGAATGTAATCTGCACATATAGATCGTTTTGCGCGACATATATCAACCGATGTGTTCCTCCCACGTCATAGTGTCTGACATTGCTTTTTTGTTTGTTTAACCTATTTAAGTAGTATAACCAAACGGCAGTGCAGATAGACACATTGTACAGTTGATAATATAGTGTCCCAATTATCCACTGAGGTGAGACGTGTTTGCATCTGGAGCAGATGGCTAACAGAATTAATAGACTTAGTATTTGCCTAAACAAATCAAGATAACTATGTTATGTGGTGAACCGTTGGGGGAACGTGTCGTGATAACAAAAGCGACGCTTACAACGACCCAACATTCATAGTTTGCCATACACGAATATAACCATTGATATGGGCCAGAAGATGTGTAGTCTGACTTGCCAACGTTTCCTTTTGTATGGATTTAATTTTTGTATGGAAAAGCGCACATTAAGGAATTGTCAATTTAATGCGCCTTTCATGGCTGACATGAACCTTGACCTTTCCCACAGGCTAAGTGAAATTCAAACTGGGTATTACATGCATGGCAGACTCCATTTCATATCCACATTTTCTACTTGGAAAATTAACGTCTTGTCTTTAATAGGGGTCTATTTATTGCAAATGGAAAAGTCATTTTATGCGGGTAGGCTAGTAATTGACCCTGCTGAAGGCAAGTTGTACGGTGGTTTCATGTTTAAAATGGTTAGAGGAGAAAATGCTATGTGATGCGTGAATATCATTTGAGACTGCAGTGGGTGAACATCAATGATACATAATGCATAGTGTGTATCAACTGTATCTTTACCATAACAGGTAGACTTGGGACAACAGGTCGTAGTAACAGGACTGCAAACGCAGGGTGGTGTAGGCCAGGATAAAGCCGTGACTGCGTTCCAAGTCCAAGCAGGAACTCACCCTTGTATGGAGTATATCACAAATACTAACGGTACACCGAAGGTGGGTATACAAATTTTAAAACTGTCAATCAGAAGGAAAAAAACAACAAATTAAGATAGAAAAAGCAAAACATGGGCGCAACTGCGCAACGAAAGATACATCACTAAGATAGAAAAGGCAACACATGGGCGTAACTGCGCAATGACAGATACATCCTCAACAAGATACATTTATTAGGTGTAATAGTGTTGTTACGCTTTATTCTGTGGTAGACTTGATTACAGCCTAGCATCGTTTCCATGAATGTATGTTTCCAGATTCAACAGTCGCCCAAACCATGACTCTCCTTGCAATCTGTAATCAATCTTCACAAAATCACAAAGCATGTGGTAATGGCTCGTTTTAGCGGGGCCACCCGTTTAGTCATGAGGACCGCTAGTCGTTTATGCGTGTAAATAATAAGGGTCGCTACTCCAAGCCCATTTTTATATTAAGCAAATTTGTTAGTCACCAACGTTTATGAGGGTTCGCTTTACTAGTCATCAGCGATAAGGCCACTATTCATAATGATTAATTAAGTCAGCTAATCATAACAATACCTGCCAGTCACACGTTATACAAATATTTAATATTAGTATATAAATTATTTAATATTTATTTAATATTTAACAGATAATTTTATTTTTAAATTTATATCATATATCATGCCATGAAAACAAGTTCTACCTTACGAATTGTTCCAGAGGAAAAACCTAATAACAATCACGTTCGCAATTACGGGCATCTACAATCACGTCCGCAATTACCAACAAATTCCCCTGTATACACAGAATAGCAACCAGTTGTCTGATGATCGCACAAGCGTAAAACTCGGAATAGCAACTACCGTTTTAAATGGTTAACTTATGCTTCGCTCTGCATCGCATTGATTTATTTGTGGGGAAATGCACAATTTTGTGTAAATTACTACACCAAGCAAAAGTACTTGCCATAGGTGCCACGGTGAAATGAACGATACGGCCGATCAAACGGTGGTCTAATAGTAAACCCGCCATACTTATATATAATGTAATTCCAATTATTCCCGGACTGACTGTTTTACACTGTTCCGATATTTTGTCTAGGTGTTTTATTCAGCCTATACTCTTACGACGCACGCTTTGCCTCAACCGGTTGACGCCCAGTATATAAGACTCGAACCCGTGGCGTGCGGAGAATATTGTGCCCTCCGATTTGAAATCCTTGGATGTGGTATGGGTATGTATTTTGCTCAAATGATTCATGTCTACCTTTAAAATCGATTCTGGTACAATTTCATTGTTACACCAGATTAACCGTTCCTATTGTAAGCTTATTGAATCTACTATAATGGATATTACCGATTCCAATGGGAATTCGTTATTTACTAATGGTTACCATCCAATTCATTTACTGTCAGAATCTACGAAGAATCGAAAGAAAGACAGTCATCTAGGTATTGAAGAAGCATCCGCTAAAGATGTAGATGGAGCGCTGGCTGATTTGACGACACAGGCAGGTAATATCATGTTAACCTGTCAATGTTAGTTTAGCCTGTGTAAATGTCTCTGTACACTAATTCCTGGGTGGAGGTAATCCCATTTTTTAGGTGATGCGCCTATAATGCACATGTCGGGAATGATGCGTCACTTTACCGAGATGCGTCATTTTGTCATGCACTCCTTTGTCTCAAATATGACGGACCATGGCCGTACAATCACGGTACCCTTGTTCAATGTTGTGAAGCACCATTGACTGATTCTGACGGACAATGACATTCTCAAGTGACGCAAATTCGCCGTTATACATAATTGTTAAATGAACTGGATTGCAATATTATTATGATTTTTTTTTTTAAATCGAAACTGTAAACATTAATGTTTCTTCACATACAAATCATTTGATACGTGAGTACCATTCCCGGTGTATTTCCGGTATAGGTATTTAAAAGGTCATAATTGCGATCGGATGATTTTACGCACGCAATTATTGCACTGAACAAGTGGTGAGAGTATCGAAATAGTGTTTTATTGTAATTCTGGAGTTGCATATAAAAAGTAGTAAAGCCTGGTTGGTGGCAAGTAGGCCATACATGTAAAATGTAAAGTGACTGACATTGACATACCCACTCGACACTCGCCGTCAATATTGTGACAGATCAAAGGCTACCCAAAGACACCCAACCTGTTGATGTTTGAAATAATACGCTCACACATCATATAAAGTGATTCTTACTCGCCGTTTGGACTCGAGGGTCACTCAGATACCTTTTTTTGGGTAAGGATGCGCCGTCAGTAAATTGAAAATTGACCCAATTTTCCCAAACATTTACCAATTTTCGGGGGGAAATGGACCCACACAGTTTTATCATTTCCTTACATATTTTACAGATTCTGCTGTAATTTCGTGGAAAACAAACAGCTAGTTTAAAGATTTTAGACCTATACATTTACTAAAATGGCTATGAAAAGGGGCCATTCATTTACAAGACAAGTGAAAAAGGACCCTATTCGGTGGCCTACCCCCCCCCCCCCCCCCCTCCACCCACCCTCTGGGGATCGAACACCCGTGGAACTCTAATAAGTAGTTTGAATCTCACTGTTTGATTTATTGTATATGTATGATTTATCACATGTCATTGCATTGCAATAGCAGTACGCAAGACTCATATGTATACCAGTAACTTGTACTGGAGTCTTAATGGCGCGTTCTGTGAAAGTCCTTGTCGGTTTACTATACGTTGACATTGCTTCAATTCGAGCTACACAAAGGATAAATCCGATATCCGTCCTGCCATTGCCCCGGGAGAATGAACGCGTCATCGTATACATACGTTGCATCACCATACACACAAGCACTAATAAGAATCGAACTTTACAAATGTGTTCTTAACAATATTGATATATGCGTATTGTTCAGTTGTTTACATTGCGGTTTCTATTTCAACAAACAGTCTGTCTGTATCCTGCAAAACTTGGAATGGAAAATGGCAACCTTCCGACTTCATTTATAACTGTTTCCACCGTGTACAAGGATGACGCTACAAAATATGGTGCAGCGTATAGTCGCCTTAACACTGCGGGAAAACGATGGCTAGCACATCACACTGACTTTCTCCCGTGGATTCAGGTGACTATACTCTATTTGGCTTGACGTAACTTAAAAGTCACAGCTTTTACGCAAGCGTATAATGTATCTTCCGTCTTCTAACGCTTGTGTGTATACGGCAGTGCCTCAAGTATGTCTGCGCGCGCGTTATGGGCTGCAATTATATTATGAATTTTAGTAGAATACGCAGTTGCGTCACTGTCTGGTGATGGCCAAATAGACTATACCATAACATTTCAATAACTCTATGTTCTGGAAAACTTCACTAATCAGAATAAAATATTTGGCAATTAACCTATATGCCCATACTAATCATAATTTGAGCATGTATTGGACTGATCAGATATACATTAAATTAAATTAAATATAAGATATATAAGATATATAACCACTTTTTATAGTTAAGAATACATTTGAATGTTAAAGAATTCTTACAACAAACATGAGATGATATTTGATACAAGGAAGTAATATGACGAAATAATAATTTAAATTAAAATAAATCTGAGAATACACGGATATATGTGTCTTGCCTACGTGTTAAACCAGTGACGAATATAATCGATTTGAACTTTCAAGCGAGGTTTCCGAATACAGATCTAACATAGCCAGTAAATAAATTGTCAGAACGAGGTGTCCATTAACGATGACAACATATTCATAGAGCGTGTTTATACTGGGGCACTGGAAAGTTAACGCTATTACCGTTAACTTTTTAATCCCCCCCCCCCCCCCCCCCCCGTTTCTACTGCGCGAAAAAGTTAACGCTTAGTATATAAGCGTCGTAATCGATTGAACTGTTGTTATACCAAAAATACCGCCCACTTTAAAAAGACTGCCTTCGTAATTCCTTGTCTTTTAATATTGCATGCTAACAACATTCATGATTTAACGGGTGGCTGTTTCTACTGAGCAAGTTAGCGTTAATTTGCCGTTGGAAAACTTAGCGTTAATTAGCGTTATCTGGCTGTTTCTACTGGGCAACTTAACAGTAATTACCCTTAATTGGTCCAGTAGAAACACGCTCATAGCCATGCACATTATGATTTGTGATCTCAAAGACAATCCCAACTGGCTTAAGTGTGTTTTAAAACCACATTTTTAAATCAATCAGCTGTATAATATTGATTACTCACTATTTAGTTAGCATCTGAATGATTGACACTTGAGTACAGTAAATTCCTAAACAACTACGTATCATAAGACATGTCAATCTCGATAATTAGACTGGGCAGTAGTAGAATCCACTGACGGGTTTATATGGGGTTTTACCACGAGTGTGATACTCAGATTGCCCATCGTAAGCTACTTAAGTTTTTCTGCGCGCATATCTTTAGTGGCGCTGTGAGCGCTGTTTGTCGTCTGTTGTAGGTATAGACGTAATTATAGCTTACACGGAATTGTCGAAAACATTCCAAATTATGATAAAAACGTACGTGCTGACGCGACGTTTTTTACAAGCCTGAAATAATTATTATGATACTTAACGTTTTATTGTTTATTTCGTGCATTTGAATTAATTTTCTCACTTTACCAGTTTACACCATACCGTCATTGTTTGTGTCTGACGGACCTGATGCAAGTCTACATAAATTCTTTTAATTTCGTGGACGTGACCTTATATTTTGTGTGAGCATAAAGTGGCGCTGTTTCATGAAAACCCGACCTGATATGTGCAGTATATGACTTTCCTATCCCAAAAGTAATAGAATCCCTGGTTTTACAATATTCCAACACACACACAAAACCAAAACGATTGAACGTGCAGCCCGTGCAAGATGTTAGCATCTAGTATGGACGCCTCGCCTTATTCTATTTAGCGAAGAATATATCACGATAATACTGTATGTAGTTTGATGAACTGTGGTCACATGTCACATCCTGTTTTAATTTTGTAATCTGAAACAAATTCAATCCGATTCCAAGTATATTTTCCAAATCGATTGCACTGCAGTTGGTGCGCTTTGTCTTCCTGACAAATGAAAACAAATTAAAATATGCCCAATTTTGGAGGAAAATCTAAACGTAGAGATATTTAGTATCGATGGAGCGGGATTTCCAAACACCAACTGATGGTTAAATAAACTATATATTATCACAAACCAGGTTGATATTTATGGACGTACTGATAATGTTGTCAGCGGAGTAATCACTCAAGGATATGATCAGTGGGTGACTGCCTTCAAAGTTCGTGGAGGAACGATGGAATGTGATCTAAAACACATCGTCGGAAGTGACAATGTCGCTGTTGTCTTTAACGGTAACACGGACAGTAACACCGAGGTCACCCATCTTTTTACAAGCCCGATGACATGGCGTTTTGTAAGGATTGAGCCAACCTCGTGGAAAACATGGCCATCTTTTCGCTTTGATGTCATCGGCTGCACTGGTCCATTTACGGGTACGTGCGCCTCTACTGTTTTAACTATTTTAAACGCCATGATTCCGGCAAATGACGCATGGCTGATTCCTTTCTGTAAAGCCGATCGACGACTTTTTGCCAGATCGCGCACATGTTCTGTGAAATCAAAGTTCTTTGGATTTATCGTTATATGAATTTTGTAAAAATGTGATATAAACAGTTAAAGGTATATGACCCGATCTCTTTTTTGGGGCTATGATTTTTTTTTCACATCAAGATATGTTGGTATCAGAAGAATCCCCATATATTTTTCTCATTATGTCTGTAAAATATTAGGGGCCAGAAATGTTTCATTTGGAAATCATAGGCTAAAATGTGGTGAATTACTGCCAAAGGTGGTTAACCACCAACCAGTATGTGTACTACTCAATAGGCACATGTCTTTTGACCTTGCGCTTCTAAAAATAGAACCATTGGAGTTATGCAACTCAAACTTTGGAATGCAACAATTTTAAGGATGACCTTTCATGTAAAATAGAAAACATCAAGTTGAAAATCGGGTCATCTACCTTTAAAGTGGTCAATCATGTGAACACATCATTTTATGCACCAGAGCGATTGTTAGAATAACTATATCTCAAACAAATTGGAATGAATATAGTCGTATTTTAGTTGGCTTTTCAAATTAATATCTTATCAACCTATCGCAAAAATACCTTTAGATAGTTTGCAACTCCAAATGTTAGTCAGGGGCTTAGCACAGTAATGTTAATTTATTATTATACTCCAGCTGCTTGCGAAACTGATTGGGTTACACATGGAGATTTCTGCTACTATTTCGCTCACACGTCTAAAGGGACCTTTAGCCAAGCCGAAACATACTGCCAGTCTAAGGGCGCCTTCTTAGCGAGTGTTCACAGCGTGGAAGAACATGACTTCATGGCAGGTAAGTTATTCAACATAAACATGATATATATACGCAGCAATGGAAATACCCACATGACTTTACACCCGGGGTAGACCAACCCTGGGTGAACTACAATAGCGCGCCCTCACGCAATAAACCGCAACAATACTGTTTAAAAAATACCTTGAAAACTATATTGATTATAAATTATATGTTAAACACTCAGGGGGTTGGTGGTCGGGGAGGTAAAAACAAGGATCATTCTAAAACAGCCCCGGAACTGTTTACCTAGGGACTTTTTCTAACCTAAACCTAGCCCTAACCCTAACCCTAACCCTATCCACCCAGGGTTGGTCTACCCCGGGACTGTCTACCACGGGTGGAAAGTCATGTGGGTATTTCCATTACTGCATATAGCTACAACAGGATATAGGTAATTGGAACAAGTAATGTCCACATTTTGTAAATTATACCGACATGTTACATTTCTATACACAGCAGCCTAAGCGTTCATCCCATAATACTACAACATATATAATACATAGGGGTTCGTTTTGCCCTCTAGTGACCCCCCTGTGACCTTTAAAGTCAAACTGTGAGATAAGGTCTGGTGATTGTAGCATGTAAACTGTAGGAGAAGAAGCATTTTGTATATGGGTCTGCAAGAAAGTTCAATGACCTCTACTGACCTGTTCCTGACCTTTGCCCCCAAAATCATAATTGACTTTTTTTCTTGTCTCATCAATGCCTACACAATAATCCGGTCAAAATCGGAGCATATCTCACGTTTTACCCCTGTATAGGTCAATGACTCCTAGTGACCCCGCATGACACGTCCATTTTAATCGCTGAGATCGCTGTATGTGCATGGTCCTAAGGAATCTTTTGACCAATTCTGACATTCATAAGCCATTTCCTCTGAGACAAGAAGCATTTTAAGTGAAATGGTAAGAAAATCAACATTTTGACCCCTAGTGACCCCAAATGTTTGTTGATTGTAAAAACCGAACTATTATATGCGTACGGTCATAAGGAATATGTTGACCGATTTTGACGATCCTAGGTCATTTCACTAAATTGGAAATGCATTTTAAGTGAAAATCAAGTTTTGACCCCTAGTGACCCCCCTGTGACCTTTGACCCCAAACTGTAAAATGTCCTGTAATGAAGATCTGGTAGAGGGTCCTATACATACATACATACATATACATACATACATACATTTATATAGCGCTCCTTCATAAAGATCGCAGCGCTTTTTACAACTAGAAACATCTAATAACTACAGCATAAATACAACATAAATTACACAAGGTACACAGTCCAGCAATATTAAAAATAACAACTGAAGAGGTGAGTTTTGAGGCTCTTTTTGAATGTAGATAATGAGGTGCTTTTCCTGATGTTAGTGGGTAAATTGTTCCAGATATGGGGAGCTTTTTGCACGAAGGACCTGTCATCCGATGATTTCAATGTTTTGTATGAGTTATGTTCGGTGAGCCGGGTAACATCAGAAGCCGACCTGAGACCGGTGCGTGTTGGGCGGTAGAGAGAGATACAGGATGTTAAGTAGTCCGGAGCAGTTCCTGCAAGACATTTAAACACATACATCATTATCTTAAATGTGATCCTCTCTCTCACTGGCAACCAGTGCAACTCGCGCAAGTATGGTGTAGCGTGGTCAAACTTCTTGGCACAGTATATTAGCTTGGCAGACCAATTTTGAATGCGCTGCAATCTCAGAATATCCTTATTGCTAGAACCCAACAACAATCCATTGCCATAGTCCAGACGCGACAAGATCAGGGTACGAACCACTAAATGACATGTATCACGGTCCAGAAATCGCCTGATTCTTGATATATTGCGAAGTTGGTAGTTTAGACTGGAACATAGAGATTTGATGTAAGCACTCATTGTCATTTGAGCATCAAAGACGACACCAATATTTCGAATGGTGTCTGCTGGGCTAATTGAGTCATCACCAACCTTAAGTATGACAGGATCAAGTCTTTGCATTTGATAACGTGTTGCTGCTACGAAAAACTCTGTCTTCTCTTGGTTCAGCTTCAAATACTGACCAACTGACCAAGTCTGGTAATTGTAGCATGTAAACTGTAGGAGAAGAAGCATTTTGTAGAAAGGTTGCCAGAAAGAAGAAGAAGAAGAAGCAGAAAGAACCGGCAGAGATACAGTACCTCGATTTTTGAAAAAAAAATCAAGGTAAGAAACAAAGAAGATAGAAGAAAGAAACGGCAGAGATAGAGTACCTCGATTTTTGAAAAAATCAACGTAAGAAACGGCAGAGATAGAGTGGTCATATTCTGATCACTCAAGCATGTATCAACAGTCCAATCTCATCGACCGTTGCTTTTGTTGAAAATATGACGGCTAGCTAATAGGACAGCAGATTACAGAGAAAATATGCTCCGTTAAACCGGCAATTTGGATACACATTGGAATTGTTTCGATAAATTGAAAGACAGATGTTTGGGCCTTCAAGTCCTGAAAGTTGGGGTGATAGTTTTAAAGGTACAGCCTAATTTGCATAGAATTTGCATATTATTTTGTACAAAATGAATTTTGCATTTACACGCCATTATATTCAAACTGACACGGCATATCCACTTCTGGTAAAATGCAAGCTTTGGACAACATATCATCCTATCAAATAATACCAATATTTTAATAAAAAGTTAATATCATCATGTTTACATTTGCATACATTAACAAAATTTTGTTGTTTTATTTTATTTGCACCATCTTACGTTCCGTGTAATTACAACCTATTCAATAAATCGGAATATTTGTTGGTTATTCTTGATAATCAATATAATTGGCGTTTGTGGTGAATATTTCAGGCGCGGAAGCCTTATAGAACTATATTTAGGCCACAAAAACGAACTCCTCATTTTTTTCACATTTTGACAATCGCCATAGAGTGCGTTAATGCCTGGTGGCCCTACATCTATTGAATAACTATCGTATCAATGAGCGCTGTTTTGCATTGTTCGTGTGTTAGTAGACCTGCAGTAAATTGAATTGCCGTACTCATGTATACAGGCATTTTTATGCTACGTTTGTGCGGTAAAATTGTTCTGATATCATTATGGTGAACATTTCTATTTGTCAACTCGTATAATTGGGAATGTAATGGATACTGTTTTGCTGTTTTCTATTTAAGTATTATAATTTGTATATTTAAAGATTAACAGTAAAGATGTAGTGAAATTTGCTGAAGTATTACTAGAAACGCTGTAGTACGGAGTCTCATCCGTGTCATTCGTGTCATTCTTGAAAGTTGCAGCGCGTTGTAAAATACAAACATGACTAAGTCACTCTTTGTGGCATTCTTAACGATCTAAAAGGTAAACAGTATTTTATTAAATTGTATTAACTATATTCAGGGAATCACTCGACTTAGTCAACACAAGAATGACTCAGCGTTGTTGATAATTGATCATATCTGGATTATTTTTATTTATTTTTTTTTTTTAAATTATTTGTATCTATTATATTAGCAATACAAAACACCATACAACAGCTACCACTGGTTTTCAAAAAGAAAAAAAGCCTACACGCGCAAAAACATTGTGAACTCCGAAAATAACACAAGCAAAAAACACTTATGAACTCTGAAATTGAACCAGTTTACAACTGCCTGCAGATTCCACTAAGTTGTTCTATTTTAGATAAAAGAAATATTGTTCTTACTCTGTGCGAAAATCATCTAAATCAAATTGAAGTACTCCTTCAAATCCCCCTACGCCTGTTCCCTTTTGAAGGTAGAGGCAATTGCCATAGCATCATTTCATATTCCTGATTACTTGATGTTAAGGATAAGGTATAAGCCTACAAAATAATGGTAGTCATCCATCAATTATTACAACCAGATTGGTTACAAGATATTCATTAATGATGAAAATGGTAATATACTAGCTATGGCAATGGGTTTGAAAGTAGGCCTAAAGGTAAAACTTGACATATTTTACGACTCAAGATGAATGAATGACATACAACGACCATATATTCATTAATATGACGACAGTTGAACTTGTTGATTTGAGTCAGTAAATTAGAGTACTATTCTAAACCATAAATACCATGACGATTACGTTTAAAGTATCAAAACATAGCTTCTTAATACATGTATAACACTACAAATCCACAATGTAATAGTACAAGGGTCGTTCAATAAATTATATCTCCTACCTCATAACTTTGATAACAATTATAAAGCCAGTCTTATAAAATATTCCACAATTGTAGCTTTAAATCTCAGCTACGAATGCATAACAAATTGGTCTGAGTAGCATTAATTACGTGTTGTCTTCTCTGGACATGAAGTGAATTCCGAATGTACATTTCGCATGACGGGAACGGATGAAAAACAGCAACATATCTTCTGAGTACGGATTACTGAACATATGGCCAATTCTAAGAGAACATACCTATATTGGTCAAGTGACAGTTCTTAAATCCAACCATACAATACGGAGAAAAACACGAAAAACAAGGACTATTTTGCGGGTAATTAATTTCCGTTTCCGTTGTCCAAAATCTCTCTGGCTTTCACCCGAACAACAGTGGATCAGATATCAATTATAATTTACTTTAATTGTGTAGCTATGATTCATAGCTAGTTATAATCGTAACAAATGTCATGAGGCTGCCATTCAAATTAGCGATGTTATGAGGGAAGGTAGAACTTCTTGAACGACCCTCGTATACATAATAAGACAATAGGCCTACATCTTAAACCAAGACACTTGCTGTTGATAACGATCCATTTCTACCATCAAGGTTACCCTAGGTCAACGTTCTTGGACCACAATCTGAATCATTGGACTTATATAGGATCGAAATGTAATATTAGCATTATTAGTAGGCCTATATCAATTATCAATCAATTATCAATAAGCAAATGTAGATATGGGAATCATCCTAATCTTATATTTCTTTTAAAATATTGTGCATTCATATAATGTACAATGTTGTGGTTGCTGGACACCTACTTTAAAGGAGAAAGTATCATTCAACATTCAATACATATAGCGAACGATAAGCAATCCTGTCAATTTATAAAAACAAACAGTGTAATAACAAAACAGAAAAGAAAACCATGCATCCCCATCCGCAGGATTCGAACCACCGACCTCATGATTGTGAAGCCGGCGCTTTGACGTTTGAGCTAATGAAGGCTATACATAAACGTTTTGAAGAAAAACATTACATAGGGTTCAAAATACAAATATCTCTTAAATCGGAGGCTAAAATGCTTTATATTTCGATTGGTGTGCATTTTTAATATGGGTTATCGCCCAAAAGTTGATTATATGCTGAAGGAGATTGTAATTCTGATTTCATTATAATGCATAACACTATTTTTTGAAACGATTCTAGACATTTCGTTCGTAAATCAATTTCACCATTACGTTTGATCGATTAAAATTCGCGGCAAATCTATTGCACCATGGGTATTATTACTTGGAAACACGGAGACTCAGATACATAGGGAGTCATGTGACTTTTGTCCAGGACAAACACTTGAGATGTACACGCCCCTTTAAGTTATTTTCGTTCGGCCTATATATAATTTTTGAACAACATTAAAAGCTATTCGCGGTCTGATAAATGTACAATTTAACAATACCCCTAGTACCCCACCCCCCCCCCCCCCCCCCCCCCCCCCCTCCACCTCCCAACTCAAAGGTTGTATTCATGACTCAACGATTTTTACGAAACTTATGTAAATCCCTATCGATTGCACAGTCAGACATCAAGGAATTACCTCAATAGAATCCACTTCACTCATGCGTGTCCGTAACAAAAGGTTCTTGTTCCCGTAGTATTCGTTGTTCAGATCAATTTGATTCAAGTCTTACTGTTCACTGAATGACCTATACATTTGGCGGGTTATTTAAACGAGTATCCGTCAACATGCGTGTTGATCTGTAGTATCAGTCTTTTCAACAGTTCCTACAAATATGACCGACTCATGGATGGCTTCTATTGCTAGTATTCACATCACATTATCTAAATCAATATTCAATACATATAGCATTGAATATAATTTAGATTACAACAAGGATTTGGTTTTTCTGTCACGAGGAGGACAAGGAAAACATTCAATTGTACCTGTCCAATTACTGTATCCGATTTCGCATCGAATATTGTTAAAATCCATGTTCTGTTTCTTATAATTTTATTGCTACTACGTATGTAGCTCCTTATAATAAAACAACAATCAAAAACCACACACACAAAAAGCCCCCAACAAACAAAAACAAAAACAACAAAAAACAAATTAACCCCCCCCCCCCAAAAAAAAAAAAGTAAGAAAAAACAGAAGAAATAAATATAAAGGGATAACATAAGTAAATATAATCATAAATATGGGTAAAAACCGTGGGACGTACAAAATAAAAGTACTACTGAGATCGAACTTACGATTCAATGGTATCTATATCAATATGAGTGTTCATTGTAAATCCGCTGCCCTACCAACTGAGCTAACCGGTACACAGCAATTTCTTGTCATGCACATTCAAATATATGGATAGGTTCACATGATTATTTTTTTTTAAATGATAACACAATAATAGGTCTTATGAAGCCCCTCCCAAAGAAAAATAAATAAAAAATATTAAAAAAATAACAACACGAAAACGTTAACAAAACAAAACAAAACAGAGAAATTGGAGACACAGAGAGAAAAATAAGAAGAAAAGGGAAACAACAGACAGAGAAGAAATAATGATTGGTTGAGGAATTGAACCCGGGATTCCTGCGTGTGAGCGCTAGAGCGTGGCCACTATGCTACACTAGACTATTACAATTTTGGCAAAGTCGTTGATAAATATATATTTAGTATGGAGTTATTCAAGCATCACATTTCTTATGCGTTGCTGATCCCCAAACTTTGTTTTCAAAATTAAAATAATGAAGCGATTAACATTTAAAAAAATGGGAATTGTTCTTTAGGATTTCAGCTTCTTGCCGGTGCTGTGCAATCATTTGACGCTCAATTCTCATAGCCCTAGTGAACGCAATACTGAAGCGATTACAGAATCGCTTCAGTTCACTCGGGCTATGAGAATTGAGCGTCAAATGTCGCAAGTTGTATGGTGGTTTCATGTTCCAAAGGGTTACAGGCCAAATGCAATGCGATGTGACAGTTGACAACCAGCAAAGACCATTATATTCTATTGATAGGGAACATTGTATCGAAAATTGAAGAAAGGACAAAAGTCGGAAACAATATCCTCTCTAAACTAATGACTTGGATTGTATATTGTATAATACTTCCAAACACGATGGTCAATATATTACGCCCCCTCCGTCATCACCCATCCATTGTACAAATATGTTACGTGACCTATCGCCAAAATGTTTTCAGCATTGATTTCAATGGAATGAAGGGGGAAATGGGCTACTTTCACAAGATCTTGGCAATACTGCGCCGAACAATAGATGAATAGAGTGAGAGTAAACAACATGCTACACTCGTGATGGAGCGGTAGCTTAATTCATATTTCTAGACGACCAGATACATTGATCGGCGGTGAACGTAAACATTTTACGATCGGATTTAAAAAGCTTATAGTATTTCTAATTGAGCCATCGAGAGTACTACAATAGTTCTATTGTTAACGCCAGATAAGTAGAGAGTCTCTAGTTAATCACCGATCTTTTTCCGATGCTTTTAACAATAGAACGAAATACCGTTGGAATACCGTTGTAAAATCGGTAGAAAAATGCTTTAAAATCACTGAGAGTTTGGATATGGACCCTAAGCCTGTGTGGATATGTACTAACATTAACGACTTTTCCACAACAGCAGAACGCCTATAACAGTACATTCCCCCTGCCATACCCACCCAACCATACTGTTTATGTTGCCCTATACTACTTAACAAAATATAACAATCATAACCGTTTGTGTTTTTTCTCCTTTGAATGTTCAAGCTAACGTACAGGATGATGGCAGTCATCGTGACTTTGGTTATTGGATCGGATTCCAAGATAGAGACAAAGAAGGTACCTTCAAATGGGTCGACGGCACTTGGGTAAGAAATGGGTTTGTAGGCGAGATGTCATGACGCTAGGCTTCTGATTGTGCGTTACTGTTATTTTCCTGTCAATTATCCCCTGTGTGGTTGAATGTATTCCATGCTGCATGGTGTAAAAAAGTTTAAATTAATACCTTTTTTAAAATAGACTAGACCAGACTAGGCTAGGCTAGACTGAACTAGACTAGACTAGGCTAGTAAAATAACGGAATAGAATAGGTTTAAATAGTAAGGATATAGTTCCGTCAAAATAAGTTGCAGTTTTTAAGGGACACCCTGTTCATGTATATCTAACATGAACCCAGATAAATGTTCTTTTCATGTTTAAGCTAAAAGTCTATCCACTGAACAACATTTTACGACCAGTCTTTTAATCATGTTAATATAATATTTACTATTTCTACATTGCCATTGTACCTATGTTATACATCATTCTATTACTTATTTTAATTCTTTTGGTAGACAAACTACGTTAATTGGGAAGCCGGTCAGCCCAACAACTATGGAGGTCAGGACTGCACTACCATGTGGGCGCGAAAAGCCTGGAAATGGACTGACCTCAAATGCACATCCACCTACTTGGCTCACGTCTGCAAGAAGCTGAGAATCTAAAGTTGTCGAAGTTTAGCAAGCTTGGGATATTTAACTCCGATTCGATTGTTTTCGTCGTGTTATTTATATTTACGTATTAATTAAGTGCTGAATTTATTTTTAAATATCTGCTAAAATGCCTTTTCATTGTTCGGCCCTGATCTGGCAAAAGGGTGTATCTTCAAAAATCGCATTTTGAGAAAAATGACATTAAAAGTTGAAACACTTGGCGTTTTTATCTAAAAAGGTCATAAGTCTTGATTTTTGTTTTAATGATTCAATTGTGTTTTAAATTTAAACAGCAAGTTTGTTTAATGAGTTGATGGGTTTTGGTTTCCCTGCAAAAAGTACTTTTATCAAGATACACCCTTTTGCCAAAATAATCACATAAACAAGTGTATTGTGTGTTAGGCAAAACGGTTTATGTTAAGTTACATCGCATTATTTCGCATCATATGATTAGGCAAAAGGGTGTATGTTACAGTACCTCTGTCCTAATATAGGTTTAACCCACCTCGAATACTCATGTGATTACGGTACTCCAATATGTATTCCATGATACTGAGCGCCCATCTGCCCGTCTACTCTTTAATAGAAAGGAACTTGACAATAATGTGTGCCCCATAGGGTCCCCGCCCCATAACCCCTACATATAATACAATCAATATTGTGTACGGTCTAGTCTAGTCTGGCCTAGGCATATGCATCTGCATATAAAAAGCCTAGGTGTAATATTGATACAGGCCTATACATAGGGCCTAGTTGCCATGTTGTACCCGATACTTTTGGTCTAGTACTTGCCTAGCCTAGCCCCTACATATAATACAATAATTATTGTGCAAGATCTAGTCGATTTGTGTACGGTCTAGTCTAGTCTGGCCTAGGCTTATGCATCTGCATAGGCCTAGGTGTAATATACAGGCCTATACATAGGGCCAAGTTGCCACGTTGTACCCGATACGTTTGGTATTGTACTCGCCTAGCCTAACCCCTACATATAATACAATAATTATTGTGTACGGTCTAGTCTTGTCTGGCCTAAGGCTTTGCATCTGCACATGATGCAGCATGACTGTGCAAAACCTATCATGTACAATTTACAGACGCTCATGTTACCATGCCATGTAAACTTAACACTTCATTCATCTGTCCACAAAATCAGAGCTACAGGCTTAATAATTACTACTTACATTTCTTTTTAAAGGTATAGATCCAACATTATCTTACCCCTGCCGAAGGTCATTTTTGCTGCTTGCTGCTGGCACCCCTAGCAACTAACCGTTAATAGGGTGTAACAACATACAATCGCCCTCTGTGGTTCAGTGATTAAATTGGTAAAAGGGCTTATCTTGACATACACAGTGTAAAATCCAAATGATTTTTTAGGCAAAAGGGTGCATCTTAAACATACCCCCTTTTGCCTACAAAATTAAAATCAAGCAGTTGTTATTCATTTATGGCAGAACAATGTATGATCTAGATAGGCTGTTTTACCGTGAAAAACACTGACCACATGCAGCGTATCTTAAGATACACCGTTTTGCCAGATGCAACTAAAGGGAAATGTAAACATTACCTTGAGATAGCACCTGCTATCTTTAAAACGGAGCATGATGGGGTTCTAAGACTTTGATAAATGGAAAGAGGGCCCTCGATTTACCCAAGTAATGATTCAAACTCAAAAAGGGTGTATTTTGAGATACACCCTTTTGCCAGATCTGGGCCGCGTTTACAAAATGATCGTGCCTCCCGCATTTTGAAAACAGCACTGTATCTATTACAAACGTTATCATGTTGATTTCGTAGACCAATTAGAAACACTTGAGAGAACCGGGGCAGGACTTCTGCACTGCATTGTTGGCGCGAAAAGCCTATACATGGACTGAGTTAGATTGCCCAGATACCTACGCAGCACACTATGCAAGCAACTAATGATTTAGGTTTACCTTTGGTCTAATTAAAAGTGTTGTTGTGCGCTCTGTTTATCATAACTTTCTTGTTTTCACGATAACACTCTGCAATAATCCATTACTGGTATTATCACAATATTTAGGTATAAGGGAGAAAAATAAACTACCTCTACAAGTTCAAAAGAATGTGATGTATCGCCTAATTAATTAGCGTTTAATGTCTATTTTTCAAATATCAATTTGTGGATTTGTTGTTAACTTGTATATCAAGTTTATGACCGTTAAATTGATGTTCAAGATTGTTTTCACATAGCTTACAATAAATGTGGTAAAGTCTTATAACTTTCAACAACAGTAGCTTAACAGTTTCCCATTTTCTTCCTCAAAATGTATAATTATTAAACCGATATAGTATAACTTGAATTATCGTTTAAGTACTACGTCATGCGCGCGCGTTCGTTTATTACTATGCAGACATACCACATCACGCACGTGTCAACGAGGGTAAGGACATTATTAAGTATTTTTTTATTTTTTATAAAAATAAGAAAGTCGTAACATGTTAAGGGGATGGAATTGTACTGTGAAGGGAAAAAATACAAACATTTCGAGATAAGACGAGTTTTAAATTCCAAATATAATATTGTTATTTTCATTGGTTTTGACATTTATCACCAAGAATGGGTCTATAGATTAACCTATTTGGAAAGTTTTTAATGATACCGTAATATGATACAAAGTCAATACATTTCCCATATTTACAGCATACCTTTGTATATGAAATAATATTGGTCGTCTAATACATCTTTCACTCTTTTGATACCAGCTTTAAAAGCTATTGTATGAAATAGATTATTTGACTGAGCTCGTTAACATTGTGTTACTCCATAGTGGCATTTTACAAATATCATTCAGCTGTAAATCTTCTTTTTTTCGCAATCTTTAAATTTCTGCCAATATAAAATAGTATCTTTATAAAACATTGCGTTTAGCTACATTGCGGTTTTTTTTCTAGATTGAAACAGTATTTTATGAGACAAATCAGACGGCTTTGAAAGGTAATTTGGCTATGTTGATATATAAACGTCAATTCCTAAGTACTCGTAATTGATCAAGCGTCTCGTTGGATTGGGAAACGTAATCGCAATCAAACCAGCGGCATCCGAAATATAAAAATTGCAAACAAATACTTAGTACTAGTAATCAATGAAGACAACGACTTGGAACACTTGCAGCCTTTTTAGCTAGTTTTCGCTTCTGCATATGGCCATATGGTTATGAACTCGTCACTCTTCCCGTTGCATGTCCAGATGTTTACATTTTATACCATGGTATTTTGATAGGGGGGGGGGGGGGCAAAATGTTGGCCGTCCAAAAATTGAAATAAATTGTAAATTATTTTGTTGTTATTGGCGAAGCAACGCGTTCTGCGCTAGCGCGGACAGGGGGAGTCTGAGGTGGGATGTGCCACCCTCAGCGTTCGAAAAATGTTCAATTTTCGAACCCATTTGGTGCGATTTGGTGTATACTTATGACCGATTTTGGGTTGAAAATTAGACAGCAGCCCCGCCAACAACATGGTCAATACGCAAGGAAGATTTCCCGCCAACAACATGGTCATTACGCAAGGAAGATTTCTTGATGTACCCCATCATGCTTAGCGCCCTTACATGTGTTAAAGTAATTAACAGCTGGAGGTCGTCTGACCTCTACCATACATGGTGCAGATAGGGTAAACTTGGCCACACATATGAACAAAGTTGAATCCAACTAAAACTTGTATTTATGAAAATATAGGGTCTTTAAGAAAATCAAGAGAGGACTGTATTAAAGACACATCAATCATATTACTTGCAACAGGATTTTCTTAAAGACCCTCGTTTAACAACTTTATAACCATTTCCTTGCACTGTAATGTCGATGGGAACCAGTAGACTGGTGACAGAAATTAGTGGTCATGTGATGAAAATGAAGCATCCTGGGGTGCATCAAGAAATCTTCTTTGGTCAATACGAGTGCTATTGAACAGACAGCAGAGCAATCACCCGTGGCGAAACCAAGTTCTGCTACGCAACGTGAATATTTTGAGTCATGCGGGATCTACTATATGGTTTGAGCTGGACTATCCTTACGTTAGTCGAGCAAAGCCGGACTAACCTTAAGTTAGAAATGAACACCATCTGGACTAAATTAAAACTAGTCGAGCGACTAGCCTAACTAGTCCAGCAACTAGCCTAAGCTAGTCCAGCTTAGGACGTTCTAACATCAAGCTAGTCGAGCGACTAACGTAAAGATAGTCCAGCAAAGTTAGTCAGGCTGACCAAGTTAGGTTTTAAGTGTATTGCTTTTGTATGTTGGGCTATGTCGGGGAGTAGGCTCCTTTGGTTACTCACTTTGTTTGGTCATTTTATCATTTATTTATCACATCATCAACTCATCTTCATCTTCAAATGTTATAGGCTCCTCTGTTTTCTTTTCTTTTCTCTTTTCTTTCCTCTTTTCTGTCCTCTCTTCTTTCCTCTTTTCTTTCCTCTTTACTTTTCTCTTTTCTTTCCTCTTTTCTTTCCTCTTTTCTTTCCTCTTTTCTTTCCTCTTTTCTTTCCTCTTTTCTTTCCTCTTTTCTTTCCTCTTTTCTTTCCTCTTTTCTTTCCTCTTTTCTTTCCTCTTTTCTTTCCTCTTTTCTTTCCTCTTTTCTTCCCTCTTTTCTTTCCTCTTTTCTTTCCTCTTTTCTTTCCTCTTATCTTTCCTCTTTTCTTTCCTCTTTTCTTTCCTCTTTTCTTTCCTCTTTTCTTTCCTCTTTTCTTTCCTCTTTTCTTTCCTCTTTACTTTCCTCTTTTCTTTCCTCTTTTCTTTCCTCTTTTCTTTCCTCTTTTCTTTCCTCTTTTCTTTCCTCTTTTCTTTCCTCTTTTCTTTCCTCTTTTTTTTCCTCTTTTCTTTCCTCTTTTCTTTCCTCTTTTCTTTCCTTTTTTCTTTCCTCTTTTCTTTCCTTTTTTCTTTCCTCTTTTCTTTCCTCTTTTCTTTCCTCTTTTCTTTCCTCTTTTCTTTCCTCTTTTCTTTCCTCTTTTCTTTCCTCTTTTCTTTCCTCTTTTCTTTCCTCTATTCTTTTCTCTTTTCTTTCCTCTTTTCTTTCCTCTTTTCTTTCCTCTTTTCTTTCCTCTTTTCATTCCTCTTTTCTTTCCTCTTTTCACTCCTCGTTTCTCTTCTCTTTTCTCTCCTCTTTTCTCTCCTCTTTTCTCTCCTCTTTTCTCTCCTCTTTTCTCTCCTCTTTTCTCTCCTCTTTTCTTTCCTCTCCTATTTTCTTCCCTCTTCTCTCTCCTCTTTTCTTTCCTCTTTTCTTTCCTCTTTGCTCTCCTCTTTGCTCTCCTCTTTTCCCATCCTTCTTTAAGGGGGGCTTTAGCCCCCTGCCCCCATAGAGATTGTACACATCGCCACTTAGCTTTCTCTCTGAATACTGGTATATCATACTCAGCAGTATGTGTGAAGTTTCATATGAATGGTGCTCGCAACTGAATAAACAACATAACATGACATAACATAACAATTAATAGTCGTAAGGCGCTATACCATATACACACTCTAAATATAGGGGGTGGGGGGGGGGGGGGGGGTACCTCGCCATTTTGTCCCGAAACAATGGTTATGACGTAATATTTTAGTCGGTCTTCTGAACTTTTGTATTGGATGTACGTGCAAAATATATGCCCTTGGCATCATACTTTCCCAGGCGTGTAGCTCATTTTAAATTTCAGATGTTCTTAAAAGGATGGTTTTCTAACCAATTCGATAAAGAAACACGATCTACACATCTCAGAATTGCAAAAAATATGCTTTAAACAAGTCCCCTTATTGTGCCTTTGGACAGAGTGTATGCCGGGAATGGTGAATTACACAGCGCATGTTCGCTGTGTTGTCGTAATGATAGTACGAGATTTGCAATTGCAAATAACACCGCACTCACTGAGCCATTCGTCGTCAGTATCCATAAATCACTAAAAACTTCATAATACTGGCTTGGTAAATGCATATTATGTACATGTACGTGCACTAAACCGGGCGTTCTACATGTAGGTATGCTGTTGTATGCTAGCAAGATTCTCATGGAGTCATCATGTCATATAGATTTAAATCTTACAAACCACTATCAGGCTCAATTGGTTAACGTGTCGTACTATATACATGTAGTAAAACGAAGATTGTCGGTTCGAATCTCGCTAGAAGCACTTAGTTTTTGGGTTGTTGTTTTGGGATGTTCCCTTCTCCACCGTTCATGTGGACAGTCTACTCCACATAGCAGTCTCAATGATCTTGATCTTGATTTTAGCTCAGTTTTACAAGATTTTCCATACCATCAAGCAATGCATATTCGTCGGATATCGTGATGTTATTGTATGCCGCTGTCAAATTTACTAAAGAGGTCGCATCTCTGATTTTAGGCTGGTGACACACGATACGTATCACGTGATAACCACGATCGTGTTCGCAAAATATCGCAAAATGGCGCGGTACCGCCCCCCCCCCCCCACCCCCATTCTAAATAGCAAGCCTGTGTGGATATGTACTAACATTATTCTAACTCTAGCTTAGACCGATGGATATTGAAATGGGTCCTTTTAAAGCCGGCATGCCACTTTAGCAGTTCACCACAGACGAAATGGTCATACTCCTGTTAACTTGGTGACAGACAGTACAGAGTTAACATGGAGACATAACCTTGTCAATTCCCAAAGAGAACTGTATGTGGCTACAACCCCAGAGTGGTAGTTCGCCTTTAAAGATACTCGCCTTTTCTTACCTACAAGTGCTGCAGACAATAGTTAAGGGCAGCCTGCTTGTTTATCGAAACGACCCCGAATAGACTACATATCCGACGAGCCTGGGAATGTCACCGTATTGGCCCTTGTTTCCTGACAAAACCACACATTTGAAAGATGCACATTTTATAGTCAATGGGCATGTAGTTGATGTCCCATTAATCATGATTGTTCAAACACATTTTCAAAGCGAGTGAGAAAAGGTTATCATATACTATCCAGTGAGTAATGATGTAGAAACATGGATGTATTTACTTACAGGGTATATTCCATCGTTTTCCAAAGATATTATGTATTGGTTTCATATTCCTACACATTTCTTATCTGACTCTGTGCAATAATACTTATTGTCTTCTTTACATTAATACCAAGCAAATTAACGACTTTTCCATAACAGCAGAACGCCTATAACAGTGCATTACCCCTGCCATACCCACCCAACCATACTGTTTATGTTGCCCTATAATACTTCCCAAAATATAAAAATCATAACCGTTTGTGTGTTTTTCTCCTTTAAATGTTCAAGCTAACGTACAGGATGATGGCAGTCATCGTGACTTTGGCTATTGGATCGGATTCCAAGATAGAGACAGAGAAGATACCTTCGAATGGGTCGACAGCACTTGGGTAAGAATTGGGTTTGTAGGCGAGACATCATGACGCTAGGCTTCTGATTTTGCGTTACTGTTATTTTCCGGTCAATTATCCCCTGTGTGGCTGAATGTGCTATGCCTAAAACAAAATGTGTATTAATACCTTCTTTAAACTAGACTAGACTATACCCGACTAGACTAGACTAGACTAGAACAGACTAGACTATACTAGGCTAGGCTATACTGGACTAGTTTAGACTAGAGACTAGACTAGACCAGACTAGAAAATAACGGAATAGACTAGGTTCTAGTATATCTAACATGAACCCAGATACATATTCTCTCCATGTGTAAGCTAAAGGTATATCCATTGAAAAATCGTTTACGACCAGTCTGTTAATATTATATATTATTAACTATGTCTACGTTGTCATAGTACCTATGTTATGCATCTTTCTATTTGTATTTTCATGCTATTGGTAGACAAACTACGTAAATTGGGAAGCCGGTCAGCCTAACAACTATGGCGGTCAGGACTGTACTTCACTGTGGGCGCGAAAAACCTGGAAATGGGCTGACCTCAAATGCGCAGACACCTACTTGGCTCACGTCTGCAAGAAGATGAGAATTTAGACGAAGTTTAACAAGCAAGAACAAATTAACACCGATTCGATTGTTTTCGTCGTGTTATTTATATTTACGTATTAATTAAGTGCTGAATTTCTTTTTAAATCTGCTAAATTGCCTTTTCATCGACTAACTTGTTTACAACAATAATCGTGGAGCCCCCCCCCCCCCCCCCCCCCCCCCCCCGCATTTTGAATACAGAGCTGTTACTATTGCACAACGGGATCGGAATGGCAATGCGACACCACGGCTCGTTGGATAAGTAGACTTATTCCTTTGCGAAGCGAAATACAGACTGACGAAATTCTGATTAATTCCAACACAATTTATTCACACTATATACAGCTACATTTGTTTCCATTATTCACATTGACCACTACATCACTTCACACATGGTTGTTCTGCCCTAATTCTAGTGCTGTTATAATTAAGTTGAATTTGATACCCGACGTGACTCCCTGATTGATCCTTCCTGACTGATCTTCTCTCTTCGATGTTAATTTCGGAAAATGACATGAAAATAAAGAAATACACAAAATGTTACTTAGATTGTACTGATAATTTGGAATATAGATCATAACAAAACATTTGGGTCAAATTATTTAAACATAAATAATCACACATGTTATATTATGCATATGTAAACATTATGAGCATTTGGCTAAAGATACACAATTATAATTGTTGAGTAGGTCAGGAGTGAACGTTGATACTGACGCGTGAACGTTGATACCGATGCGTCAACAGACAGGGACTCGAACCCACATCTTAACTTTGTCGTCGCACCGATGACTTCGAACCACCACATGTCGATCTCCAGACTGGGACTTTAACCCAAACTTAGTCGTTCCGATCCAATCCACATAACTTGCCAATCACCGCACAGGACTCGAACCTCGGACTTTAACCGTACATGCTAAATACCGTCAGCTGATCCGATCCAACTTGCATATAATTACGTTGCTTGGTGGTGGGACTTGAACCCAATCTCCAAATACACTCCTGACCATACCCAAATATTTTAAATATTTGGACTTATGACTACATTACAACGTAAACATGTTACATAATAAGTGGCTACTCCGCTTTATGCGCAGTACCTGTTCACAATGAAATAACTCACACGGACACAGTTTATCAATACTGAGTGGGTGCCAAAAGCTATGACCAAAAATATAACACTGTTATTGAATAATCTAAAAAATCGACTATTTACTCGCTTCGCGCACACAATAACAAATTAGGTCAACCGCGTTCTTACCGTACAGTTAATTACGAGCTAGCACACCAAGGTAATATATAATTTGTAAAATGGTTTAAATTAAAACATCCAGGCAACCTTTGACTTACTACTGCCTGTATTACAATTGCGTTATCTCATGTTTACACAACATGACGTATTTGTATTGAAACACACTGTAAAATACGATTTATCCAAAACCTGCCAATCTTCTGGATAACAACAATTATTGATGTACATGATTAAACCAAAGTATTTTACGACCATATAATGACAAACGAGTGTAGGATGTGCGTGAAATTATCACGCAATAGCCAAATAACAACATATTACAGTTCGCACACACGTATGTATATTACAATTTGATGAAATCATATCTCTGAAAATCTCACGAAATCTGACTAAAATTGGATACACCCTTGAATATAGTATCACAAATGTTTACTCAACACTCGGTTTGTACTTTGATTGGGATTTGTTGATGATAAACCAATAAGATAAGTGAAAGTATTTCCCATTTCAAACCTTGTATCTATTACCTTTTATGTTAATTTCGGAAGATACATGTACAGGTTAACGGGAACTGTCAATTTAATACGGTTTTGTTTTAATATAATTGTTGATATAATCAGACGTTGATGGTCACGCGATTTCATCGTTCCAATATGGCAACGGGAGTGCGCCATTTTAAAATATTGTTAACTGTCATCGCTCAGTTAACGATGAAAATAATTTTAAAAAATAGCATTTACAATGGAGTTGGTTAGCCAACTCCAAAGGTTTTAGATTGGAAAAACAATCTTCTAATTATTATGAATTTTTCAGAATGATAAGATTAACATTCGCGATTACGTGTTATTCCAATACGAATTCAAAATTTAGTTTTCGCGTGACCATCGTCGTCTGGATATAATTAGCGGTGAGGCCGTATAGCGCCCTCACTAATTCCGATGGTCTAAAAGGGTATTTTTCGATCCCATCACACAATTACAAACGTTATCTTATAGTGATTTCGTAGACCAATTACGTCAATTGGGACAATTAACAGCAAAAACACTTGAGAGAAGCGGGTCAAGACTCTGCACTGCATTGTTGGCGCGAAAAGCCTAGACATGGACAGAGTTCGATTGCTCAGATACCTGCGCATCACGCGTCTGCAAGCAACTAATTAAGAGTGTTGTTCTAACTTTCTTTTTGTTACGCAAATACTCTGAAGGTATTCTAAGGGTGAAACATAAAGTCATTCTACAAATTAAAAACAATGTGATATGCATCGCGTAATTAATTATTGTATAATGTCTATTTTGCACGTGTTCCACGTCATTGCTCTCATTGATTATATTCAATTTTTGCCTTTAATTCTAATTAAATCTAAAAGATAATTTACTTGGCTTTTACATACCATTTATTTAATTGCGTCTACTTTTCTCAACTTAAATATATGTTTGATCAACAATGACGAACACTCAAATTCGGGTTTGTACCAATTTGTTGTTGGAATGTGTCATTTTCCAAAATTTCGTATTTGGATTTGGTATTTGTACGGGCTTCAAGATAACTACAAGTACATGTATATATAAGCTTTCGTGTGAAGTGTGTTTTATCGAATTTGCTCGAGACTATCCAGAGATGTGCTTGTTTGACAATGAGCAAACGATATCACAAATGTGCCATTTTTCATCCATGTGTAAAATTGCTGTTATGTTTAACGCTATGAAGCATTTTTTCATAAACAATAACACACATTTGACTTGATGTGATCAACTTTAATCAAGCTTATTTTTCGATTGGACGAAGCAAATGAGACAAAACATTTGAAAGGTAATTTAGCTATGCTGATGCTCGTATAAACTAATTGGTCACAAAATATATCCTGATATTTATCCGTATTTGGTAAGTAAAAAAGGTTATAAATTATAAACCATTAGGCCAAACAAAAAAAAAAGTTTGTCTCAAAGCTTGCGAAGGCTTCAAAATCGGGCGACGCGCGCTGTTTTTTGTCTTCCATTTTTTTTTTTTTTTACATTTTTTTTTATTTGTGTGGCAATTTTTACTCTTACTATTTGCAACCGTTGACACTTTCTGATATTTATTTTTCTATTTGAAATGAATATTGTGATGTAGTAGTGTATAAGAACAGTTGTGCGGCGTTTTTTTGAAGAACTGAGTCATGTGAAAGTTTGAGAAAAGGAAAATCTGTCGATATTTTTAATAAAAACTCTAAATAAAAAATTGTAGGGAAAAAAAAAATTGATTTGTCAATTTTCTGCATTTCAGACGCGGTATTTTAGCATTTCAAAACCAATGCGCGCGCAAGCTTTGAGACGAACCATTTATTTTGTTTGGCCTTATGAAAGTATCCAACATTTTGAAGATGATAATACAAATCTAAGAATAAATGGAACAATGTATGTCAACAAATTAAATGAATGAAGCGATTGCAGCAAGACAAAAAGTATCACCCTACACAGCAAAGTACCCTGCCAAATTCTGAACACATCTCATGATGGTGGTGGACAACTTTGCTCATAAAGGGCGCCCTCTATGATCAATGATGTGTTAACCCTATTAAATTTGACTTTCTCAGACACTACGATTCACTACGACCAAAAGCAATGTCGACGCGCATGCTACAGACATTGAGTAAGAAAATAGTACGTTGCCGCCTCCCCTGTCTACCGCACAAAACATAGCCGGGCTGGTTAGGGTTAAAACACAAAGTTGTCCATATCTGTTATAACCCTAACCAGCATGGATGGTTAAGGTTAAAACACACAATTGTCTATGCCTGTAAAAACCTAACCTCCTATACACTACGATACACTACGATTCACTACAGCCAAACCCATATCCACGCGCATGTTACAGCATTATATACACAGCGTCGATTTTAAGTAGCTTTGGTTAATTGGTCATATCTCAGGATTGACAAACAAAATCAGATGAAATAAACGGCATCTGAAACCCAAACGTTTTATCTCTCAATGTTTGATTAGAACTTTATGGTCAATACGTTGGGTAAACACGTGGTTTTTATTGGACACCCTGTAGTGTAAGGTCGAGGCTCGTCCTCGGTAAATTCGTATTAAAGGGCGTAATGTCATAGCTCGTATCTCGTAAGGTCGTAGTTCGTCCTAAAGACGGTAAAGTCGGAACCAGACCTGGCGTAAGGTCGTAGCTCGTCCTCGGTAATGTCGGAATCAAGGGCATAAGGTCGTAGCTCGTAATCAAGGGCATAAAGTCGCAGCTCGTCCTTGGTAATGTCGGAATCAAGGGCATAAGGTCATAGCTACGACCTTACGAGCTACGACCTTACACAAGCTACAAACTTATGAGCTACGACCTTATGAGCTGCGACCTTACGAGCCATGACCGTACGAGCTATTACATTACGAGCTACGACCTTACGAGGTACAATCTTACAAGCTACGACCTTACGACCTCCGACCTTATGAGCTAAGACCATACACGAGCTACGACCTTGCGAGCTTCGACCTTACGAGCTATACAATCTTACGAGCTATGAGTTTGCAAGCTAAGTCCAAATGCCCTCGATTATGACTTAACCGAGGACGAGATTCGACATTACGGCTTGAACGAGGACGAGCTACGAACTTAAGACCTTCGACTTTATGATCTTAATCCGGCCACATAATAACCAGAAACGTCCTACCGACCGTCATGACGCACGCTCCATTTTAGAGCGCCATCTAACCCGGGTGTACTACTCCCTATATTAAGCATGAAAGTACTTCCATGCTATACGTCAATGCTATAAGTTAAAATAGGCCTCCTATGGGCCAGCGGAGTCTCAGCTCGTCCCCTGCTACACGTCCGAACAAGGTCCAGGAACAATGTCGACTTCACACAAAGTTAACGCCTGTGCACTTGCCGCCGGTAGATGGATACTCATATACCGCCCCTCACGGTCACATTCCACATCGATTACAGCACTAGCGTGTATCATCGCCAATGTGATACCGGGACCACAATCGGGATTGTTTCTGTGTGGATCTTGTCCTATCCTCACCACTGCGCCTGTTAGTCGTTCCGCTGTTTCATAAAGAAAAGGTAATGATTAATCGATGCAGATATTTGTGCCTTCTGTAATACATCGATTTCTCATATGCGAGTTCGTTAAATATGTTCTACCTTCTACCTTCTATCTTTGGTATTATACAAGCCAGTCTTATGATTTATTCCACAATTGTACTTTTGAATCTCAGCAACGAATTCATACCAAATAGGTCTGAGTAAATGTCCATGTCCGACGGAAACGGACGAAAAAAACAACATATCTCCAAATTGCCCATCATTTCGTATATTCTAATGGACAAAACGAACCTACCGAGCGAAGTATAACCGTTCTAAATTGCATATCTCTTTTACAGAATATAAAAAAAGTAACTGAATTGAAAGGACAAATATGACATCTGATTAACTGGAACCAGATCATCGTAACCAATAAGCTTAAAGGGAAGTGTCAACCCTATTATTTTGATGATCAACTTTTGCTTCTAAGTTTGAGAATATTTAATAAAAGTACATAAAAGTATACATTTATAGAAAGGAAATTTGATAAGGAATCCGATGGTGATATCAATGTGATACCAAATAAACTAAATTTTGAGAAATGAACCAAAAAGCGATTTGTTTACCCCAAATTTTTCAGACAGCATAACTATAAAATAAGAAATGGTAATTTGTTCTAATATACATTTTTGTAAACAAGACAATTTTGTCTAGGAAGCAATTTTTTCTTTTTCTAAAATAAGGCTTAGTTTTGGAAATATTGCTAAAAACATCGGAAAAGTGTAAAAGTCGTGTTATTTGCATACATGCATACATTTCGCTAGAAATGGATGCATATCTCGAGTTTAAAATCCATAATAAAAAAATAATAAAAAAATGCCTCCTAGCGCTGAAAGTCCTCTACACAATGGTAATAAAAGCTTACTATATTTTTAGTTATGTTGTCTGGAAATTCGTAAAATTCCTTCAAATTTGAACTTCTAGAAAACATCGATTTAGTAAAAATATTGACATTTTCCACCATTTAAAGCTAAATGTTCTCGGAATACACGGGCGTGTGACCTAAAAGGCGAGTATACTATAATGAGCAATCAAAATAAACTATCAGATTCAATTTATATTGTCACAGTGTGAAGAAATTGGAAGAAAACTGAAATTAAAATGATCGTAAGATTGGCTTTTGTTTACATATTTAGGCATTGTTTTGCGCTCTTTTTTTTCGCGTCTTCGTCGCGGATATTAAGCGGCGCGTCTAGTATTACGCACGGGAAAATTCAGCGCGCGACGCAATGATCGAACAGCTGTCGCAGCATTTGAAAAGCGTGGAACTCCGCTTAATTTCCCGCCAAATAACCATGCGCCTTTTCCTGACTCAAACTTACCAAAACAACCATTTTAAATCACCCAAAAGAACGGGAAATAATCGCTTCCGCTTAGTAACTTATGATGGTAATGATAGAATACATATAAAAGTATAAAATAATAGAGAAATATGAAATTCAATTTCTGAAACAAGTGCCGGGTTAACACTGCCCTTAAGGGATCTTGCCCAAACACAAGTAGGGGACACTCGAGGAAAGACCTGGGAAAGCGCGATCCTTTTTGCTATCAACACCTCACTGAATGAGTACTTATAGAAAAAGGGATCGCGCTTTCCCCGCTCTTTCCTCGAGCTTTCCTCTACTTGTGTTTGGGCAAGAGCCCTAACAAATTCATCATAATGCAATTGGCCGACAGTTGCCATTGCTCTTTGCCCAGCGGTGTGCGCGCGCATTCTGTTTTGTTTAAGACCCGTGCTTTTAAAACTCGCGCCAAAGGGCAATAAGGCATAGTGGACAGCGTTGTGGTCATATGCCGTTCCCTCAAGCATGTATCGACAGTCCATTCCCTTCGACCGTTACTTTTGTAACATTGCTGTCACCCCATCTCTAATGCGTAGTCAGTTTAGTGGTTTTGATGTTCCGAAATTCAATAACATATTATGCATACAGCATTTTGCATTACAATGGTAACGGGCCAACGGTTAATTAATTGGCTCTTCTGTATGCCACGCTCATTGCATTATTGGACTAAATTCTTGGTACTGTTTATTATTATTATCATTATTATTACTGCCAGTACTCGAATTCATTCGCCGAGTATTGAACCAATCTAAGTTGATACGTTACTTACGGCAACAATCCTGCCTATTGGTGATGACTACTTTACCAACACATATGCTGACAGTTAGGTCCACCATCCACCAGGCACCGTACTCATCTGGATTTTTAAGAAGAAAGAACTCTTTTTAATAATATCTTAAGGCAGTGCATCAAAATCCGTACGCTGTGCTCAAGAGTATATGTGAATGTTACTCTATAGTTTGATCAGCTCCAAATTGGTGAGCCTCATTACAACTAGCAGTGATATAATACAGAAGGGTGTAGACGCACATGAATGTAACAAGAGCATTGTGCGTGACGCGTGCATTCGGCCAAAATCCCATAAAAACCGCATATTGCTCGCTAACTTGGAACGTTTTAACTGAAAGTGCCTGATATCTCATAAAATTCCGAGAACCAACTATTAGTAATAGTATTACAATAGGTCGACCCTGCGTGTTGCTAACCACGAATGTCGGTTCACTGTTTCTGTGGTAATTTTGACCTGGCGTTAGACGTGCGTCCACTACTGGCCAGACTAATGTTCTGCATCAACCATTGTACATATCCATAGGCTACATACAGTAGATCTGTTCGGACAAGGTACCAACTAAGAATTGATGTCCACAAATACGAGTATACGATGGGTGATACAAACATAACGCGAAGCGAGCCAATATACTGTGATCCTCGCGTTTCTTACTTTCTTTCTTCTTCCAAACGCTCCTTTGAAATGCTTCTTCTCGTACAGTTTGCATGCTACAATTGGCAGACTTAGTCAAATGATTTGTTATGACCATGTGCTTATAGGGTCTCCAGCGATTAAAAGTGTCATGGGCACGTTTTAACTGAAAGTGCCTGATATCTCATAAAATTCCGAGAACCAACTATTAGTAATAGTATTACAATAGGTCGACCCTGCGTGTTGCTAACCACGAATGTCGGTTCACTGTTTCTGTGGTAATTTTGACCTGGCGTTAGACGTGCGTCCACTACTGGCCAGACTAATGTTCTGCATCAACCATTGTACATATCCATAGGCTACATACAGTAGATCTGTTCGGACAAGGTACCAACTAAGAATTGATGTCCACAAATACGAGTATACGATGGGTGATACAAACATAACGCGAAGCGAGCCAATATACTGTGATCCTCGCGTTTCTTACTTTCTTTCTTCTTCCAAACGCTCCTTTGAAATGCTTCTTCTCGTACAGTTTGCATGCTACAATTGGCAGACTTAGTCAAATGATTTGTTATGACCATGTGCTTATAGGGTCTCCAGCGATTAAAAGTGTCATATAATATGGGGCACTAGGGGTCTTTGAACTTTACAGGGGAAATGTTAAGACATGGTCCGTTTTGGACCGGACTTGTTTCATATTGTTTGGTTTGACACATTGATTTATTCGATATAAATCAGTCAAGATGTAATTAAGATAAAATAGTCAAGATTTAAAAGAATAACATTCAGACTACAATGAAACCTTACAACACACTTAAATGAATATCATTCCATCCAAAATACAAACGACAAGCGTTAAAAACCAGCGATTGTGCGTGGCAAGTCCCATGTCACTCGTGCGACAAGGTCTACAATGGTTGTCTATTTATACAGGTGGCGCTAGATGCCAAGGCCATGTAAATCAATGACGTCTTCCAACGGTGATGTGTACATGGTAAATTATAATGGTCCAATAACGGATTCTTGTAGGACGCCTTCCAGAAGAATATTAGGCTCATTTTTTTTTAAATGTTGTCATTTGTCACTCGTAGGTCTCAATTTATCTCTGTAAATGACAACATTTCTAAACCTCATACTCCTCTGGAAGGCTACCCACAAGGATCCGTTTTTGGACCATTATCGTTAACCATGTACACAGCACCTTTGGGAGATGTCATTGATTTACATGGCCTTGGCATCTAGCGCCACCTGTATAAAAAGTAAACATACTTATGAGCCCATTTTTGCACCATAATGTTTTAAGGACCAGTGATTACACAGACAAAATTACATATAGCAATTACATTGTATGGTGAAAGTATAGTTTTAATAGTGGGATGTATATAGTAGACCACTAGACACTCATATTCAGACATTCTGCTTTGGTAACACGCCTAAATCCAAGATGGCCGCCAAAATGGCCACCACAAATGGTAAAATTCCATAGTAAACAACTATACATTTGACTATTTCGTTCTGGCTTTAATAATAATAATAATAATAATAATAATAATAATAATAAATAACATTTATACCGCGCCTTTGCCTAGGGATACGAAGCGCAAAAGTATGAAAAATACTATAACTACATTACAAAAAAAGCTTAATTTAAAGACAATTTATAATTTTCAAAGAATTTTCATTAAAAAGGAAAGACGAAAATACTAAATTAAACTGGAAAAACAACAACACACGCCCCACCCATCTCCACACCCCACCCTAACTTTGATTTACCGTTTGTGTGTGTGCAACCACCATTATGATAATTCGTATTAGTGTTGGAATCCACGGCTCTTTGCGATGGTCCATAACCTGCAGAACTCTGACTGGTAATCCCACAACGTATGATTTCTGTATTTTGCAATGTAAGGAAACAAACCAGAGGTTTTATTAGTGAGTTATTCACGAGTGTGAATTGATGCTGATACAGCAATCTTATTGACAAGAAGATTTCGATCGCAATTCTAACAGATTGACTAACAACACAGACGATGGCCCACATAATAGCTTATATCTGGGCCCTATTGTATAACTGTTTAATCTTAAGTCAACTTTGAAAGAGTTATTCTAAAACTCTTCTTAAGCCTGATTACGAAGAATATTAATTTAAGAACTCTTCACGATTTAAGTACGAAGAAAGTTCTAACATTTGACCTAGTGTCTATAGTGTATGTTATGAAGATCAACTCAAAGATTCTTAAAAATCTACCTGAAACTGTTCTTAAGATGGATCTTAGGTTTTACGCAACCCAGGACGTACATATTTTAAAGGTACATTCTGTAATTCCGAACGATTTTTCTTCTTTTCTGGATTTTGTTTAAAATGGTTATTATGAGCATATCCTAAGAAATGGCCTGTCTTTGCTATTTTCAGAGTAAATCGTAGTTTAAATATCGTACCATAATAACATATCGCACAAATTAAATGTTCTGAAGATACTGTTTTGGTTTAATTGCACTGTAGTACATTATTCGTCGACATTTGTAAACAAAAATTGTTGACAGGTTCACAAATTGTAAGTTCTCAGTCCACTGCTAAAGTTTTGCAATCAAATGTAAAAATAACATTAGAGCTTCCATTAATCACCATTCAAATTAATCATTCTACATTCAACAACTCCCCCATACCTTAAGTACAGTAACATAGCGTTGTCAATTTGAGATAAACCCACTGTTCATATGCAAATTACTAGGATAGCGAACCTTATTTGGAAACCACTAATGCATTATGCATCGATGCAAAATTGTAAACAAACAAGATTGTTCGCAAAATGTGTTCATTATTTCGGCGTATAAATGCATTTCGCCATGCAATCCTTAAAGGTAGCAAACAGCTTTATATACCGAAATGTAGCTATATCCCTGAGGAAAATATTTTTGGCAAGGGCCATATGTCACGGCTCACTCTTAAAGCCACAATTTAGTCCGACCGGTCGCTACCTGAGCACAAGAGAATCGCCATGTTTGCATCATCGCGGTAAAATGTGTTCGCTTTCATCTTTTGGACCGTATATCACTATTGAAATGGTGGGGTGTGTTTTGATGTGTGTATTCTATAAACATGTATCAAAATGTGTTGTGTAAGTTAAACGCATTCTTGATTTAATATTTCTCTGAATATTAAAGGTGGTGTGTTAATAAAATGCTATTTACAAAATATTTTAAATTTCACAATTACTTGCTAAATAATTTGTCTTCTCTAATGTTTACCTTTTGTAACCCAACCCATTCAGAAGTTCCCTCGCCCATTTTCGGGGAACGAACGATGTCCAAATAAGGGCCTAATTATAATAAAACTTTAACATTATTTTTCGGTTTTTAAAGAGCAGCTATTTGTTTTATGTCAAATTAAGCCTATTAAAACAAGTGTTTTACTTGTTTTCATCAATTATCCAAAACGATATTTACAGTTGAATGATGTAAATATGTTTGGTCGTTGTTGAAAAGCTGCCCTCGCAAAATAAACCCGTCTTACCGTTGTCGATTCAAGATAAACAACTCCGAAACCTTATTGAACCCCTAAATAACAGTCATCCGGTAGTGAAAACAAAAACACTTTAGGGTTTTTTTCTCGTTATGATTAAGTAATATACAAAGGATAATACACAAGGCCTAGGGCTATTTCTACCCGTGCACAATTGTGTTTGATTCCCGCTGTATTGATCACACATGTCATAATTATGATTGTAAAATACCTATTTAGAAATTATTCGATATGATGTATACACGTCTTAAAATCATTCCTATCATTATTGTCCATTGGCTATCTATTGTTGTTGTTGTTGTTGTTGTTGTCGTTGGAATAGCACACCAACCAGACACGATTTGTGCACGATCCGTTATCTGACCAAGAGACCATTATTAAACAAAGCATTTTGATAAAGGTATCTACAATCAAGGACAAAAAAGTTGGCACACTTTGTCCGAATTAAGGGGAAAAGCGCCCTCTCCCCCGAAGCAATGTTGATCCGAGTCATGTTCTCAAAAGCCTTGGCAATTCCCCCAACATTGATTGATGGGGGGGGGGGGGGGAGGATATAAGTAATGAGGAGACTACTGCTTTCTATTAAACACTGCAATGTCCCAAGTCTAGTCTCAATTGCGAGCACAGGGATAGTTGTAACTTGTAATAAGTTGCGTCAAGCGTGCCAACTATTATTTGCCTTGATTGTAGCTCAATAACGGTCTCGGGCTCCACTGCATGCCTGCGAGAGAGGCTAATCTTGACCCAACTGATAAATTCTTAAGTAAGACCCACACAAATAACAACAACAACAAAAAACACATACCTGTCGACACGGTGATGGCAAAGCTCTCGGACACATCGTTTCCCGAAGGGTCTGTAGCAGTGTATGTTACTGACGTGACTCCAAAGGTAAAAGACTGCCCTGATGTGTGACTTGAAGATAAAGCGTGAAATCCGGAATTATCGGTAGCTGTAGGTTCTACCCAGTTTATGATGGCACTGCCAATACAATCTGCTACGGTAAGAAATATATCAGTAGGTATGTCCGATATGACAGGTCGTTGAATATCTGAAAAACCACCCAAAAAAAGAAAATAAGAAGATAAACAAACAAACGACAAAATTCAAAAAAGCGTCTCAAACATTAACTACCGGCTTGACTTTGGACAGTGGGTGGGCATCTGGGGGTAATAAGCTTGCGCTATCTTTGGACAATAATAGGATCGATATGGACTTTCGACAATGTAGGATAGATATGGACTCGAACAAGGTAACATTAACCGAGAGTAAAACAGAGTTCATTGGGCTAGGATATCTCTTTTTTCTTCAGAACCTGCCACCCGTGTCACTGCAATTGGTGATGCAAATATTGAACCAACAGTCTATTCGAAATATAATATGGGGATGTGACGTCTTATATGTCAACTGAGTTGGTAAGAACCTCACTGATCGTCACTCAAGGCATATACTTAAGGTGTCTTTGTTGGTTGGAGTCTGCTATTCATAGTTTTGTAAATCAAGTAATTGTAATATTGTTATGCCAATTCAGCCGGTTGACTGCGATGACAATAAAATAAACTATGACATGATAGTCTTATATCCTCAGACATATGTTTACTATAAAACAATCATCAACCACCATCCCACTCGTATACACTAAGGTTGAACACATTACCTTGGATTGTGACACTAAATCTCGCTGTGGCGACGTTCCCAAACAGATCCATCGCTGTGTAATTTACCGCAGTTACACCTATAGCGAATGATACGCCAGGGCTATGAGATGCTGTCAATGTAACAGAACCGGAATGGTCACTTGCTGAGGGCGTTATCCAATTCACTGTAGCAGTTGCAACACCACTGTCGGTGTCTTGAACGATATTTGCTGGAACATTGTTGATGACTGGTTTCTCTCGGTCTAAATTAAAAAGTACACAACGCATATTGTATTACTACATGTACCACGGTTAGTATTTTTTTATATTGATTGCAGTGAGATGTATCACAAAGATATTGCACATATACAATTGTATTAATAACATTTTCATGTGTATTTAATGAGGGTTATTGGATCTAAAAAATGGCCATAAAAGCACACACACACACACACACAAAACAAACAAAAACAAACAACAACAACAACAACAACACCCCCCGGCGGAGGGGGGGGGGGGGTCTCACATTTATATGGTATACGTACATGTGCCTGCCTTTTGGGGTGCTTTTTCGCAAAAATTGGTATAGCGATGGTTTTTTTTCTCACAGACCAAAGCGCCCAATTTACATAAATTGGGTGTATTTTGAGGATTTATTTGGTAAAAAGCACCCACTTTTTCGCAAATTGGGTGCTTTTCTAACAAAATTGGTATATTGATGGGTGGGAAATTGGCCAAAAAATAGGTATAGAGAAAGTCAAAATTTTCGAAGTCCGGCAGGCACATCCACGTACGATTTTGGAAAACACACGGGCAACACACATCACGTTGAACACATACCTTGGATTGTTACACTAAAAATTGCTGTGGCGACGTTCCCATACAGATCCATCGCTGTGTAACTCACCACAGTTACACCTATGGCGAATGATACTCCATTCCTATGAGTTGCTGTCAATGTAACAGAACCGGAATTATCACTTGCTGAGGGCGCTATCCAATTCACCGTAGCAGTTGCGACACCACTGTCGGTATCTTGAACGATGTCGACTGGAAGATTGTTGATGACTGGTTTCTCTTGATCTAAATTAAAAACAGTACAACGCACATTGAATTACTACACGATTTGTCATTTTTATATTTATTGCAGTGAGATATTATACAAAGTGGTGTTTAATATAATGCAAATATACAATAGTAGAATTAATACCACTTGCATGTGTAATGAACGAGTGCTATTGGAACTAAAAGAAAGCCCAACCTACAAAACACACACACACCCACCCACATAAAACAAAACAAAAAACACAACCCCAAACAATGCACACCAAAGAAACAAACAAACAAAGAATGGAACGATAAGGTGAAAAGAAGGGAAACAATACCTTGGACCTTCAAAATCTATAAAAGCAAAACCAACAATGTTAAAAATATTTAAAAACCCTTAGTTTTCTTTGTTTATTTTGAAAATATGGTCATTCTTTCCATTTTTTGTTTCCTTTTTTAATGATACGATATGTTTTGGTATACGCCTATTATTTCTATGTTTTGGTGAAGTCCAAAAAATGTTAAAAATTCATTAAAATCCTTCTTATTCTTGGTCCATGTGTTTTGCTTAAGTAATAGTTGGGTTGGGCATCGTGGCAACCTTGAACAACCGTATAAGCGTGACATCGTTCCGTAATCGCCGCAACGCACAATGTTCTTTGATTTTTAGTACATGCCTTTTTAGTTGTTACTATATCTTACCTAACCTTGCACTACATAATGTATATACATGTACCTAAGTGTACTACTTTTACCTTCAACTCTAATAGTAAACATTTCTGATGCTATGTTCCGCGACGGATCAATCGCAGTGTAAATGACCATAGTATCACCGATAGGGAATGATTCACCAGGAGTATGGGTTGATGACAATGTAACAGCACCAGAATTGTCACTCGCTGAGGGCACTGTCCATTTCACTGTAGCCGTTGCAAGGCCGTCGTCGGTATTTTGAACGATGTTGGCAAAAAGGTTAATAACTGGATTCTCTTGATCTAAAAGCAAAAGATAATAATGCATTTTTAAAAATAAAATAAGTCAATTTAATGATTGAACGAAAGACACGCACGAGAAACAAAGATGGTCGAGCCTGAATTCAATGTGTTCGTTCAATGTATCCAACTTTAGTATCTTTATCTATCAACACAATATTTGCTCACTACTTCCAGACGTATATATATATTCAAACGCTTGATCCCCCCAGCCCCAAGGGTTTTCTCTTGTGGCAACCAAGTGCAACCGAAGATGACCTTGAACGATGTTACATCTTTTGCGCTCATGTTGATGGAATCAATTGAGGGTAGGGTAAGCCGTCAGAGTCTGCGGGTACAGGGGTGGTTGCCACCTTAACCTTAAAATATTTAAAATCGCCATTTTGAAAAATAGCTTAATAGTATAGTATTGGAACTTATATTACATGTTAGAAACATATTATTTCCCTCTGTGATAGGCCAACAGCCAGATGAAATTGTGATATTTTCAACTTTTAATTTTGGCATATTATATTTTGTCATGGCATTTTGACTTCGGCCATGTTTGTGACGTCGTGCGTGGGAGGGGGATATTTGTATATTTTGGTATGTATGGAAAAAAAAGACCTAATGCTAGCTATACCATGGTACTAAAAACCCATACTCTGCATCTCTGTTTGGATTTAATTAAAGGGGTGATAGCCGTCCACCCCGCCCCCTTTTTTATCAACCATGTTACAAAAAGGCTCAGTATGACGAGGGTTTAAACACTGCTGGTACTGAACTGTACTGTTTGACGACAGTGTCTATTCATCTGACCGTAACTTCATCAAAACAATGGTTCCGTTCATATGTGCATATGGTATGTACAGTCATCATAAGTAACTGACCAGGTAATAAATGTGCTGATAACTCTTAAAGTAAAACTCCTACATCAACATATTAAATTATAAACATGTTGAGACATTTCTCCTCTTGAATTTGAGACGCTAAGAATGGCTGATTGTTAAGGAAGTTACAATCCCAAATTTACTGTCAAGTCTGATTTTCATTTTCACATTTCCCTTTTCTAAGACCGGCAAATTATTGATTACTGGTAGTGGTAGTGCAAATTCACCCGTCGATGCCCTGGTTGTTGGATAGTCGGCCGGTGGCATTGTTACGGTTGACCAATACTGCACACACGCTTTACCTGTCATACTCGACTCTCCCCGTGTTAAAAAGAAAATTGTTAAAATGAAATCAGACTTAACCTCACGTTTGGGAAAGTAACTGTCTCATTAATCAACAATTCTTAGCGTGATATCTTAGCGTAATATCTCAAATTCAAGAAGAGAAATTTCTCAACAACTTTATATTGAAATATGATTATGTAGGAGTTATACTTTTAGTGTTATCAGCACATTTAGTACCTGGTCAGTTACTTATTGTGATGACTGTATGTTCACAGAGCATACTGATAATAGCAATGTATTTTCGATGGTACAACAATGTTAACAAGCGCAAAAGCACTGATAAAATAGTTTAAGAATGTAGGATATCCCATATTTATTATTTAAGCTAGTGAACAATGGTTCCGCTCTCCGTTAAATAACCTTATTAGTCTGGATTATTTTTTCTCCGTCAGTTTATATTAAGGGGGAAGTAGGGGTTGAGGGCACATTTTACTAGTACTCATTTTTCTCCAATATTAAAGGTACTGTTAATGTTAATTGGGTATGTGCTTAAACCCTAAGGGTTGTAGGTTAAAAAAATATCATTACTTAATCGGTCATGTGACCCGTTGCCATGGAAACGGCGGCCATTTTGGATCATTTTTTTTACTACGAGGACACCTTGCGCGCAAAATATCTCAAAAACTATTTATCGTAGAGTATTGGGACAAATAGCAAATGAAAGCTGATTGATAAGGCTATAGAATGAACTTAAATCTGAGACACTATTAACTAGAGTAAGTATTTTATTTTGTGTTCACCAGATCTTTGTTTTTTTGATCTTTTTTACGGAGATGTAAAAAAATATGTTCTCATAAGGTTAGACTCTCCATTCTAATGTCTTATTAACAGTATTCTGGCCAAATTTAAAGGTCCTAGCCCCTTTAGTTTTCCAGATATCCTGCGCGCACGGTCGCAAAATGGTCGAAATCAGTTTAAGGTCGGATCATTAGTAAATACGAATAATACTCATTAAAGGTAATTAATCCCTATTTTTTGTATCAAATTAACTAAATTTGATTTTAAAATGAAGTTTTCACCTAGTTAAGGCATCTTAGAACACTAAATGCATTAATTATTAAAGTAATCAAATAAAATATGACATTTTTGACCAGAAATGAGATACTTAAAACAATAGAATACATAAGAATTAAATACATGCGTTAATATATGAAATTTTCGACTTCGCGACGGACATTTTTGACGCGAAAGAAAGCTAATTCTCTGGGCTGTGATGTAAAGCCACAAATCCATTATATAATTCCTCTCAACCCCTACTTCCCCCTTAAGACACCGTGCCCTTACTAATGAAAGCGTTTTTGAGACAGATGTGTATGGTTACCATGTAATACCGTTATCATAATAAAACTAACGATCATATTACTAACTACTATTATAACATTACATTTCTACCAGTACCTTCAATTGTTACAGTGAACATTTCTGTTGCCATATTCCGTGAAGGATCGATCGCAGTGTAACTAACCATAGTGTCACCAATAGGGAAAGCGTCACCTGGGCTATGGGTTGATGTCAATGTAACAGAATCAGAATTGTCACTCGCTGAGGGCGGTACCCAACTCACTGTAGCCGTAGCGATTCCACTGTCAGTGCTCTGGACAATGTTAGCGGGCATGTTTGATATGGTAGGTTTCTCTGGGTCTGTCAGGAAAAAGATTTCTAAAATTTGTAATTTTCTGTTCATATACTACGGTTATATTCCTTGACAAAATTAAACCATTATGTTCAATCATAGCTGTCTCCATGCTCCTGAAGGAGGTTCAAACTGTGTTAGCTAGAAGATGGCGATAGGCTCTCAATATCAAATTTGTTAGTAAAAGCCCGAGTTCAGATCTTTTGCAAACAGGGGTTTCCGCAGTGTTTCTTTAAAGAGGGTTTATGTTTATTCTGACTCTGTCCCATTTAAATAAAGGGCATACGTTGTCTTTCAACAAAAACAAAAAAAATAGGATCTGTTCTTATGTATATAGCTGAAATCTGTTATGGTTATACGTGGCATATTAGGCCATATATTGCCGTTTTGTTCCGTTCCCGTCACACAAAATGGGCATAATTATAGAACAGAACAACCAATACCGGTACTAATTTACTATGACCCATAGCTAATATCATGAAAAAAAGATTATAATTATAATAAAATGTCGAAGTTGTCAGTAGAATTAATTGAATAACCCGCTTAGTTACAGAGTAGCTATGCAAAGAATGGTAACTTCCCTGTCTGGAGAAAAACGGGTTTTGGTTTGCATTCGGTTTCCATAAATCGTTACCCCGGCTTCGTTACAACTTACCTGTAGGCCTACATGTCGTAACCCCCAAATGTTTTCTTATTACAGTGACGTCATCAGACAATAATTCAGCATCTTTGCTATTGCCGGTCGTAATCATAAGACTGGTACATGCACAGGGGTCATTAGGGGTCAATGTATAACTCCACTTGTGACTCCCACTGCTTCTCCTTCCGACATAACATTTGTCAGCGAAGCTCAAAGAAAAGAATATTTCTGAAATTTTAGAGGATAAACATTGGTCAGGGCATCTATGCATCGCTCTCTCAACGAATGGTGTAAGGGAAACCGATGCTGTGAACAGGCAAACTTATAAGCAAGTTCTGCATGACAACCATGACAACCGATATGGAAATAAAAAAATACCCTTTTTCATTTGAAACAATCAACCTCAATGGCGTATCCAAAATACTCCGGTACGTAACTACATCACGTTGACAACGTGCAAGGTGACAAAAACTAATAACCGGGGCGAAAGTGTTTAGTGAGATGATTGTGACCGTCGTAATTCTATGATTCCCTTTGTCAAATGAACCGACAGTGTAGATCTCAACCGACAAAGATCGACAGATTCAAGTATTGGAGGGGCCACATTCCCCTATTATCTGTCTACGCCACTCTTTTATTCTCCAATCGATTAGAAATGATAATTAAATATTTATTTGCTGATAAATGTAATATATTACAAAGCAAAAGTGGCACTCATGGCAGCATGATTTATTATATTATTTTTCCATTGTATACTTCACGGCAATTGGCTTCATTAGTATTTTCCTTGATGTCATTTTAACGATGTAAATATCGTTATTATATACCACTCAATTCACATTGTAAAAGGTAATTTCAGAGGTTTCTTGAGCGATATGCATATGATTAAAATTAAAATGTATTTAGAATTAAACATCAATAAGATAAATATGAAGTTTTATATAAAACAATACAAGTTCCGGGGATGCGACAACCAACATACCCCAATATTAATATTTGACGGGTCACCATATACACCCGGGGGGGGGGGGGGGGGGGGGGGGGGGGGGGCTGGACTGGACAAAACGCAACACTTTTGTCCAGTTCCGCAACCTTACGGCCGTATACGGCAAATCACATATCGCTCTGAACATGCTGAAAAGTAGATATAATGTTACCGCTACGTCTAGGCTATCATATAGTCAAATTACAGCGATATCGACAATAATTTCGCTGTAGACAGTCTGAATTTAAATCGTTTATCACGCATCCCTGGTTGTATTGTCATGTCAATTTAATAAAAAGCTTTACTAACTATACTAATGTTACTTAAATAACTGGAATCGAACTCATCAGTCTGCGAGTAAATGGCATGTTGAATATAATGTCTTGGTTATCTCTTTATGAACATTCAGCAAATCTGGCAGTGCATAAGCCATGCTGGCTGATAAATAATGAAAATCCAGATTAAAAATGTCTGTGTGCAAATCGTCTCTCTTTATTGTAAAAATAAAACGTTTTAATATTGTGTTACATAAACAAATGAAGCTGTCCAGTCATGAAGGTGGATATTGTCCTGCTGCACTAATCATTCATTGATTGACTATTTTGAAGATGATATAATGGTGCTAATCGACACTCAAAGTGCTGCCCTTTGTCAAGTTGTGAAGTAATGCACGACGTGTTATTTGTGTGCGTATGCCTTATTTCCTGGACAACGGTGATGATGTGATTCCTGAGATTTAGGATTTAAAATGTCTGAAATGTAATGCTGGTCCTTATTTTTCAGAGAATTATAAGACACTTGAACATTTTCGGACTAAAGTGTTTGTCATTTTATCTGTCTCCCAGACCAGCTCGACGTGACTCATTATTTAAATTGATCGTGTTAAAATTTGACCCCGGGAGTGACGTAGTCAACTGACAACATTTTTTTCTTCTATTACGAAAACCAAAACGTCATTATGTTTCTCTCTGATATATGGTAAACATTTGGCGCATGCGAAAAGTATTGTTTAAGTGGGACGATGTTAATTTTTATGGATATTAACCTCGCTAGTTACTATTCTGATCTTACTCTCCAGTTTTGCTCTCAAAATTACATCGCAAGTCATTTACGCTGCAGTTAGGGCATTAAGTACTAGCAAAGTAGCTTTCCTCTTCTAATAAGTTACGCCAATTTGGTGCACTCGGCAGTATGTGTTTTTTTATCAACAGAAAGCATTTTGCAAAGGTAATTTCTCAGAACCGGTATTAGATATTCTCGGGTAAGCATGCTAATGTTAATAAGGACTAAATATATGCGTATGGCACTAGACTGTAAATACCTTTAGACAAATAAATGTCTATTATGAAAGTATCCAACATCTTGAAGATTATACAATAATATAAGAACAAACGTACGAATAATTGACACAATGTTTATCAACATATTAAATGAACGAAGCGATTACAGCTGCTGCAATAAACTAATTATCAAGAGAATATGATCATGGTGGAGTGAGCGCACGACGTACTACCATTTACTATTCCAATGAGAAAATGTAAGAGCAATTTAAAAAAGGTTGTGACGCAACGAGGTAGGTCAAAATATCCATGTATTTACGTGTAACCATGGATTCGTAACGCGTGACCATATAGCTATAGCCCAAAGTGCTCCCCTGTGACCCCCAAGAGAGCGTGTTGGCGCAGCGGTAGATACCCTCGCTTTGCACCAATGAATCCCGGGTTCGAAATCTGTGCTCGGTCGGGCTTTATGTGCATTTGGTTTATCACGATCCATACACGCTCTCGCAGGTTTTCTCCGGGATCTCCGGTTTCCTCCTGCTTTCAAAATCTGTGATTAGTTGTTTCGGTTATCAAAAACTTCCTTGACCCAATGGTATTTGGGGAACTGCATTGAAAAATGGTGGATGTTACAATCTAAGTGCGGATAGGTTTGCGCTAGAAATTGGCAGCACCCTAGTTGATGCGACCTGATTCTGATGATTCACCAGCAGCGAAATTACAGCGCTTTGATCACTTTGGAAAGGCGCTATATAAATACTAATTATTATTATTATTATTATTTAGTATCCGATTGAAGTAAGACTGTTGTCTATTTATAGGTTTTGGGTATTTTAAATTAATTGAAATGCATTATTTAAAAAATATATTATGTATGTATCTATAATGATCAACCCTTCATTCGGACTTGCCGACACACCATGGAAATCTACTTGTAGATGTTTAGATTTATGTAAAAAATCACAGTGATTTCCCCTAATTACGACTTTTTGAAAATAAAAACAATTATTGCCATCTTCTTAGCGTATTGTAGTGGTATTAGGCCTAAAGGATATTTGAAAATAAAGATTTTAATTTAGTTTTAATTTCCCCCGAGTAATGATGTATATCAGTATAGACTTCTAAACTTACCAATCCAATAATTCATCAATTCCGTTTACAGTAAATACGTCTCACAATAAATAATTCATTTTTATATGTAACCTCGAAATAGTTGATGACTAAAACTGTGATAAAATTGTTTATATCAAATTGTATTGCCTATTAAAAATATTTATGTCCTTAACATCGGACGGTAATAGTAGTTAAATCCTTCTAAACACGGTTTGGCATAATATATTCTATACTGTAGCCTATGTTCTAAAACCAACTAATGGTTTTAAAACATGTACCACTCACCTAGGCAAATGAGCAGAAGTAATATCTTCGGGATTAGATCCATCGTAAAATCCTACTATTGAACCATTTTACCGCACTACTGGATTTGCACCCAACACCTCTCCTTCGGGATGGGCGAGTAACGTTAATTTTCGTTAGATTGTTTACCAGTATTTGTATGAGAATTATAATTAGACTTTTGAATATAGTACAATCAGTATGTAAAGTGTAGGCCGCAATGCAAAACAAGGACGTTTGATTCATACGTATAAGTGACTTATACATTACGTAAGACTTATACGATAGTCGACACAGTAATATTGATATTTACCGTCACCATACGTAGATATCAAAAGCAAACATTCTTAAAAATGTGAGCGAAGATGTGATAATGTATGAGGTTTGGACCGAATAGTTTAACTCGTAGCTCGCGTCATATTCAAAAACAACCCAAATTTGAAATGCTGTAAAATTATATAAAATAGGCCTTATGTCTTAAAATAAAATATTTAAAAATAAATGAAAATAGCACGGGAATAAATAATGACAGGTCATAGATCGTGAGTAATATTTCACAGGTCGTTGGGTGTTTTCAGTAATAATGTCAGTAACTAAATACTTTCACGGATGTTATTAGGGGTTGAATTTTAAATGAATATAATGCCGTTGTAGTTCGGATAGTACTGCTCTGTCTAAATGCGAAACATTTAAAAATTATGCGTTGACCAAGAAAATGGTGTCCGTTTGTACACGACAGAAAATAAATTACATTATTAAGGCGGAATAATCATAATAACCTTACAATAGTGCTTACTAAGACGCAGTGCAAAAGATGCAGTTTGCAGGAGACTTGCTTTTATTATATGATCTTTCCTTTATACATTTCCTTTACATTACATACATGATAGCACACCATCTATTCTCATAACTAACATATACATTCTAACACTATCTTACGTCTCTACCTACATCCTTAATTGTACACAATCCAATACATGTAGTCGCTCCGCTTCTAATATAATGTGACCCAACATGAGAAAATGAGGCAGTATGAGGCAGCTGCTAATTTGATTTAAGGGGGGACCTAAGGATTTTTGTTGTTGAATTTTGTGAGTGCTGTAATTATTGAACTATGACTCAAATGTATATAAAAGTATACTTTTTTTGGAAAAATGCAGAAAATCACTTTTTTGGCACTTTTTAGTCAACATTTACGCAAAATTTTGATTTTGTGATCCATTTCCTTTCAAAAAATGTATACTTTTATATGCATTTGATTAATAGTTCAATAATTACAGCACTCCCAAAATTCAAGAAATATATTTTTTTTTTTTAAGAGCAAAAATGTGGGACAAGGTCAAAATAAGTCAAATTTAGAACAAGCGTTATTTCTGATCTTTGATACATGTTGTATCTAACCAAACACTCACATTCTTGAAAATAAATTCATTGACTCGCGTTTGGTCACATATGAAGAGCTCTATTCCAAAAGGAATCAACTCCACTTTTTGTCGAAATTGAGTTAGGTGCAGAACATGAAAGAGAGTTACGAAATATATCTTTTACACTTTGTTCTACATCTTTAGCATGTTCGGGTCAAAAGTTATGGCCCTCTGTAATTTCCGGAAATTTCCGGTAATTTCCGGAAGTTTCCGGAAATTTTGATATAATTCACTATTTTGCAAGCCAGAAATATGGTTCTTTTATCATGGTAAAACATTGATATGAATGTCCTTAATGAAATGCAATGAAGAAAACGTAAACTGTATGGGATAATTGTTTTTAAAATTGCAAACAAACAGAAGTGTTGTTATTTAAAAAAATGTGCCAAATTGTCCACATTTTCAGTTTTTTCAAGAAAAAACAAAATGTCATAATTTAAAAAGTTGAAGAGGTATTTGAATGCGGTTTTCTGTTTTCAATGTGATTTGATAATGTCTTTCAGGTGTACCTTAATTGAAAATAACGATTGTTTAGTAAAGTGGTTTTTGAAAATTGGTCGAAACATTTATGTTCCAAAAGGAATCAACTCCACTAATTTCCGAAAATAAAGAATGGTATAGGAAAGACAGTGAAAATACAAAAAATAAAATCAAACCTGTTTTTAAGCTTGCTTACACGTATAGTATAGGTTTTCCCAGTTAGTTTAACACTTTATTCATTATAGTTCATATCTCGTTAAGTTTGAATTCGTCCCAACATTTTGAAGGTTGCATTTGTTAAAATAAATTTCGTCTTTGGTCAAGTATATTCATATTTTGCGCAATGAATTTCATTTAATGTTCATTTTATTTCGTCCTAACACACTTCCATTTCGTCTGATACAGCGGTAACCTACTAATGTATACATTTATTTCGTCTTTGATCAAATAGTTTCATATTCAGTTCACTTTATTTTGTCCCATGTGGAACGTCCTGCCTAGAAGCATGTAAAATCCAGCTATAGGCCTATACGTTATATATTTTTTTATTTTTTTTCTTCTTCTTTCTTTCTTTCTTTCTTTCATTCTTTCTTGTTCGCTGATATGAAATGTCTGTTAGGATCTGAATCAACAAGGCAAAAGAACACATGTCGGTGGTTCAAATCTAACCTGAAATAATATGTAGGCCTATTCTTCTAACACCTGAAATATATGTGATAAAAGTATTAAAAATAATGAACAAAGACGAATTATATTTGTGCATAGACCCGCTCCCCTTCAGGTGATACGAATTCAATCCTTCCTTGACGAAAAGAAATCACCAATGAATTAAATGAAGTGGTCATACTTTGAAATATAATGCTCATTGACGAAATTTATCAAACAAAATGCGTAAGTCAGATTTTGGGGACGAATTCTAACTTAACGAGATATGAAATATAATGAAAAAAGTGTTAAACTAACTGGGAAAACCTATATCTTTCATATGGCAGAAAATTAGCATAATCAAAGAAGTACAACATCCTTAATTTAAAAAACGTTGCTTTTCTCCTATTTCACTTATATGGAGTTGATACCTTTTGGAACATATCTCTTCATATATTGATCACTGTGTAGACAATGTTTACATCCAGTCTAATGGTACTTGCGAGGTTTTCAATATTTATTTATTTTATCTAGGTAAAAAGTTATAGGGACATGATGTCCATAACTTTAATACACATCAAACACCTATTCGTTTAGATTTTTTTAAATATTTTACATAGCAAACATAGTATTCAATTATTTAGATAAGCAACCATAATATTATATATATATCAGTTTTACAAGTTCACCATAACACCCATATGTTTACAGAATCAATATGCACAACGTCTATCACATACGGAATATGTTTCGAGGTTATTTCAAATAACTAGGAACGAAATGATTTTTCTTTTGAAATGTACATTTTGCAGTGTTGCATTATTGCTTCTTATGATCTCTAATTGCATATTTTTGACAGCTATCCAGAAATGTTCCGCACAGCAAATCTAAAACGTTTGGCTCATACGTATAAGTGACTTATACAATACGTAAGACTTACACGATAGTCGACACGGTAATATGTTTGTATCACCAGACATACATATTAATAACAAACATTCTTATATACAATCTTACATATCACCATTGCATCTGGATATATTTTGATGATCGTATATCACAAATGTCTCGCATTTGAATAATATTATGAAGTGTATTATATGCATTTGTATTACTCTGTATTTTTGTACTTTTCTGTATCTGTAAATGTCCTTCTGTGTTGCAAGTTTAAAAAATAAAAATCAATAGAATAAAAAATCCAAACATTCTTAACATTTTGAGCGAAATTGTGATCTTTTATGAGTTTGGGTCCGAATGTTGATAACTCGTAGCTCGCGTCATAATCAAAAACACAAACTTGTTGCAAGTAATGCTTCTTATGATCTCTCATTGTATATTTTTGACAGCTATCCAAAAATGTGTGTCGATTATTGCGGCGAGGTATCCACATTAATCTGTTAATGACAACATATTTCAGACAATTATTATTTATTATTATTATTATTATTATCATTACATATTTCAGGCAATTATTATTTATTATTATTATTTTTATTATAAGGCTTTTATATAGCGCGTTTTCCGTAGATCAAAGTGCTTTACAAATATGTGTATTATAATATATACAGGCATAACAATATCATTAATAAAATGACACAATAAACTACATCAAGAATAATTTAGAAACAACATGCAATATAAACATAACACATTAAAAACTCGCAAATATAATTTAAAACAGTCAATAAAAAACCTAATATTTTGGAAAGAGATGAGTTTTGAGTTGCTTCTTGAAAACATTAACATTGGGAGCCTGGCGGACCTGAATAGGGAGGACATTCCACAACTTGGGGCCAATGACTAAAAAGGCACAATCAGCAATAATTCTCTTGGTAATGGGAACGTCAAGGCGCGTGGTATCGCGAGCTGATATAATGCCCATCCGTCCAGGCTCGTGAGTGTGGAGAACATCTTGTAAGTATGAAGGGGCAGTTTTTTTGTAAACAGTTGTACACAGGCAGTGGGATCTTGAAGTCAACTCGCTGCTGGACTGGCAACCGATGAAGCTCACGTTATAAAGGTGAAGCACTTGTGCGCCTGTTTACACAGTAAATGAGCCGCGCAGTACGATTTTGAAGAATTTGAAGACGCTGTACATTGGCACGTGACATACCAGCTAACAAGGAGTTGCCATAATCTAGCCTCGAAAGGACCAAAGATCGCACTGCATGTGCACAGGTATTACGGTCAATAAATGTACGAATCCGTGCAACGTTACGCAAGTGAAAATTGACAGTACGCCATAGTGATGAGACATGTAAGTCTCAATACAAATGTTGATTCTTGTTGTGTATGTGGGTTGTAATACATCTGTACGTTTTAATTGTATATGGGAATGAAAACATAACCGTGAACAGACTTATCACATCAAAGTCAACAAGGGGCAAAAACAATTAAATAATTAATGATCAATACTTAATTGTCAATTATGTATTAATAAATAATTAATTAATAATACTTATAAATCATAAATGTATTATTGAGTAATTAATGATTAATACATTTATTATTAATGAATAATTAATTAATCAATAACTATACTAATTAATCGTGGCAATTTATGTATTAATTCATAATTACTTAAGACGCGTATCTTACAAAGGTGATAATGAAGGTGTGCACAGTCAGGATTCATGGATATTCGTATTATCACACTCGCTCATTTTTCAACTTGATGTTGAGATCCAAAATTCACATGCAACTTTTCAATTTAATATTTCAGTTTGAGCCATTAATATGGCACATTAAATACACAAACCGTTAATTGTAATTAGTTGCTACATGGATTTACACCATGAAACGCTAATGCATGATGTACTGTTCGTCACATGTAGCAGTAAAAGGTGTATTGTGAACAATAGCATGGCCTATTCACTTAGTTTACTAAAGACAAACAAACGATACATAATTATACGCGTCGCGGGGAAGATTCACAATGTATTGTACCCTTGACCCTTGTACACATCAGTACCAAGCAGGCATAAAACCAAAGCAGACAACTGTCTCATTCATTGCGTTAGCATACGAAACTGATGGGTAACTTTACATTACGACGAAACAATATATATTCGCATTTGTTTTCTTGAATTGGAACGTGAAGAAATTGACAGAGCCTCATTACCGTGTTCAGTGTTCGTACACAATAGCTAAATAGCACGATACAAAATATCAATATTCTGTTATATTTTCAGTGTATTCTCATCAAACTAAAAATTAGCAACACTGTTAAATTGAAGTGTGCAGCATCGGTGTAGTTTTCTAGAACGATTAGCCAAAGGAAGGTTTCTGCTGTGTTATTTCTGGTCAAAGTTCAGAAGTCTGATTTCAAGCTCAATGGCAACAAACGCCAATGTTCCGTACTCATATTGGGATGTGGTGGTGAGTTGTGATCTATTTCCGATATATCTTATCAAGAATTGCTCTTGATTTGTCTATTAATTGTATAAACACTATTAATTCACTGTCAGGCCATTGACAATCGAGATAGCTTTATATTGATCGGTAGCACGTATTAAACTAAAATTGCCTACATGCGAAGCCATGCATAGCGTACGTGATTCTGGCTTTAGATCAAATCGGTTTTATTCTCACTGCGCGAGAAAACAGGCAAGAATTGTTTAGTGGGGTTATTGAAGTGATGACTAGTGACCATACGCCTTCAGCTAGCACATGTAGGCTCACCGGATAAGTGACGTTATACGGGTGCTATCGTGCCAAAGCTACAAGTTGACAACAAATGTTATTTGGTAAAGATTCTAAAAAATAAAGATAAATCAGTAAGAGTTTCAAAACCAGCAAGGCTGTGTTCCTACGAAATATTGTATTTCCTTCAAATTGATGAGAAAAACCCCAATTAACTGGCGTATTTAGTGACAAGCTGGATGACGGGCAAGCTTAAACCGGGGTGTTTGGTGATATTTTTAAAAAAACACCAAGGGATCATGAGTGACAGAAATGGTAAAATGTTCGGGCTTCGGATGTCATTGGCTGACAACGCCGGCGGTATTATTATTATGTTTAGTGTAACTGCAACGCCGCTTGCTGTACGCAAAAAATACTACTACCAAACGCCTTTTATATGTTAGATAATATAACGCGGGTACGGCCTAAAAACAGTACCTTTATTATTATTCTTAAACAATCATAATTCAGACATGTATTTAATCAAATGTGTACCTTTAATTGCCCACTACCTCTGTTAGTATCAAATAATCCACAAACAATCCATCCAATCCCGTGCGGTGAGTATGCCATGTTATCCGCCGCATAAGCACGCAGGAAATGCGCGGTAAAAGCAACGCAGAAGTGCGTGTTTTGTAACAAAACTATAGCTACCACTTATTGCGCGAGGGTAGTCACGCTAATTAATGTACGCCATGTTAAAGTTTTCACATAGAAATGTCGCCGATTTCTCGCAAACCAATGGTTTATTAACATTCGTAGTTGTTTAAGAATAAGAAATGTATCAACAAAATGTCATTTGCTATAGTGTATAGATGTTGATCAACAATGTAAAGTGCCCGGTTCCATTCCATGCATGCGTAACATGCATTGACTGTTGCATTGACTGCTGTTGTTACAAATCCTGTCACAGATGACTGGTTTGGTTTAGTGTATGGCTTATAATGGACACTCCCTTCGAATTCGTGAGCACACCGACAAGGCAAATTATGCTGTGAATGACGTTACAGGTGATATCGTCTATAGGCCTACATCTTATTGTACACATTACGCCTACAACTCATAAATAACTCAAAAATAACCCCAGAATTTCAAATCGCAAGATAATTTTTCTAACCCATTCAATCGGATTTACACACCATTTTGCAAACCTCTACAGCCAACACTACCCTGACATCCCAAAAACTTGTAGCCAGGACCTTCACATACCTTCACAGCCGAGAACTTCAAATCTTAAGCTTATATAATTGTGCCATTGTGTAGGATGTATGCGGATCATCGAAGTCCATATATGGTATGGTAACCACCTGGTAACAGGACTATTTGAGTCTGAGTTTCCACCGAATACCTTAAACGTTATATAAAATGAAGAAATGATACATTAATTAGTATCGTACGCGACCAACTATATCAGACTTATATCATAATAGCCAGATGGTAAATCCCACATATGGTCTTGAGACTAACCGCCTGAATAACATTCTTTAATACAAAAGTGAAAACACAATGGACAATATTGCGCAAGACCGCCCCTCCTCCCTTCCTCATCCTTTTCAGGTTCGTAATGATTAAAACACATGTACACATCTTACCATATCATTCAGATTCGCGTCTTTGACAAATTGCCAGTCAACACCACTGTCGGTTATTATATATGCCACCTTGAATTCTGTCACCCACTGATTGTAATTCTGTCTACCCTGTAGTATTACTCCAGATATGGACCTTGACACGACAAGATCTACCTGAATCCATTGATTGTTATCTTGAGAACCAGCAGTCCATCCTCCATTACCGGTAACATCTGATTGCCGATTCAGTCTAGCGTAAATCGCACCGTGTATATCGCTACCATACACGCTTGAAGCTGCTATTTGACTGTCAAGGACTTGTCCATTCTCCATTCCAAGGGGGGTTTGACAAACAGCTGAAATGTTAGTAACATCACGTAAAGGTATAAATGAGTGTGCATAATGCAATGTTACACAATAAGGTCGCACTGCTAAACCAGTACGTATAGATGTTTATTAATGTTTAAAAGCACGGGTCCTAAACAAAAGAGGATGCGCGCGTACACCGCCGGGCAAAGATCAATGGCAACTACCGACCAAATGCCCGGTGTGACGTGACATGTCACCCCATGTTTTCGCACTGGTTTAGCAGTGCGGCCTATACTTAATAAGTGACTTTTTGACAGACTTATATACGATAGTCGCCAAAGTAATATTTCGCATCAGCGTACGTACGCACTCATAATAATTGAGCTGACACCAATGCAAACATTTCTACATTTTCATACGTATTAGTATATGCCGTACGCACTAGTCTTGCAGTGCGGCCTTAAAGTGAAAGTAGTCCAGAGTTTATTATTAAGTTAAAACGGACTCTCAAAATGACTTTCTGTGGGTTAGCCCAGGGAAGAAAAATATACTGTTATACTGGCCTCATCGGTACATGTTTTCTTCTTCTCAGGGGTTCGCAAAAGTGTAACGCAAAGACAACAAGAAATGTTCTCAAACATATTTAAACGAGAACATATATTTAGATTTGCAAAAGATAATAATGTATTTTTAAAACTAAATTATAGTCCAATTATTAAGTGAACGAACGACAAGCACGCAGCACAAAGATGATCGTGTCTGAAATGATCACGCTTATGGTTGTGAGCGCTTCACGCGATTTACGCAATACGCTGCTTCAATGAATTCGTTCAATTAAAAATCCAACTATAGTATCTATATATATCAACACAAGATTTGCTCACTATTTCCAGACGTATATTCAAAAGCGTAACCCCCCCCCCCCCCCCCCGGGTTTCTCTGGTGGCAACAAAGTGCAACAGAAGATGACCTTGAACGATGTTACATCTTTTGCGCTCATTTTGATGGAATCAATTGAGGGTACCACCTTACCCGGGGGTAGGGTAAGCCGTCAAAGTCTGAGGGTACAGGGGTGGCTGCCACCTTAACCTTAAAATATTTAAAATCGCCATTTTGAAAAATAACTTAATAGTATAATCTTGAAACTTATATTATATATTAGAAACATCATTTCCCTCTGTCATAAGCCAACAGCCAGATGAAATTGTGATATTTTCAACTTTTAATTTTGGCATATATTTTGTCACGGCATTTTGAGTTCGTGGGAGGGGGGATATTTATACATGTTGGTATGTATGGAAAGAAGAGACCTAATTATAGCTATACCATGGTACTAAATACGCATACTCTGCATGTTTAGATTAAACTAGATAGCCTTCCACCCCACTTTTTTTTGCAAACCGTGTTACAAATAAGGCTCAGTATGACAAGGGTTAAACACTGCTGGTACTGAACTTTACTGTTTGACGAATTGTCTATTATTCTGACCGTAACTTCATCAAAACAATGGTTCCGTTAAATAACCTTATTAGTCTGGATTATTTTTCTCTGTCAGTTTCTATCAAAGGGGCACAGAGAGATTTCTCAAAAAATGAAATTCAACCTTGATTAGATGATATAAACATAGAAACCCTCTCATGTAAAATTTCTTCAACACAATCAGTAAAAATGACAAATAAAGACATTTAATCGGCATTTTTGAAGGTATTTGGTTAAAAATCACCACCAATTGAATCAGGGAGGTCATGACTATGCATCACGCAAAGACCATGGTGGTCTTCAAGGTTATTTTGAATAAACATGAAACATAAGACGCCATTTGTGGCCTTATAGATGAATTTGGGTAATTTCGATGTGTTTTAAATCGAAACTCAAAACCCTATCAAATCCATGAATTTCACATAAAATGCTGCAAATTATCCTCAATAATTTTAGGTGGTTATTAGTACGTATATAAGCATTACGTATATGTGAAAAACCCAACTTCTGAAAAAACTGAGGGCTCCATGGCATCTCTTAGTGCCCCATTAAGACACCGTACCCTTATTAGCTAGAGCGTTTTTGAGACAGATGTGTATGGTTACCATGTAATACCGTTATCATAATAAAACTAACGATCATATTACTAACTACTATTATGACATTAAATTTCTGCCAGTACCTTCAATTGTTATGGTGAACATTTCTGTTGCCATATTCCTTGAAGGATCGATCGCGGTGTAACTAACCATAGTATCACCAATGGGGAAAGAAGAGTCACCTGGTCTGTAGGTTGATGTCAGTGTAACATAACCAGAATTGTCACTCGCTGAGGGCGGTACCCAACTCACTGTAGCCGTTGCGATTCCAATGTCAGTGCTCTGGACAATGTTAGCGGGCATGCTAGAAATGGTAGGTTTCTCTGGGTCTGCGAGGAAAAAGGATGTAAAATTGGTAATTTTCTGTTCCAACATGTATACTACGGTTATATTCCCTGAAAGAATTAAACCATGATGTTGCATTATAGCCGTCTCCACGCTCCTGAAGGAAGTTAAAACGGTGTTAGCTATAAGATGGCGATAGGCTCTCAATATCGAATAAGTTAGTAAAAAACCGAGGAAGATAAACTTATCATTTGACGAGCGAAAGATAATAACATGTGATTGTTATTGTCGAGAGAGGTTCGCTTATATTCCATTCCGATTAAATCAATATTTACCGTCTAAAAAGAAAAAGATATGTCTACTCTCCTCTCATTAATTAACGATATTTAGGCCAAATAAAAAACCTGTGTGTATCTAATAACTAATTCAGACTATTTCTAAACTATTTTAACAAGAAGTAATGCTGCTTTTTGTATTCGTTTTATATCCAATCTGGCATCACATATGATGTTACATCTAAATAATACATTTTTTGAAACTTAATCCCTTCTTGACACATTGTCAGCATTGGTGTTTGTGACACATTTCTTGTACTCTATGTCAGTGAATTCCTGCAGTGTCAGAGACCATCTCATGAGCCTATTAGTTGACTAACATGTATTTTCTAGCCATTTCAGCGCCTTGTGGTATGTAATCCCATTGACCTTGTACCCTTGCAGAGAGTATCTATGTTGTTTATGGCCCAAACTATTACTACCAATTTTTGGCTGAGATAAACAATCGGATGCTCTTTACATTCATCATGAAGTTGATTTAAAACAGCACCTAGCCCTTTTTTTGATGCATCTGTCCGGAGAAGCGAAGGTTTACTGAAATTTGGTACAGCTAGTTTTGGCTCAGACATGAGATGTCTTTTAAGCTCATTAAATGTGTGCGTTGCGGATCATGGTTACGTTTCTTTTGTCCACTTTACCACTTTTGGCTAATGGTCTGACAACGTCATCATAGTGTATGACACCCAGTGCGACCTAACAATGACCTAACATTCTTTTTGTTAACTGGTATAGGGAATTTCTGTACAGATCTTGTTCAACATGGGTTTTATCACACCATTTCCTATAGGGTGTCCAAATAAGAAACTTCACTATTAGCAAATGTTGACTTTGATGGTTTGATAGTTAATCCAGCATTCTGGATATTTAAATGCTTCAAGTGACCTCCCCCCCCCCCCCCCCCCCCATGTGTCTTAAAATATAGCTACATCATCTATATTCTGTCTACAATACCCTGAGCAATCTTGCAACACGGTTCAAGTTCTACTAAATGTTGAAATAATGCACTTGCATTCATCATTAATCGCCGTTAATCTGTTTTCGACTGCCCATCAGCTTGTGTGTTGTTTGAGGCTTTTGTTTGCAGTTTATTATTGTTGTTATTGTTGTTGTTGTTATATACATTGCTTTTACCTTCAACTCTGATAGTAAACATTTCTGATGCTATATTCTGCGATGGATCAATCGCAGTGTAACTAACCATAGTATCACCGATAGGGAATGATTCACCTGGCGTATGGGTTGATGACAATGTAACAGCACCAGAATTGTCACTCGCTGAGGGCACTGTCCATCTCACTGTAGCCGTTGCAAGGCCGTTGTCGGTATTTTGAACGACGTTGGCTAAAAGGTTAATAACTGGAATCTCTTGATCTAAACGCAAAAGATAATAATGTATTATAAAAACTAAATCATAGTGCAATTAATAATTGAACGAACGACACGCACGCAGCACAAAGATGATCGAGGCCGAAATGATAACGCTTGTGGTTGTGCGCGCTTCAAGCGATTTATGCAATACGCTACTTCAATGTGTTCGTTCAATTATATCCAACTATAGTATTAAACACTGCTGGTACGGTACTGAACTTTACTGTTTGACGAAATGTACTGAACTTTGCGATTCCACTGTCAGTGCTCTGGACAATGTTAGCGGGCATGTTAGAAATGGTATGTTTCTCTGGGTCTACGAGGAAAAAGGATGTAAAATTGGTAATTTTCTGTTCCTATACTACGGTTATATTCCCTAAAAGAATTAAACCATGATGTTACATTATAGCCGTCTCCACGCTCCTGAAGGAGGTTAGCTGTAAGATGGCGATAGGCTCTCAATATCGAATAAGTTAGTAAAAAGCCGAGGAAGATAAATTTATCATTTGACGAGTGAAAAAGATAATAACATGTGATTGTTATTGTCGATAGAGGTTCGCTTATATTCCATTCCGATTAAATCAATATTTACCGTCTAAAAAGAAAAAAGGTATGCCTACTCTCCTCAATAATAACCGATATTTAGGCCAAATAAAAATAACCTGGGTGTATCTTAAAACTAATTCAGACTATTTCTAAACTATTTTGACAAGAAGTTATGCTGCGTTTTGTATTCGTCTTATATCCAATCTGGCATCAAATATGATGTTACATTTAAATAATACATTTTTTGAAATTTAATCCCTTCTTGACACATTGTCAGCATGGGTGTTTGTGACATATTTCTTGTACTCTATGTCAGTGAATTCCTACAGTGTCACACGGCTGTTTGACTGTCCGCTTTGTAATTAAAATTATGGAATAAAAAAGATTATATAGTGGCCCTTTTATGGTTTGACCTGATTTTATAGGTAGTGCTAATTAATAAGAGTATACGGTGAAAAAGTCAAGAAAATTGTTCGAGCGCTTTTTAAATTATCGGCATTTTCTACTTGATACATATTTTACATGTACCTCTATGGGAAATGTGGCCGATGAGGGCGCTATTATAGTAAATTATAATATTCAAAGCTATATTTCTCAGAACTGGCACCAACAAATGTTCTAAAATTTCTTTATTTTTACTACGAGGACACCTTGCGCGCAAGATATCTCAAGAACTATTTATCGTAGAGTATTGGGACACCTAGCAAATGAAAGCTGATTGATAAGGCTATAGAATGAACTAAGATCTAACAATTGGACACTATTAATTAGAGTATGTATTTGATTTTGTGTTCACCAGAATCTTTTTAATTTTTTTTTTATGGAGATGTAAAAAAAAAATGTTATCATAAGGTTAGAGTCTCCATTCTAGTACATTTTTTAAAAGCTTATCTTATTAACTGTATTCTGGCCATATTTGAAGGTCCTAGCCCCTTTAGTTTTCCAGATATCCTGCGCGAAATAGTAGACATTAGTTATCGTCAGTTAAAGGTATATTATGTGATCTTTCCAGGGAACGCCCTCAACATCGAAAGAAAAAATTGAAAGCAGATTTTCTTGCAGATTTACATTTCTGATCATAAATCGTACATACATTCCAAGTTACAGGGCGACACGATTCTTATTTACTTCAAAATCATGGTTTTAGAGTGAAAATAAACTGTCGTGATAACACGGCAGTTTATATTTTCACTCTAAATTCACTCTAAAACCATGATTTTGAGGTAATTAGGAATCGTATCGCTCTGTAACTTGGATTGTATGTTCGACTTATGATCAGAAATGTAAATCTGCAAGAAAATCTACCTTCTAAAAAAAATCATGAATAGAGGGCGCACTCTGGAAAAGATCACATAATATGCCTTTAAAGGTCGGATCATTAGTAAATACGAATAATTAATACTCATTAAAGGTAATAAATCGTCATTTTTTGTATCAAATTAACTAAATTTGATTTAAAAATGAAGTTTTCACTTATTTAAGGCATCTTAGAACACTAAATGCATTATTTATTGGAGTAATCAAATAAAATATGACATTTTTTCACCAGAAATGAGATACTTAAAACAATAGAATACATAAGAATTAAATACATGCGTTAATATACGAAATTTTTGACTTCGCGACGGACTTGTATTATAACTTTGCAGAGGAATATCCGATTTTGTTCATTTTTGAAGCAAAATAAAGCTAATTAATTATCTGGGCTGTGATTTAAAGCCAAAAAAAATCATAATACAATACCTCTCAACACCTACTTCCCCCTTAAGACACCGTGCCCTTACTAGTGAAAGCGTTTTTGAGACAGATGTGTATGGTTACCATGTAATACCGTTATCATAATAAAACTAACGATCATATTACTAACTACTATTATAACATTACATTTCTACCAGTACCTTCAATTGTTATGGTGAACATTTCTGTTGCCATATTCCGTGAAGGATCGATCGCAGTGTAACTAACCATAGTGTCACCAATAGGGAAAGAGTCACCTGGGCTATGGGTTGATGTCAATGTAACAGAACCAGAATTGTCACTCGCTGAGGGCGGTACCCAACTCACTGTAGCCGTAGCGATTCCACTGTCAGTGCTCTGGACAATGTTAGCCGGCATGTTTGAAATGGTAGGTTTCTCTGGGTCTGTCAGGAAAAAAAATCTAAAATTGGTAATTTTCTGTTCATATACTACGGTTATTCCTTGAAAGAATTGAACCATTATGTTCAACTATAGCCGTCTCCATGCTCCTGAAGGAGGTTCAAATTGTGTTAGCTAGAAGATGGCGATAGGCTCTCAATATCAAAATTGTTAGTAAAAGCCCGAGTTCAGATCTTTTGCAAACAGGGGTTTCCGCAGTGTTTCTTTAAAGAGGGTTTATGTTTATTCTGACTCTGTCCCATTTGAACAAAGGGCATACGTTGTCTTTCAACAACAAAAAAGGATCTGTTTTAATGTATATAGCTGAAATCTGTTATGGTTATACGTGGCATTAGGCCATATATTGCCGTTTTGTTCCGTTCCCGTCACACAAAATGAGCTTAATTATAGAACAGAACAACCAATACCGGTACTAATTTACTATGATCCATTATAATTATAATAACATGTCGAAGTTGTCAGTAGAATTAATTGAATAACCCGCTTAGTTACAGAGTAGCTATGCAAAGAATGGTAACTTCCCTGTCTGGAGAAAAACGGGTTTTGGTTTGCATTGACTCGACTCGGTTTCCATAAATCGTTACCTCGGCTTCGTTACAACTTACCTGTAGGCCTACATGTCGTAACCTCCAAATGTTTTCTTATTACAGTGACGTCATCAGACAATAATTCAGCATCTTTGCTATTGTCGGTCGTAATCATAAGACTGGTACATGCACAGGGGTCATTAGGGGTCAACGTATAACTCCACTTGTGACTCCCACTGCTTCGCCTTCCGACATAACATTTGTCAGCGAAGCTCAAAGAAAAGAATATTTCTGAAATTTTAGAGGATAAACATTGTCAGGGCATCTATGCATCGCTCTCTCAACGATTGGTGTAAGGGAAACCGATGCTGTAAACAGGCAAACTTATAAGCAAGTTCTGATGACAACCATGACAACGCGATATGGAAATAAAAAATACCCTTTTTCATTTGAAACAATCAACCTCAATGGCGTATCCAAAAATACTCCAGTACGTAACTACATCACGTTGACAAGGTGCAAGGTGACAAAAACTAATAGCCGCGGCGAAAGTGTTTTAGTGAGATGATTGTGACCGTCATAATTCCATGATTCCTTTTGTCAAATGAACCGACAGTGTAGATCTCAACCGACAAAGATCGACAGATTCAAGTATTGGAGGGGCCACATGCCCTACCATCTGTCTACGCCACTCTTTTATTCTCTAATCGTTTAGAAATGATAATTAAATATTTATTTGCTGAGAAATGTAATAAATTATAAGCATAAGTGGCCCTCATGACAGCATGATTAATTATATTATTTTTCCATTGTATACTTCACGGCAATTGGCTTCATTAGTATTTTCCCTGATGTAATTTTAACGAAGTAAATATCGTTATTATATACCACTCAATTCACATTGTAAAAGGTAATTTCAGAGGTTTCTTGAGCGATATGCATATGATTAAAATTAACATTTATTTAGAATTAAACATTATCAATAAGATAAATATGAAGTTTTATATAAAACAATACAAGTTCCGGGATGCGACAACCAACATACCCAATAGTTGACGGGTCACCATATACACCCGGGGGGGGGGGGGGGGGGGGGGGGGGGGGGGGGGGGGGGGGGGGCTGGACTGACAAAACGCAACACTTTGTCCAGTTCCCCAACCTTACGGCAAATCACATATCGCTCTGACATGCTGAAAAGTAGATATAATGTTACCGCTACGTCTATGCTATCATATAGTCAAATTACAGCGATATCGACAATAATTTCACTGTAGACAGCCTGAATTTAAATCGTTTATCACGCATCCCTGGTTATATTGTCATGTCAATTCATTAAAAAGCTTTAATAAACTAATTTACTTAAATAACTGGAATCGAACTCATCAGTCTGCGAGTAAATGGCATGTTAAATATATGTCTTGTTTATCTCTTTATGAACATTTAGCAAATATGGCAGTGCATAGGCCATGCTGGCTGATAAATAATGAAAATCCAAATTAAAATTGTCTGTGTGCAAATCTTCTCTCTTTATGTAAAAATAAAACGTTTCAATATTGTGTTACATAAACAAATGAAGCTGTCCAGTCATGAAGGTGGATATTTTCCTGCATTAATCATTCATTGAGTAAGACTATTTTGAAGATGATATAATGGTGCTAATTGACACTTAAAGTGGCTGCCCTTTGTCAAGTTGTGAAGTAATGCACGACATGTTATTTGTGTGCGTGTGCCTTATTTCCTGGACAACGTTGATGATGTGGTTCCTCAGATTTATGATCAAAATGTTTGTAATGTAATGCTGGTCCTTTATTTTCAGAGAATTATAAGACACTTGAACATTTTCGGACTAAAGTGTTTGTCATTTTATCTGTCTCCCAGACCAGCTCGACATGGCTCAATATTTAAATTGACCGTGTTAACATTTGACCCGGGAGTGACGTAGTCAACTGACAACAATTTGTCTTTTATTTTACGGAAAACCAAAACGTCATTATATTTCTTTCTGATATATGGTAATCATTTTGCGCTAATGGGGGGGGGGGGGGGGGGGGGGGGGGGGGGGGGGGGGGGGGGGGGGCATGGGGGCCAGGGCCCACCTGGAATAAGCCCGTCGGTAAATGCTACCCTCCGTCGGTAGATATGCGTATTTGACCATGCGGTTTTTGTTGGAGAACCTATCCCCCCCCCCCCCCCCCCCATCAAGATTTCAACTGCTGACGGAAAACCAAATTAGCATGTTTTATGATTTTTGGAGTCTGTAAAAAATCATGCCTTTCGTCGGTACAACTATGGTCGTGCCCCCCCCCCCCCCCCCCCCCCCCAGTTTCCAAAATCTGGGTACGCCACTTTTGCTCTCAAAATTATATCGCTAGTCATTACGCTGCAGTTAGGGCATAAGTACTAACAAAGTAGCTTACCTCTTCTAGTAAGTTACGCCATTTGGTGCATTCGGCAGTATGTGTTTTTTTATCAACAGAGAACATTTTGCAAAGGTAATTTCTCAGAACCTGTATTAGATATTCACGGGTAAGCATGCTAATGTTAATAAGGACTAAATATGCGCATGGCACTAGACCTGTAAATACCTTTAGACAAATAAATGTATATTTGAAAGTATCCAACATCTGAAGATGATACAATAATAAGAACAAATGTACGGATAATTGACACAATGTATGTCAACATATTAAATGAATGAAGCGATTACAGCAAGGAACTAAGTATCAGAAATATGATCATGGTGGAGTGAGCACACGACGTACTACCATTTACTATTCCAATGAGAAAATGTAAGAGCAATTTAAAAAGGTTGTGACGCAATGAGGTAGGTGTTTGCGTGTAACCATGGATTCGTATCTCACTTACTATTCCAATGATAAAATATAAGAACAATCAACAAAATAGTTGTGAAATAACGAGGAAGGTCAACATATCCTTGTATACATGTAACCATGGATACGTTTTGTGCAAAATTATTTGATGGAACGATATTATGGTAGAGTGACTACGATCGTCGTCTATTGAGATTATTGCACTTATCTAAATTAGGTTCTTATACCAATATTTATATCCTCGTATAGGGTAGTTCATGTATAACAATTATGTGTGTCATGCTTCTTATTTAAATGCTATAATGTTTAGATAATCGTGTATTTCATACAGGTTGGTATGGGTAAATATATATTATTTAAGCAAAAAATAATAATTGTTTCCATTTTAAACAAAATTATCATTTTTGTCTATGAAACTGTCGCTCACTAGGTAAATAAGCACAGGTAAAAGCTTCCTAACAATTTACATTGTAAAATATATTTGTATAACATTTTACCCCACTACTGGGTTTGCACCCTACACCTCTCCCTTCGGAATGGGCAAGTTACGTTGAATATCAAACCTATTGAGAAAAAGTAGACACCCTGCCTTTGGAGAATAATTAAATGCCTATGCAGACATCCAACTAACATGATTGGGAATATGGCTTTGCAG